>NW_021024881.1:1353866-1447523 GCF_004153795.1 Camellia sinensis
TGATCTCATTTTAATATGAAAGTATGGCAATTTGGAGCACTTTGGTTTTTGGCCTTCATCTTCTCCATTTGAGGTAGGGATTTCTTTGTTTCTTTTTCAATACTCCGTCTATAGATAGACATGTGGTAATTTTGTATTGCATGAAAATCATATCTGTGTTGGATTTGTTTTAAAATCATGAGGGGAACCTAGGGTTGGTTGTTTGAATGGTTTTGTTATCATTGATTGTGGTTTGGACTAATTAGAGAATAAAATTAGCATGTTATTATTGAAAGAAGAGAAAGCCCTAAATTATATTTTGATTTGGTAAAATAAAAAGGGTTTATGGTTGAACAATGTTGGTAAATTTCTATTGTTAATATGAGTTGTGTAGAAGGTGTTAACAGTTAAAGGATTAATTATGGTATTGGAGTTATTTTGAAATGAACGTATTGAATCAAGTTGGGTTATGGCTTATTATCCATGGAATTGATTTTGTAAAATGAAGAGAATGCAATTGGTTTTGTGAAAAGGAAAAAGTGTTTTTGGAATAAGTGATGGAACATGTTGACTTGAAAAAATTATGAAAGTTGATCTTGAAAATGGTAAATGAAATGTTAACTCTATGTGAGTCTCAGAAAATAAATTTGAGAATTGAACTATTTTATCATGAGTGTTGAATACACACATTTGGGGTTTATTCCTTACCTATCGTACTAGTGTCGTTGTTGGGTTTAAGGATTGCTTGAGAGTTGAGTCTCTTTATTAGGTGTACTGAATACATGCATCTAGAGGTTTTGTCCTTGGTCATCAGTGGAGGATGACATTGTTGTGTTGAATTGTGACGCATGCGTTACACTTGTGTTGGGTAAACATTATTGAATGGTTTTATGTGTATGTATTACACTTGTTATTTATGCTTTGTTGTATTGAGGAATTTGTACATGATAATCGCTTATATACATTGTTTTGTGTGGCAGGAGATAGGGGATGTACTCCACGTTTAGGGGAAGATAGGGGATGAACCTCTAAACCGGATTTTGTTTGGGAGGAGATATGGGATGGACTCCATTAGCACCACTATATGTGTGCTTATTTGTTTTATAATTGTTAAAATTTCAATTATGTATATTTTTTTATACGTGAGTATCTCAAGTTCCTTTTAAGGAAAGACACAAATATTTGACCAATATTTTGTGGAAGTTTTCCAAAATGTGTTTTTAAAATCTAGATATGATTTTAATTACTAAAATCTGGTATGATTTTTGGCTTCTAAATTCTTGAAAAATTGAGAAAATATAGAGTATATGTTATATACTTGGAAAAAAATTTTTTTGAATGTAATTTGATGTCATTTACATGTGCATTTTAATTTGTAGTAATTCTAATTAATTTGCAATGAGCCTTTTGGTGCCATATGTTGCCATGAAATCTTTTATGAGAAAAGAAAATTGGCTGTTAGCAATGGTGCAGATATGAGGTCTAAGCCTCTGGCACTGAGTTTCCATGTTTCACTCTTGCCTACACATTATCAGAATCTACTAGCAACAAATGAAATTCATGTGCAGGGTATTTGTTGAAACGTATACCAGGAATAGAATGTTTGGATGCCATGATTTTATAATAGGAAAGTATTTATGTATTTGAATGACAATACTATTTCCTATCCTGTGCATTGAATCTAAATTATCAAATATCCCACCATGATTGAAGAATCTTTTATGTTGATTATTAATTTGTTAATAATCAAGTTGAAAGTTATTTTAGTATAAACTGCCACATTACTATTCTAGTATGAGATTGAACATTCATGATCATAGCTATCTGTAGGTTGTTATTGTTGGAGATCATGTTGAGATCCCTACTGGACTATATGTTCATCCCACGTTGTTGAATCTTTTTCAGGTGATAGCCAGGATGTTCTACAAGGTTTTGGATCTTCTTATTTGTTGGCCACGGGGCCTCTTTTGTGTTGGGGGAATGCCATTTATGTAAAAAGGGTTATACCCTTCTTCTTGACTTTTTAATGATGTAAGCCCAAGGGCAATTTATTTAGTGTACTCATGTTGTATTTACTTGCATACGAATGAGAGCAATGTTATTCACTTCTACAAGTTGAATATACGAGTTTATTTCCGCATGTTATCTCTGAAATGGAATTAAGTAAATGGAATTGGTAATACTTTGAGTAATAAAAAGTGGGGCGTGACACGAAGGTTTGCCTCCTATCCCTCCCATGGACGATTTAGAACCCCAGTGACAGAACCCTTGGAGGGATGCAAGGAGGAGGCGGGCTAACAGCCCCCGTCACTCTTAGAGTCCTGAACGACAGAGGAGAAGGGTGGACCCTCAAGTTTTGGAGGATCGCGTGAAGGAGCAGAACAAATTAATAAGGAAGATGGCAGCAGATATAGAGTTGATGAAGCGCCAAATAAAAGGAAAAGGGGTGGCGACAGGAGAGGAGCACAAAGACGACACGACCCCTCGCCACTTGGAAGATCGTGGTAGGCATACCACACCATCGCAAGCAGAGAGTAGGAGCCTGAGAACAAGCGACACTCAATCAAGGACTTCCAGGACTCATTACTCCAGGCCTGAGAGAATGAGAACAGAGAGGTCATGCACTGAGGGAAGCACCTATCAGCCCTTGCACACGCACCAGACATCATCTAGGCACACGGAGTTGCCCAGATCATCCGACTTGCGAACTGTGCTTGAAGAAAGCGCACGATGGAAGAAGGATGTCAGGGCACGCGACCCGCGCAGAGTTTCAGCCCTTCAGCGGTTGGCCCCTCGGGCGCATGGCAGCGTCGAGGTAGGAATGTCAATGCCGCGTCTTGCTTATGAACCAACAGACAAAGCATTAGTAAGGTTACAGAGCTCGTCGTTCGTTCTGGCAATTGAAAATGCACCACTATCTTTGGGCTTTCACTAGCCCAAATTCACTACTTATGAAGGGAAGACAGACCCCTACATGCACCTAAGCCACTTTCGCCAGGTTATGGCAGTATACCGGTGGAACGAGCCTTTAATGTGCATCTTATTCCCATCCAGCCTTGGTGACCTAGGTTTAACTTGGTTCGAAAGGCTACTAGAAGGCAGCATCGCCTCCTGGGCACAATTGCCAGAGGCGTTCGTGACTAGGTTCAGAACGAACACTAAGACGCCAGTGGAGATCGATCAGCTACTCTCCATTGACATAGGTGACAAGGAGACATTGAGATCCTTCAACAGTCGCTACCGGGAGACTTTCAACCAGATAGGAGATTGCCCCACAAATCTTGCCATTGCGCAATACGAAAGGGGTCTACCAGTCGGAAACAAGTTGAGGGACTCAATTACTATGATGCCACCCCTCATGATAGAGGCCTTGATGGAGAGAGTGCACCAGCATATTCGGGTGGAGGAGGATGACACCCGTGCTAAAGTAAAATCTGGCACAACAGCAATGCCAGATAAAAAGACTACGGCAAAAGTCAACACGGTAGAGCAATCAAACAGGAATGGGTGAGGCAGGCGGTCCAACAGAGAGGACCCAGACCAAAGAAGGTTAAGAATCCGCACTGCCATTACCACAATATTCAAAAAACCGATCTACTGAATTCTCAGTGAAATACGCGATGAACCTTTCGTCCGATGGCCAGCTAAATTGGGAAAAGCACAAAAGGACTACGACGAAAGATCCCGGTGCACCTTCCACAATAAAAATGGGCACCGCACTGAAAATTGCATGCCGTTGAGACAACATTTGGAGGAGTTAGTGGCAGCTGGGCACTTGGACCAGTACATAAAAGGAGGAACATAACCAGCCCCCCAGAACCACAATAACCCAAACAGAATACTGATCTACGCCCCACCTCAAGGCATAATTAACGTAATACATGGGGTATTCAAACCTGAGCGGGTATGTGAGCTCAGGGGAATGATCAAAAAGGTTGAGCACTTAAGGGAGGTATTAAGTGCACAACCTGCCATCAAAAAGGGGAGAACAGAGGCCACGAATGTCATATCTTTTTCAAACAGAGACTTGGCAAGGATATATTGCCCTTACAATGATGCACTGGTTGTCACTCTCCATGTCAAGAATTTCGACGTCAAATGGATTTTGATTGATCAAAGGAGCTCATGTGAGATAATGTATTACGAAACCTTCAAACAACTGAAACTGGAGGATAAAGACTTGGCACCTACAACATCTCCCCTGATCGGATTCAACTCAATGCCAGAGTGGCCAGTGGGCAAGATAATCCTCCCAGTCAGAGCAGGAAGCATGACGAAACAGGTGGAATTTTGGGTATTGAAAGTCCCTTCCACTTACAACATAATCTTGGGCAGGACGTGGTTGCACGCCATGCTATCGGTAGCGTCAACCTACCATCAAGTATTACGTTTCCCCAACGAAGCTGGAGTAATTGAGAAGGTCGTTGGAGACCAAATTATGTCCAAACAGTGCTTCGTCACAGTAAATGGCAGCCGAGCTGCTAAAGGGTATGTACAGATGGTGGAAAAACCTGAGAGCAATGAATTATTTGCAGATGTTGGCAAAGCCGCTGAACAGAAGGAAGTGAAAGACTTGGTACAGGTAAGGATAGATGAAAAGAACCCAGAAAAGTTCTTTTTGCTCGGCTCATCTATGTCCAGCACTGAGAGAATAGAGGTCATGGAATTCTTAACCTCTAACATCGAAGTGTTCGCCTGGACGCCATATGACATGCCTGGCATTGACCCAAACTTCATCTGTCACTAATTAAATGTCCACCCAACTGCCAGACCAATTATACAGCGCACTCGCAGATCAGCACTCCACCACGCCGAGATAGTGGCGAAAGAAGTGGGAAACCTTCTAGAGGCAGGAGCTATCAGAGAAGTGCACTATCCCAAGTGGATATCCAATACAGTAGTAGTGCCAAAGATGAATGGAAAATGGCATGTTTACGTGGAGTACAAAACAGTCAACAAGGCATGCCCAAAAGATAGCTTTCCCTTACCTAGGATAGACCAACTGGTAGACTTGATGGCAGGCCATAATCGACTTAGCTTTCTTGATGCGTATAGAGGTTACCATCAGATCGCTATGTATGAGCCTGATCAGGAGGTCACATCTTTTATAACGCCCAGATGGTTGTATTGTTATAAGGTCATGCCCTTTGGCCTAAAGAACGCATGGGCGACATTCCAACAGATAGTCACCAAGATGTTTGAACCATTGTTAGGCAGAACAATGGAGGCTTACATAGATGACATGGTGGTCAAGAGCAACGATGAGAAGGACCAACTCAGGGACCTAGGTGAAATGTTCCAGATCCTGAAGAAGAACAAGTTGTGCCTTAATGCATCCAAGTGTGCGTTCGGCGTAGGATCAGGCAAATTCCTAGGCTTCCTGGTGACCAACCGAGGTATAGAGGCAGACCCCTCTCAGATCAAAACAATCCAGGATCTAGAGAGGCCCAACTCAGTAAAAGAAGTGCAACATCTCACTGGCATGGCAGCTGCGCTCAACTGGTTCATAAGTCGGTCGTCAGATAGATGTCAACCATTCTTCTAAGCACTAAACGCCAAGTTTGAGTGGGATGAAGAATGCGACCGCACCCTAGAAAGCCTGAAAGAATACATGTCTTCTCCACCGTTGCTAGTAACCCCAATACTTGGAGAAGAGGTCTTTTTGTACCTGGCTGTTTCACAGCACGCAGTCAGCGCGGTGTTGGTCAGAGCGGAAAGAATCCAACACCTGCCCATCTTTTATGTCAGCAAGACCTTGTTGGGCGCAGAAACTAGGTACTTACCATTGGAAAAACTGGCTTTAGCCCTGATGATGGCCTCTAGGAAACTGTCGCATTACTTCCACGCCCACACCATAATCGTTCCAACAGCTTTCCCATTAAAAGCCTTGTTTGAGAGGGCAAACTTTTCTGGGCGAATCTTGAAGTGGGCGGTGGAATTGGGACAGTATGATATCAAGTTTCAACCCAGAACCGCAATAAAAGCTCAAGCTTTGGCAGACTTTGTGGCAGAGTTCATGCCAGAAAGTCATCACATCTGCCCAGTTGACTTGATTGGTACAATCAAAATGGGGACGGAAAGTGCTGCAGGAAATGCGCAACCCCTAATACAAGATACTTAGCCACATCCCAAGGCATATCGGATTGAGGAAAGTGCAGAAGAGGCAAACCATGCTACACTAGGCAAAGACTCATCAACAAACAAAAACTTGGTACAATCAGATAGTGAGGGGCAAACAGTAGGTGTGGACTTGGAAGAAAACATCAGCAACACTCACGACCCATAGATATCATCTGACCCCTCAACTTGCTGGAAGCTATTCGTTGGAGAGATATGGAAGTTCTTTGTGGATGGAGCATCTAACAGGCACGATGTAGGACTTGGTATAGTCCTCGTCTCATCAGATGGCCTAGTAATGGAACAAGCAGTCAACCTAGGCTTCCCAACATCAAACAACGAGGTAGAGTATGAAGCGCTTTTAACAGGCCTAAAATCAACACTCTTCATGAAGGCCACCAAGCTAATGGTTTATAGTGACTCCCAGCTGGTAGTAAACCAGATTTTAGGCAACTACGAGGCAAAAAATAAGAGGATGGCTAAGTACCAAGAGTTAGTCAGAAAGGAAATCATGACGTTCGAAGTAGTGCGGGAGAGCAGATTGGCCGTGAAGAAAATAGTAGAACAGATGAACTAGCAGGCTTCGCCTCGATGGCAGATACATCCATCCCACATCTATTACTGATCGACTTCCTACCAAACCAAACATTGAAGAACCCGAAGTAACTGAGGTATGTTGTGCCGAACTAGGCCTTTCATGGATGGATCCCATTATAGTGTTCTTAAAGGACGGCATCTTACCCAAAAAGAAAAAATGGCCAACAAAATAAGAGCAAAATCACAGCGATTCTGGCTCTCCCCATCAATGGCCTTGTACAAAAAATCCTTCACAAGACCCTACTTGAAATGCGTCCATCCTAGCAAGGTCGAGGCATTCTTGTTCGAGATATACGAAGGCGTATGCGGAAGCCACCAAGGGGGAAGATCTTTGGCCTACAGAGCAATTTCACAAGGATATTGATGGCCTTATATGCAAGCAGATTCAGAGAAGTACGTGAAGAAGTGCGAGAAATGTCAGAAGTTCGCACACCAAATACATCAACCAGCTAGAGAGCATCTACCTTTAACTAGCCTATGGCCCTTCGCAATGTGGGGCCTGGACACAGTAGGACCACCCCTAACGGCACCCGGCAACATAAAGTTCTTTCTCGCAGCAACAGACTACTTCACAAAGTGGGTGGAAGCAGGAGCACTCGCCTCAATAAAGGAGAAGGATGTGAAGAAGTTCGTCTGGCAGAATATCATCACTCGGCTTGGCATACCCAAGGCTCTAATATCAGACAACGACACTCAGTTCGATGGTAAAATCTTTAGAGGCTTTTGTGAGGAATAGAAGATAGAATTTTACAATTCTACACCAGCATACCCCCAAGCAAACGGCCAGGCAAAAGGATCAAACAACGTCGTCTTGGATGGATTGAAGAAAAGGTTAGAGAAAGCAAAAGGCAAGTGGGCTGAGGAGTTCCCACATGTTTTATGGGCTTATCGTACCACTCCCCGGCGGTCAATGGGAGAAACGCCATTCTCCTTAGCCTACGGCATGGAAGCAGTAATCCCACTAGAAGTCGGCCTCCCCACAATTAGAAGTGAAAATTTTGACCCAGACTTGAATGGAGAAGCCATAACCTTGGAACGGGACCTAGCAGGAGAAAGAAGAGAAAGAGCACTGGTTCACATCGCCTCATACCAGCAGGAGTTATCCAGAAAATATAATAAGACAGTACATCCAAGGCAATTCAAGATTGGAGATTGGGTACTGCGCAAAGTAATGGGAAACACCCTAGTACCCGGAGACAGCAAGTTAGGGCCTAATTGGGAAGGGCCTTACAAAGTGGTTGGATTAGCAGGAAAATGGGCATACCACTTGGAAGATGAAGACAGCATGGCCATTCCCAGGCCATGGAACACTGCCAATCTCAAACTATTTTATTTTTAGCTTTTCTTTAAACGTACTTGTAGTTTTTCTTTTTTCAATAAAACAAGTAGTTTCCTTTTCAGCATAAATTGTTTTCTTCTGTAAGAATAGTTTTAGTGAGCTAGGGGCAATGAAAACAGTATTGGCTAGAATAACCAACTTCAAGCTCTCTCCAGCCGAGATCAGGATCTAGGCTGAAGAGGTTGGCCGGAATAACCAACACTTACTTCTCCTAAGCTAAGATAAGGATCTATGCTGCTGGAAGTTTGGCAGGAATAACCAAACACCTCGCTCTAAGTTGGCAGGAATAACCAACTTTGAGTTCTCTTCAGCCGAGATCAAGATCTAGGCTGAAGAGGTTGGCTGGAAAAACCAACATTTTGTTCTCTTCAGCCAAGATCAGGATCTAGGCTGAAGAGGTTGGCCAGAAAAACCAACACTTCACTCTAGGTTGGTAGGAATAACCAACTTTGAGCTATCTTCAACCATGATGAGGATCTAGGCTGAAGAGGTTGGCTAGAAAAACCAACACTTTGTTCTCTTCAGCCAAGATCAGGATCTAGGCTGAAGAGGTTGGCTGGGAAAACCAATATTTTAAGTACTCTTCAGCTGAGATAAAGGGTCTAGGCTGAAAAGAGGTTTGCTGGAAAAACCAATACTTTAAGCACTCTTCAGCCCAGATAAACGATCTAGGCTGAAAAGTAGTTGGCTGGAACAACCAACTTTAAGTGATCTTCAGCCGAGATAAAGGATTTAGGCTGAAGAGTGGTTGGCTGGAATAACCAAACTTTTAGTACTCTTCAGCCAAGATAAGGATCTAGGCTGAGAGTGGTTGGCTGGAATAACCAACTTTTAGTACTCTTCAGCCGAGATAAGGATCTAGGCTAAAGAGTTTGGCAGGTATGGCCAAGCAGATTACAAGGTTAAGACTGAGATACATATCATGGCCAGAAAATGTTATACTTCATGCATTTATGGTAAGAAGATAAGCGCAAGCAGATTTAACCGAACAAATAGTTAAACAAAAGAAGATTTCATTGAAAATTCAAATCAAAGGTACAAAAGATGGCGCCTCAGCCCAGTTACACATTCTTTCCAAAGAAGGAAAAGAAAGAAAATACGGTATCAAGCAAAAAGGTCGTTAAGATCCGCATCTAGATCAACTCGAAGCCCGGTTTCAGCAGGTAGCTCGGTCACATTTTCAACCAAGTCTTCCATCGGTGGCTCCACCCGAGCTGACTGAACAGCGGGATCATTGGCGACGACCGGGGCATTATTGGGCTCTGATGCCTCTTTTTCGTCCTCAACTTGAAGAAATTTTTGCTGAATGGTATTTGCATACTCCGCTATGTAGCTTGGTATGAAATATGGAGAAAGGTTCAGGAAGACCTCGCTTGGCCATGACCGAGCTGCGCCACGGCTACCTTCCACCCATATTTGAAAAATATATCCTTAGCAACTTCGCACTGCAGGATATAGGTGACTTCGCCATCTTTGTAACCGCGGTCTTTCGCGTCTTCCACCTTTTTCTCTATCTCGGTTATCTCGGCGTTCTTCTTTCTCTCGAGCTTGGCCAGCTCACAGAGATATTTGTCTTTTAACTCGGCCGCATCCTTTTTCTTATCTGCTTTAGCCGAGCTGACAAGATCGGTTAGGCGGGCCATCTCGGTATGTAGCTCGGCCATTTTCTTTTGGGACTCTTCTAGCTCGGTTGATTTAGCATTGGCCTCTACCACGGCCTGCCTTGTTGTTTTGCGCAGTTCCAACACGCGCTTGTGAGCGACGTGGTTCTTCTGTAGGTCCTGCAAAAGGAGAGAAACAGTTTTGAGCAAAACCAAGCAAATAGATGTACAAATTAGGACAAGAAAAGAGAGAACTTACCAACACCATTGATTTTTTTTCAGAGCGAATGGCCTTCAGCTCGGTGAGATGGTCGTGGTGCTCCATATCGGCTGGAAGGCATACACTCTTGGCAAGGTTAAAAGCCAGCAAGTGGTCTTTTTCTACGACCACTGAGTTAGAGTCAGTGATAGCTCGGTTCTTGTACGTGACCTTGGGCACCTATTTTGAAGGGCTAGCCCAGTTTGAATGTATTGGTTCTGGGCTCAGCTGGGTGGATTGAGGAAGTATGGTGGTGTCTTCTTCATCGACAAGGCGTGGCTCGGTAGAGGAAGTGCGAGCACGCTTACTCGGTCGAGATGACGAGGCACGGGCCGTTGGAAGGGAAACTACTACCTTATTTGTCTTGCCGACTTGTGGGACCTCGGCCTGAGTAACTGTTTTAGTAATAAGTGCTCTGACTGCCCTCTTCTTGGTCATTTCTTTCTCTTCTGTTAATGGAATGAGGTTGATTTGTGGAAGGGTTGGATTAGGTTCTGGTGATGGCTCTAAAAGGAAGTCTGTCACCCTGGTCTTTCGTCTGCTGCTGTATCTATACGTCGGCTTAAAGTTGAGTAGCTCGGCCCAACCTCGATTCGGATATCTCAGTGCGGCGCGGAGTGTGTCAAGATTGGGTAGCTATATTGGGACTTGAGATGGTTCAAGTCTGCATAAAGAAAAAAGACAACGGTTAGTCCGGTGCAAAACTTACAAACGGAGTAAAGAATGCACAAAGTGAGCCCTATGTATACCGGCTACTCCTTTATTCCAGTTAATTCGGTCGCCCGGGATCTGGGCCTCCTGGTCTTCAAAGTCGCCCGAGACCCAAAAAAATCATCGTCATTTACATCTTTGTCTGGGGTGTTCTTTATTATTTTTTCTCGGCGTCTTCTTATTCTTAAATAGTACACCCAGCCATCTTCGTTCTAGCCAAGTGAATACTGGTGAAATAGCTCGGCTAAACCGACATTAAGGCCAAGTTGACAGTTTAGCTCGGCGATGCCATTTATTATTCGGTATAAATTTGTGGAAAGCTGGGTAGGGCAAAGTCTTGTTTGTCTGAGGAATTCACAGAGAAGAGGCTGTACAGGGAATCGGAATCTGGTTTCTACAATAGAAAGAAAGGGTGAAGGGAACGAAGCCTGATTTACCCCAGGGTGTGGTGTCTAGTTCGGCTAAACTAAGGTGAACATTATCAGGGATGTTGTAGTCCCTTCAGAACTTGGCCATAGCCCCTGGAGAGTTTACTAAGAATCTATAATTCCCCATGTGGACTTAAATTATGTATAATTTAGCTCGGTGTTGAGATGACCTTCAGTATCTCGGTTGAGTGCGCAAAATGGTGCTTGGCCAACCTAAGTCAGTTTGCAAAGTGAAAAGGAAAAGTATTAAGCACAGATCCTTGGACCGTGCTACAAGCAACAAAGGCAAAATAAATGGAATCCTAGCTTGGCTATGTGGGATACTATCCGTCCTTAGCTCGGTTCAATGGAGCGAGCGGTTCGTAGCCCGGTTGAAGCTTAGGATGTGACATTCTTGGATCGATTTTTGTTAAGTGAGAGAGCTGGTTGGGCCCAAGTGGTAGCCCGGTCTTTGGTTAAGGTTTTCTAGTTCGGTAAGTGCACACGCTTAATACAGTTCCCTAGCTCGGCTAAAGTAAAACAGAAGGTTCTTTGTGAACTGAAACTTAATGTAGTTCGGCTAGGTGCACACCTTAAAAACAACACAGGTTGCTAGTTCGGTTGGCATAATGTTTTGGATCAAGGGCATCATTTCTCAGACTAGTGTTGAATTCCATGGGTTTATCAAATGGATTTTGAAATAAAGTGGTTATTTCCCATAGAAACTACAAGAAAGTGTTTTTGCAAAACATATATATTATCCAATGTATTACAGTACGATGCAAAATGAATGGAAAGAAGTAGAGGATTGAGCTACTTACGGATTAAAGAGAGAAGAATGCAGATCTGAAACCACGAAGATGGTGATGAGAACGCAAGCTTCGTAGGTACTGAGGTTACAAAAATAGGGGCTCAAGCACAAGAGAGAAGAAACTCAGAGGGCACGAGAGAGAGAAGATGAATAGTAGAAATGGTTGGTTCAAAACCTAGGGTTTTTTGAATAAAGGCGTATGAAAAAGACGGGACTGTTCAAATTTTTCGGACTACGAAGACAGCGTGACAGCTACGTTGGGCCAATGAGAGCTAGCCACGTGTCCATGGAATAGAAAGTGATTCAGTTACAACGACTGAAAAGACGTTTTTCCCGGACAGATTAGTAGCCTGGTGTAAATTTAGCTCGGTTGAAGGCCACTTTTTAGCTCGGCAGGTAGAAAAGTAATCCCAATCATACTACGCAGACGGAATTAAGGGGCAATTCAGAGGGAGTTTTTATGTGCATTAGGGCCGAGCTAGACCAAGGCGTGGTAATGGGCCGTTCTGTGGGCCACGGTAAAAAGAGTCGAGTGAAAGGACCTTGCAGTTAGCTTGGTCTAATTGTGGTTGTGGTTACCACGGTCGGTATGGTGATAATTAGCTCAGTCATGGTATTCAGAACCGAGGTATTTGGGCTTCTTATGGTGGACCTTGCTCTCGTTAGCTCGGTCAATGCTTACTGCGTTAGCTCGGTCTCGACGGACCAAATCGAGGTACCAACAATGAAGGGAAGAACTGAGCTAGTTGGAGCTCGGTCATTTCTACCGCTTTAGCATGGCGATGTTAGCTTGGTCGTTTTGTCATACTACCGAGGTAAAACCATCTCACTTGGTTTTAGCAGTGGGGGGGGTGTTGAAGGATAAGGATTATCTTTCAGGAGTGTGATTCCTAGGAGGACTCTAGATGGTGGAATAAGAGTCCTACTAAGATTGTGTCACACGGAACCTATAAAAAGCTCATAACAAACCCTATGGAGGAGGTAACACAACTTTGGTTCTCGAATTCACAGAGCTTTTGTCTATTTGTCTATTTTGCTGACTTAGGCATCGGAGAGGTATCCGGTACACACCTGCCGGCTAGCTCATGTTTGTGTTTTCAGGGAGTAAAGCGACGACGTTTGGAGGAGCATAGACTTAGTCAACAGGATCATACGAGAACATTATTTTGTGCTCGTACAATATGTATTTAACAATAAATTAAAATATGGTCTACACATTCTCATACATCAAGAAGTTGTCATATTTGTAAACAACAATATGAAATTTCCACTCACTCCTTCATTTAACCTAAGAAAATCCATGAATCCCCAACATTTTTCCAAAACCCCCAATTTCTAGGTTTTTCACAAAAATCAAACATTTCTTTATCTCTTAGCAAAACCTCACTACAAACATCATTCTTAAGCCAGTGTGATTAAACAATTCAAGAGGATCTCTAAAAGAAACAAAAGATGAATATCTTCTATAAAATCACCAATTTCTTTTAACCAAAAACCAACTTTTAAAAATAATCAAAGAGGAACCCTTAAAATCAACCAAAAACTTGCAAAACATATATATAACTCTAAGAATTTCCCAACCTCAAGCTTAATGAAGAGATTCGATGAAACCATAGAATCAAAAGGTGTAGAAATTCGATCTCCACCGTACAAAGTGAAGTTCTTGCTTTGTTCTCCAAAACTTGTGAGCGATGATGGATCTAGACCCAATGGATTGCAAGAATTCAAGGGTTTTTAGTATTTGATGAGAGTTTTTAGAGAGAAGGAGGAGCAAAAGTGTTTTTAGAATGAGAATGGAGGGTTAAAAAGTGATACACACTCAGCCAAAATGAGAGAAAAAAATAGATTTTTCGGACTTAGCCCATCCCACACGTGAGGAGCCTGCATCCCGCACGCACGGCCCTCCCAATCCGCACCACACCTCACACCTGCATATAATGCAACGTGCAAGGCTCACAATTCCCCACTTCCCTGCACTTGCGACCTCATCTCCCGTACGTGCGACCCTCATCTCTCGCACGTGCGGCCCTCTTCGGCATGTGCGGCCCTGGTCCTCCAGTCCAGAAATTTTCTAGTTTGATTCCAGACACTCCGGACTCGACCGTGCACCATCTGAAACAAGTGACACTCAAACCCGGAATAAACAGGGATAGGAATTTAATGAAAACTTCCCAACGCAACGAACCCAATAAAGACAATGAGTGAAGCGACGTACAACGAAACCGGTCATCACAGCGGTGCAAAACTTTCGTGAACTATTTGTAAAAAATTCAAACATTCATTACTAGTAAAAAGTTATTTTTTCTGAATAATATAATCAATTACAGAATTTTGGGCACGTGTAAGATCACATGAAAATGTTTGCAATTGACTAGTTAATGAAGCCCTTAATTACATTTGACTTCTAATATAAGATTACTGACTTTATAAATGTTTGTTAGCATGTTTTTTTAGATGATTAGTACCGCTGCAGATGTAGCACTAAGTAAATATGAACAATATTTACATTTTTCTTTAAATGTAATTGTACCATCAAAATTATTTACAAATATTTTTTCAAAATGCTTCCAAACACTACTAGTCGTGCCCCTAGATGATGACTCAGCTATTGGAAGAGGGATATTAGGTGCATTAGAAGAAGAATTAACAGATTCATATTATGTAGTATATGCATCAATATCGACATAAATATTAAGAATATTAATATCCATAATAATGTAAGTAAAATAATATATAAGAACCAACAATTAATTTAAATGATGACTAACAATAACAACTAATATATATTAAGAAATAATGAAGTACAAAATGAGTAAATAATAAAATTAATTCAAATAATTAATGTTATCGACTAACAAATATGATACAAATATTAGTTTTTTTTTTTATAAAAGTTTCTTTTTACACAATTGCTATTGCCACTTAAATATGAGAATTCAAAATTAATTGAGAGAGTTGAGAGAGATAATTGTTTGTAAGAAATAAAATGGGAGAAGGGTGACATTTATAAGAGTTTGGGAGGAGGGGTGAATTTGGAAAAAATAAAAAAATAATAAAAAAATGAAAATCGGCTTTTGATGTATAAACGGTCACATGATCATTTGAAATAAAAAAAAAATATCTTGAATTTTCTGACCGTTGAACTAGAGAGCCATTAAGGGGGTGGGCCGCAGGCAAGGTCGGGCTGAGCCTCCAGGACGCGAAATTTTTAACATCGGGCTGAGGTTCAAGCCTGGCTATGGGTTGGGCCAGGAGAGCTCAGGCCCAGGGTCCCGAGCTTGGGCCCAAACCTATTTGGGCTTAGCCAATCTACGCCCACCGGGACTGTTGGAAGGTTTCGGGCGATTAATGAGTCATTTTTATACTCTTAAACCGGAAATCAAATTCTATTTATACTTTTTTATATTTAGATAAGGGAGATGACTCGTTAAAAATGGGGACTATCCAACTAACCTCTATTGAAAATCGTAACCCAAAGCAAAGCTTATCTAAAAGGAGTTACTGTCTAACTTGTCCAACTTTTAAACGTAATTAACGAGTCCAGGCAAAGACGTAACGTAAGAATGTAGTTGTCAGTTCAGATAGGAACATATATAAGAAAAAATCAATTAGGCCTACTTAGTTGGTAGACATGACTCCTTTTAAGGATTTAGCTCACGTCGGAAAGTATGTTATTTTGGTAATTTTTTAATTTTTAATAAAAAGATGTATAAAAAAATAGAAAGAGTGATATGATATTATATTGATTTTTTGACTTTTTCATTAAAATACATAGTCTCCAAACGAGAAGGTTATGGGTTCAGCTCTTCATAAATGAGAGTTGAGTTGAATTAGGAGACAAGCACTTGGTGTTTTGCGGTAGTAAGAACACTAACTCCCATTAATACTAATCTAACAATTAACAATTGACTTTCGCCGATAAAAAAGTAGAATATAAAAATAAAGAACTCACTTTCAGTCCTACACCAACAAAATTACTTTTTAGAGATAAGGTAAAGCTAAAAAAGCAAGTTTATTGGTTTATTTAAATTATATCACTTCTCTATTTTTCTACATATATTTTCCTAATAAACAAAAAAAATCAATTTATCAGCCATACACAAAATAACCCAAAATATTTAGTGTCAAAAGTGTTATTATTATATTTTTAACAATAAAATTGGATGAATTACTATTATTTTAAGATCAAAATTTTTATTGCAAAAAATAAATCTTTTTGACCAAATTATTTTGTCCTAAAAAATGTATTTATTATCAAAATTTTAAAATTGTCTCTAATTTTTTTCTTCTTTTACATTTTTGAGATGAGTTCTTAATGATTATCCTCGCGATGGCAAGAATTAGTTCCCACATATATTTTGCAATAAAAATTTCATATTTGAGGATAAAAAATTTTGATTCCTAAAACTCTTATTTGTTATAGTGACAGTTGGGGCTTATGGGCCTATCATGAGCCCTACTTCCATAATTTGAACCGTTAAATTTTTAGTCCCTCATGCGCACATCGTTCACACAAGAAGTCAAATTAATTAGATAATTATAACAACTTGATTTAATCACATTTGTTTCAAAAGGAAGAGCAATTTCGTTTTAAATTAAATTTTGTGTTCATTTTTATTTTTAAAACAAATGTGATGAAATCATATGATTATAATTATTGATTCAATCTAATTTTCTTTTTTTATAATAATCTACACAATTAGACCTTATAGATCAAGTAATCGAGTCATCAACGTGGGCTGTGTGGCAGACTAGACCGATTTGGTCCATATATATTTGGACGGGAGACAAGTCAATCCCCCTGAAGTACACATGGCAGGATTTTATATGAATTGTTTGGTGGGATTCAGTGTTTGAAAAATCATGTACATTCACAATTTATGTATTTATATTATTATTTATTTTTTATTATTATTATGTGTTTCTAAACTTACTGTTCATGTATTGATACAAATATAGCATGCAATTAGATCACCAAAACATGCTATTTTACTTGACAATAATGGTGTGGAAAGCATTGTTGGGACATTTTACATTGACAATGATGCAGTTCTGTTCCTTAGCTTGTTTGGGTGTAATTTTTTCTCTCTTTATTAATAATATTTCCTCTTTCTATTTGCTGACAAAAAAAAAAAAAAAAATTTAAAAATTAAATTAGAAAAAAAATTAAAAAAATGGAAGACATGGTTATGAAGTAGAGGCAAAATGGTTGAGAATGGCATTCCCATCGCAGATATAATAACCCCTTTATTTATAGCCGATCATGTATTATATATATGGATTACATAATATTTGACTTTTACAAGAGACATGTACACTATATAATATGATGTGTAATTATACCGACAAGTGACATAGTGGGTCAGAACAGGATGATGATGAGGATAATGATCGTGTAAAGCTCCATAGATCGATCTCGGTGCTTTGGACCTGAGAGGAGGAGGATTGAATATTTGGTCTACTTGAAGAAGGTAGTTGTGATAATTGTACTACATCATCATGATCATGACCATCAATGGAAAAACAGAAATCAACATTGGGATCACCGTAACGGTAACCATAATTGTAGCAGGAGGATAAGTGGTTGGATGTATCATCCTTAGCATCCTGTTCTGATCCTGGGCCATTCAGCTGGGAAGCTACGAGGCGGTCGAATGCAGCCCAGTCATTGATGATTCCATCTTTCTGGTGATGATGATTGAGAGGGTCCATTGATTGGCCACCACCACCATAATCTTTAAAAGCAGCAGCAGCAGCAGCAGTAGTAGTAGTAGTAGTGGTACAGCCTTCCTCCTCATGATGATGATTGAAGAAGGAGGGTGAGGAGTAGCAATACTTATTGTTCAGTGATGATGATGATGATGATGATGGTAGTATAGTTGGAGTATCACTTTCCTCCAAGCTTGGGAGATGCACTGTGTTGATGATGTTGATTAAAGACGAAGAGGGCATGTTGATGTTGCTATTGTTGCTGGTGGTTGTGGTTGTTTCATTCTCCTCCTGCTTGCAAGACCTTCCCATGTACTCAAGTATCTGATCAGCTATGCCGCCATCATTGCTCGAATTGCGCATCACCATCAGCTGGTTTCTTGAATGATCCATATTCATGGAAGAAGTAGATGGGCTTTGCCTTTGCCTTTGGGGACTCTCTATCTCTAGTGCTCTATGATAATTTTTCTTTTTAAAAACACGACAAACCACCCATCCTTCTTCTGACACTGAGTAGTCTCCTCCTCCTCCTCCTCCTGCTGCTGCTGCTAGATTATTGGCCTGGATATTACCATGTTATATAATCCAAATCCAACATAGTTAGAATTAGAAGCCAGGTTAAAATTGCAATTGAAATCAAAATCGAAATCGAGAGGAATATGTTTACCTTGTCGGCGTCATGGTGAGTGGTGAAGGTGTCATCCAATTCTAGCCTATATTCGTGCATGATCCAATCTGATTTTTGTCCATGAGGGGCTCGTCCTTTGTAGAAGACTAGAGTTTTTCTCATTCCAATTCTTCTTAAGCTACTGTATATCACCTTATCACGCCCCGTCGCCTTCCAGAAACCAGCGGTAGTCGCTCGGTTTGTTCGAGTCCCTGTTGGGTACTTTTTGTCTTTGTGACTGAAAAAGTACCAATCACTTTGTGGAGTGCTGGATCCTATTTTGCATTTCTCTACAAAACCCAAACAAATGAATACAAAAAGCACTGCATAGCATGCAAGCTTATCTATTATTACTATCTAATGAAGGATCAATACAATATTGGTTGGCTTTACGTACCTTGAATATCCCATGGTTCAAGCTTATTAAGATCAACATCGCGAATTACATCAAGATCTATCTTCTTGTAGGCCACTTTCTTCCTCAAGTAGTAGTGCAGAAGCTCCTCTTCTGTAGGATGGAACCGAAAACCCGGAGGGACCTGAGACTGACCATTTACAGATAGATTCATTTCCTATAACCTTTTGCGAAAAATCTCAATATAGCTATTTGAATATGCTTTTTTTTTAATTTTATTTTTTTATTTTTTTAATGCTAAATTTTACAAATACGACAGGCTCATCCTAAGATTGATATGCTATTGCCAGCCTATACTTTTTCAAAAACTAATACATACACCAAAATAGAGTACCCAAAAAAATAAAAATAAAAAATAAATTACTAGAATAAGGATGGGAAAGAGTGAGTGAGGTTAAATGAGAAACAGGAAACAATAGCATTGGCATAATATGGGAGATGCGAGGTTGTGAATAAAATGGCAATGCAGACATGACAATTTATAAGGGTTGTTAGACTTGGACATATCATAGAGAGAGAGAGAGAGAGAGAACAGAAATGCATGGCAATTATAACAGCTTGGTGTATGATGGCCATTAGGCCTTAGGATTCTTTCTCTCCAAAATTTCTGTCTCATGTTTCAAATTATTCACAATCATTGAATATGTCTTGAGATTTGTGAATTTTGAAATTCTCCTATAATCCAATGGTTGTGAGTGATTTGAGACAGGGGACAAGAATTTTTGGGACAGAGGATTCTTGCTGTGGCCATTAGGTTGTACTTGAGAAGGGTGGAGTCTTTGAGAAATTATTAAATATTTGTAGAGTATCACGTGTCTGTACTTCTTAATTAATCGTCATTCAATATACTCTTCATATTTCCTAATCACTTAACACAATCTTCCAATTACTTATTTTTTTTACTTATCATAATACTATAAAATATTACACATCAATACTTCAAAATTATTAAATAATTAGCCGGGTGTTTAGTCTTCGAGAAAGGCCAACCACCTATACCATACCATAGAGGCCCACATATAGTAGTAGGTCTCACAAGAGGTAGAATTATTTTGGGTTTGGATTTCGGTTTGAGGGTTTTTTTGGGGTCCCACACTAAAGGCGTTAGAGCAAACCACAGGTCCACCATTGTTGGTGGGGGGCAAGCCTCGACCTCTATTATGACCTTCGACCTTAAAAATCTATTAGAAAAGCACCACTGAAACCACCATTATCCCCGAATGGAGATTCTTCTTCTTCTCTCTCTCTCTCTCTCTCTCTCTCTCTCTCTCTCTCTCGTTTTACTTGTGGCAACCAACCAACCCAGAAAGACGAGGGAAGGTGGGGCCGACTTTCATGGGAAGAAAAAAAAAATTAATCAGCTTGATTTGAATTTTTACTATTTACTTTTTAAATAATTGAAATTTTTTATATTTCAAATATTTTTATTTTACTGATTTTTTAAAATTTAAAAAAAAACTTTATTTTTGAAATACACCCAATATAAATACACTTAAAAACTATAATATTTATGAATAAAAATAAATAATCCTACTGCTTTAATTTATAAATTTCAAATAGAATCCTGGAGAAAATTATAGTTTTACCAAACCATAGGGCACCGCATCATGATACAGTACAAAAATTCTCTTTCTAAATGAGAGCTTATTCAAATCTGAATCTGAATAATGGTTACTAGGGATCACTATGATGATGCCAACTGTACGACTACAAAGAAGTACTTGATGACTATAGCTCCAACCGTGCGGCCGTTGGATTATGCTCCTTAAGCTATGGTTGTTTATTGGTTTGAGATGTTGATTAGGTTGCTAATTGGTAGATTAAAAAAAAAAGTATGTTCTATTGGAAAAAAAATGCTTTGAGATCTAAGAGTCTTATGGATTATGTAATGGGAACAGATTCCCTCCAATTTGAGTTTTAGATCTGGACTAGAGAATATTGTTTGGTCTCATGAAATCATAGTCTCGTTTTAATAATTCGAATTGTTTAGTTTGTACGTGTAGATTATTTTTAAAAAAAAATACTTAAATTAATCTGATAATTATAATATATTCGATTTATTACGTTTGCTTTTGATAAAAATATATAACAAAAAATTTGTTTTTAAAAATAGATCATCGATTATTTTGATGACAAACATAATAAATGAATAATTTACGATAATTGAATCAATTTAATTTTTTTGTGTAAATAATATATACGAAGAATCTTATAAAATGAAATGTTCAAATTATTAAAATTGATCCTACGGATTGATTATACACGACATTATATTATTTGTCTTATTTAATTGATTATTTTCAAACAACAAATCAATTATATATATATATATATAGTGATACAAAATGATACTAAAAAATAAGAAATAGATAATATTTCTTCTTCAAAATCATTGACACATTCAATTTTAATGTCACCATTAGAAAGGTTCTGAAAGGATTAGCTTTCCTCATAGTCAATATGAATGCATGATAACCTCGCTATAATTTCTAGGTAAATTATGAAGGTTGTCACTTCAGAATGTTAGTACTTCTATTTCATGGTCCCAGCCCCGCGAAAAAAGTATAGCATGGTGTGAACGTATTGCATGGTGTCGACAAAAGATATTTTATGTATTGTTTACCCATTAATTAGTGATAATGTTTGTGAATAAAATTATTTTTATTTTCATAAATTTATTTTTAACGGAAAATATTTTTAGACTTTTTTTTTAAAAGAAAATTTGTATTATTTTATAATTATGTTTTTAAAACCCAAATTCAAAAAATTCCATTGTAATTCAGTTTTTATTAAAAGACTTCAATGCAGAAGCAGAAGTTAAAATTAACTCAAACTCTCCTTGCATACGCTCTCTTACTCTTTATTTTTATTTAATAATATTATTATATTTCTGTATTATATACATGTAATATGACATTTTCAACTAATTTATTAATAAATATGGCATTAAAAATAAAATATAAAATATAATTATAAATATAAATGTATCGATACGAAATATTTATCACGCGTGTATTTCTCGAGATCAGGCTTGTATCTCCTCGAATGGCATCGTGTAGCTGGCAAAACAACTCAGGTGAGCAAACCGTTATGTGCTGGAAAATTCCTTTGATGCTTAAGTTAGCCCTTAAGATCAATATGAGGAAAGCTCTTTAGAAATTCAGTGAGTAAAATTGCATTACCTCCTTAAGGTTTACCACTAAGCTTTTGTATATTCCACGAGGTAGACTCCTAGTAGGATTCTAAATCCTTCGTAAGGTCCTATCAAGAGTCCATCTCTGTTAGGTTTTTGATATTGGTAACCCCGTTTGACAAAACTCCTTTCAGTTGTAATTTTATTCGAACTTTTATTTGAGTGAGGCTATGAGTATTTAGATACAAATTCAACCCAAATTGTGCCTATGTAGAGGAGTTTGTGATCTTAATCTTATCATGTTGCCACTTCGCTGACTATGTTGGGGATCGAGGAGCAGCGCCCTCGAAACAAAAAGCAAAATTACAGTAGAAGTTATTTGTCTACTCGAGCAGTTGATTGTGAGCTGGAGCGGAGATGTAATCCTTTCAGAAGTTTCACTTGCCTGCAAAAGTATTAAGAGTTGTTCTTTTCCGCTCGAGCGGCCTTTCCTATACTTGAGCGTAGATCCTTATTCTGAAACGCGCATTTTAGTCAGTCTACTTGAGCGACCATTCTTGCGCTCGAGCGGAAATCGCGATTCTATTTTCTATAAATCTGCAATTAATTCAGTTTCTAGGATACGGCTTCCAGATCTTCTTCTTGGGTGTTAGGGTTTTCATCTGGAGCTT
Organism: Camellia sinensis; assembly: GCF_004153795.1. NCBI lineage: Eukaryota > Viridiplantae > Streptophyta > Magnoliopsida > Ericales > Theaceae > Camellia > Camellia sinensis. The sequence continues at coordinate 1,376,283 of NW_021024881.1, forward strand.
CTTTGCTTGTTTCCTTTGATATCTCTGAGAGTTTATATCATGAATTAAGTGGATTATATCAAAGAGATTGTTTATTTTGTTTTATTTACAAAAAAGAGAGTTGTTCTTCGGTGGATTCCGTGGAATTTGGGCCTGAAACTTTGGTGGACTCCGAAGTGGTTCATCGTTATGGATTCGACATCGGCGTTGTGGATTCAACGTTGGGCAAGACAATTCCGAGGTGAAGGCGGTGGTGGAAGAGGCATATAGGGGTTAGTTCATTCGGACGTAGATTCGCTAGGTAATTGAGGGTACAAATGTGTAATTATTTTTTGTCTTCTTAATGGATTGTTTTGTGACTTTTGCCCGTGATTTTTTTTATCACTATTGGAGGCGCTCTAATTGTGGTTATTTCACGTTAAATCGTTATGTTGATTTATCTTTGATTGTTTAATTGGGCTTGTTATTTACTGCTTAAAATTAACACGTAATCACAAATCAATATCTCGGGAATTTTAGATTTTTCAATCTCCTAAAGGATAATATCTATCATTTAACACACTTATCTCGAAAGTTTGAGTAAAATATCATAACTCTTAACTCGGCCACCAAGCTAAGAAAGCCATTCCAGTTAGTCAAGGACCAAGTAACCGTACTGAATACTTGCCTTTAAGACTACTAAGCAACATGTTGCACTGTGCTAACTGCAAGACCCAGCTCGGTGTTTAGCTCGGTTATGTAAGCAACTGTGCTTCGTCATAACCTTTCAACCGTTGTTCGGTCTTCCAAAAATAACACAATCCCAAAGCCATTCCAACTTAGAATGACATGGAGAGCAAGACAAAGTCAATGTAGGTCGGCCCAAACACAAGGCCTATACAAACTTAGCTTGGCTGACTTTACATGCAAACTTAACCCAACTTATTTGCACAGCCTAAAGCCAAGATCCATGCAAACTTAGCTCAACCCATTTGCATGGCTCAAACTACTCTCTTAGTTGCCCCTTAATTCCATTTGCTTTGGCATGATTGGGATTACTCTATTAAATCGAGCTAATTTACTCCATTCTAACGATCTAACGTACCCGCTTGGCTACAATGTTTGTTCAGTCTGGAGTGGTCTATTCATCTATACAGTACATTCACCAACCACTCTAACATCGCGTTCTTTATGGAACACATGGCCCCCGTTTAGTGGAATTGTGCACCTGCTTCAGTTGCCACGCACAATTTACCAAAATTCAAATCCTGGCTAGAGACGATACGTACAAACGTGTTCATCGGTGCTTCAAAGTGAACTAGAGAGACCTAGAGCCATCGTTGTGTCCTTCTCATCTTCCGCAATCAGATTTTCTCACACCTCCTACATCACAATCGCCATAAGAACATTTTGGATCGATTGGATCTTCAATTTGGACCGCTGACTGTAAGTTCTCATCTCTTTTTCCACTTTTCTTTCTCATTTTGTATGCATGTTCTTGGGGTTCTTAATCTTTTCAACCCTCTAAGACCTTCATCTTTGCTTGACATAAGCCAATAAACCCATAATCAAACTCAACATAATAAGACTATGAGGATTAGGCACTAGTTAAACCCAATACCATCTGTGGTTTTGATTCACTGAGCATTAGGCCCACTTTACTAAGTAAACCACTTCAACTCTAGGTTCAACCAAACTATAAACATGTTTCTAGAACGACTGAGACAAAGCTCCATATCAAGCACTCAACAACTGAGTTGAAACCCAAGTCTTACACTCAACGACCGAGCTTGAAACAAAGCATGCTCAGTGACCCAACTAGAAACAATGCAAGCTCAATGACCAAGCTAGAAGCAAAGTAAGCTCAATGACTGAGCTAAAAAAAAGCAAGCTCAATAGCTGAGCTAAAATAGTGCAAGAGTCTATGTACGCTCAACTAACAGAGCAAACCATTGGAATGTTATGACACACGTTTAGGTCGTGTTAAGTTATGCTATTTTTAGCTCGGTCTACAATTGAGCATGACACACTTCATTTTCAACCATGCAGACTCTGAACTAGGATCGACCAGGCACACCTTCAATATTGCCACTTTGCAACACTCAACAACTGAGCAATCACAGAGCTAGTTAAGGCCGCGCTAATCGGATGACCAAATTTCCTAACTTATTGTTTATGTAAGACCTAACTCCATGGGAAAGTATTGCTTCATGGTGAGTTCCCAGGTGCCATTGTAGAATTTCGAAAGGATTACAACATTCCAGTTGATATAAATATTGAATTGGTTGAAGAAGTAATCTTTCCATGGGACTAGATGGATTTTGCCCTTTCACTATAATATTCATTGTTGAAGGAGGGTTGCACTTCCCTATTCAACCTCTTATTTGTGAATTCCTTAGGCAAACAAGACTCTGCCCAACACAAGTTTCCACCAACACTTATAGGATAATAAATAGTATAGCTGAACTAAACCTTCGCTTAAACCTCAACCTAGGTCTAGCCAAGCTATTCCATCAATACTAGTTAAACTAAATAGACGACGACTTTGTTATTATTTCAAAATAAAGAGGGGCCATGAAAAGATCATCAAAGGAGCATTGGACAAAGACTTGCATGATGACTACTTTTTGTGGGTCTTTAGGAATTATGAAGACACTGAAGCACCAGTGCCGAGCTGGTACATAAACTGTAATAAAGGATCAGTTAGTATTACAAATAGTGCGGTTTTTCTGCCTAACCACTTCTACATTTGGCACTGAGCTAACATTTTAACTCTTTTTGTAAATTTGGATCATTTGAAAGCCAATTATGCCTATGCAAACTAGGATGCCCACTCAGCCGTGCTGAGGCATAGAGAACGATCTTGGACCTACTTGTATGAATTTGAACCGACCTATTGGTATGGCGAAAAATGCAAGAACAAAGTCACTGATTTCCTTCTTGAACCATCACCAGAGCCAAATCATTTCATTCCTGAAGTCGTTCTCATTCCCTTAATTGAGTTAGTAGATATGGCCAAATGAAGAGGAATCAAGGCTCTCATAACGCATAGACTTCTTCTAATCCTCAAAACACACAAGGCGAGGGTCAGACAACTACGCAAACAACTGGCACAATTTTGGATTTAACTTCAACAATGGTCGCGACAACCTTTTCTTAGCCAAAGAAAAGGGCAAGGGCAACTGCTACTAAGCAAACATTTGCTGATGAAGACTTAATCGAGTTGCCAGAGATCGAGTAAATAGAGATCACTAAGCATGTTGAGGCTGCACAAATTGAGCAAACTGATGATCATGCCCTTTCTCCCCCAGCGTGGACACCTGTTCTAAAGTATAAGGGTCGTCTCCATGACTGATTATGTCTATGCAGACAAAGATAATCAACTCAGTTTCAATTTGGCTAAACAAATCCAACTTATTTCTTGCCGAGCAAATTCAACTTGGTAAGGAATTCCTACATTGAATAAAACCTCCACAAGGAATTCTTGAGTTGAACAAGACCTCCAACTTACTTCTTACCAAGCAAAATTAGCTCGGTAAGGAATTCCTAAGTTGAACAAAACCTCCAACCTACTTCTTGTCAAGCAAAAACAGCTCGGTAATGATTATCTACCTAATCAAGGGACAATTATATTTGCTCGTCAAGCCGGGTAGATTTGCTCGGCATAAATTTTATTACAATGAGAAAAGGAAGAGAATAACATAGATACATTGAAAAACACTCTACTTGTTTTATTGATAACATTTGGGAGGATTATAAGAATAAGCTAGAAATAAAACAATAAGGTTGGCAATGTTCCATTACCTAGGAATGACTTAGCCATCTATATCTTCCAAGTTGTATGTGCATTTTCTAGCTAAGCCCACTATTTTGTATGGTCCTTCCCAATTTGCTCCTAACTTGCCTTCACCAAGTATAACGGTGTTGTCCATCACCTTTCGCAGAACCCAATCTCCAATCTTGAATTGTTTTAGATGCACGATTTTATTGTATTTCTTCGCAACTCTTGTTGGTATGCTGCAATGTGAATCAATGATCTCTCTTCTTTCTTTAACTAAATCTAGCTCTAGAGCAATTGTATCACTATTCAAATTAGTCTCAAGATTCTCACTTCTAATTGTTGGCATTCCGATTTCCAAAGGGATATGACATACGTTAAGGGTTAAGGTGAAAGGCGTTTCCCTGATTGACTGTCTTGGTGTTGTTCAACATGCCAATAACACGTTAGGAAATTCTTCGACCCATCTCCCCTCAGCCTTCTCAAGGAGCTTCTTCAATCCATCCAAGATTGTTTTATTCGAAATTTCTTCTTGACCATTTGATTGCAGGTAGGCCGATGTTGAGTTATAAAATTCTATCTTCAGCTCTTCATAGAATGCTCTAAATATCTTTCCATCAAATTACGTGCCATTATCAAATATGAAGACTTATAGCACTCCAAACCGGGTCACAATATTCTACCAAACAAACCTCTTCACGTCTTTTTCCTTGATTGATGTCAAAGGTCTTGCTTCTACCCATTTTGTGAAGTAGTTTGTTGCTATGATAAAAAACTTCTTGTTGTCCGGTGCAGTTGGCAATGGCCCCACTATATCCAACTCCAATAAAGAAAATGGCCAAGGACTTGTCAAGAGAAGCAATTTTCTAGTCAATTGATAAATTTGGTGTGCAAACTTCTGAAATTTATAGCATTTTCTAACGTACTTCTACATGTCATCTTGTATACACGGCCACCAGTATCCTTGTGAGATAGCGCGGTAGGCCACTAATCTCTCCCCTATGTGATTTTTATACATGCCTTCATGAATTTCAAATAGGAATGCTTTAGCCTTGCTGGCATGGACACATTTTAGGTATGGCCCTATGAAAGACTCCTTGTATAGCGTCCCAGATGGAAAAAACCAAAACTGCATAGATTTGGCCCGATTCTTGTTAGCTTCCTTTTTTTCGGTGGGCAAAATTTTGTCTCTTAGAAAGATGATGATGGGATCCATCCATGAAGGCCCCAACTCGACGTAGAGTACTTGTATTTCTCCAAGCTGTTCAATGCTAGGCCTTGGTAAGAATTCTATTAGTAAAGGATTTAGAGTTGACATGTTTTCTATGGAGGACAGCCCAGCTAACTTATTTACCTTGCTATTTTCTTCATGACCAATTTGTTCTACTCTTATTGTTTCAAACTTATTGATTTCCTCTCTTACCAGCACCTGGTACTTAGCTGTCCTTTCATCATTTGCTTCATCTTCTCCAGAAACTTGATTAATTACAAGTTTGGAGTCGCTATAGACCATTAGCTCGGTTACTTTCACTTGGAGGGCACTTTTTAGCCAAGCTAGGAGTGTTTCATACTTAGCTTCATTGTTTGAAGCTGGAAATCCAAGTTTGATTGCATGCTCCATGGTCAAGCCATTAGTGAGATCAAAAGGATGCCTAGCCAGCACCATACAGTTTGAAGCTCCTTTCACAAAGAACTTCCACATTTCTCCAATGAACAACTTTCAGCACTTTGACAGATCTTGAGACTTCTTAGGGTTTGGGGTTTCAATAATCGCTTTGCTCGATGTTGCTAGTTGTGCGGCCATTTCTTTGCTCGATTGCCCAACTATTTCCTTTTCAACACACCATGACTAGACTCCGCAACTTACATGACCTCTTACCCCCTCTCCCAACGGTTTTTCGTTGGGTTTAGTAGGTTGAACTACTATTTCCAAACCTATTGGCGCACTGCTAGGTTCTTCTGACTCCAACTGATCCTTAACTTGTAAAGCGACGATAGTTCATGCAACTTTCATGACACCTACTCCCCTTTGTTCGGTTAATTCTGTAAGATCAGTTGAGCACATCGCATGAGACCCAAGGGTGAACTCAGCTACAAAGTCTACTAAATCTTGTGCTTTTATTGCGGTTCTAGTTTCGAACTTGATGTCAAACTGTCCCAATTCAACCGCACATTTCAAAATCCGTCTAAAAAAATCAACCCTTTCAAACAAAACTTTCAAAGGGAATTTTGTTAGCACGACTATTGTGTGGGCATGGAAATAATGTGCTAACTTTCTGGATGCCATCATTAAGGCCCGTGGAGAAGTGGTTTAGGAATACTCTTCTGATCCCGGGAGACGCTAGTGATCCTCTTCTAATCACCTGAAAAGGAACAAACACTTCGGTCGGGGGTGCCGGAATTAGCACTCCGACGGGCAAGTCAGTCTCTAATCTCTGAATTGCTTATATTTTAAGTAAAGTGTAATAATTCTCACATACCTTTCTCTCATGGGTGATCCCGTATTTATAGTATTTTCTTTGGGCCATTAGGCTGGGCCCATCCTTGTTCCGTCACATGTACCTCTACTCGGCGTTTGTTCTACTGGCCAGGATACTGGTTATTTTATTCGGCTCCTTGATTGGCTGGGGTATATGCTGAATAGAGGTTACGTTTCGGACCGGACTCACATCCGTCCCTATGGGTCTAATATAATCCGGCTTCCACAAGACCAAAGCTAACTTTTCCAATGGTAAGTATCTAGTTTCAACATCGAGCAAAATCTTGCTCACATACAAGATTGACAAGTGTTGTATTTCATTTGCGCAAGCGAGTACTGCGTTAACAACATGTTGAGAAACTACCAAGTAAAGAAAAATTTCCTCTCCAGGTTTTGGAGTCACCAAAAGCGAGGTTTAAGACAAATACTTTTTCAATTCATCCAGAGCGTGGTCACATTCTTCTTCGCAAAAGAACTTGGACTTAAATGTTAGTGTTTGAAAGAAAAGCCTACATCGATCTGATGATCGAAAAATAAATCAATTTAGTGTGGCTGCCATCCCAGCAAGATGTTACACATCTTTAGGAGAGTTTAGCCTCTCTAATTCTTGGATTTCCTCGACTTGTTTAGGGTCTAGTTGCTGAGATGATCCAACTGCGCATTTGGATGGATTGAAACGCAACATGTGAGTCTTAAAGATGTCAAACATCTTTGTCTAGTCGCTGAGATGATCCAACTCACTCTTGCTTTTAATCACTATGTCATCAATGTAAGCTTCAATGGTCTTACTAAGCAAAAGGGTGGTGACCATTCTTTGAAAGGTGACCCCTATATTTTTTAGAATAAAAGGCATAACCTTGTAGCAGTACAACTCCCTTAGAGTTGTGAAAGAAGTGATCTCTTGGTTTGGTTTTTGCATAGCTATATGATGGTAGCAACGATACGCATCCAAAAAACTTAATCGTTTGTGCCCCGACTGTTGAATCCATAAATTGATCAATTTTTGGCAATGGGAAACTATCCTTGAGGCATACTTTGTTAATTATCTTGTAGTCAACACAAACGCACCATTTTTCATTCTTCTTGGACACAACTACAGTGTTTGAGATCTACTTAGGGTAAAGGACTTCCTTGATTGCCCAAGCTTCCAGCAAGTTCTTAAGTTCTTCTGCCACTATCTCGACATTATGTAAAGTTGATCAATGTGTTCACTGTGTAACCAGTCTAGCATGAGGGAAGATGTTTAACTAATGATAGATGAAACTTGAATCAACGACAGACATATCGTAAGGCATCCAAGCAAAGACCTTAATGTCAAAGATCAAATAGTCCATGATCTCTAACCTTTGTTTGCTAGTAAAGGACGAAACTAGCTAATAGAATTTTTTTGGATTGTTTTCATCGATCCATACCTCCACTAACTCTTCCATAGCCCTCGGCGTCTGTTCTACTGGCTGGGATACTGGTTATTTTATTCGGCTCCTTGATTGGCTGGGGTATATGCCGAATAGAGGTTACGTTTCGGACCGGACTCATATCCGTCCCTATGGGTCTAATATAATCCATCTCCCATAAGGCCAAAGCTAACTTTTCCAATGGTAAGTATCTAGTTTCAACATCGAGCAAAATCTTGCTCGCATACAAGATTGACAAGTGTTGTATTCATTTGCGCAAACGAGTACCGCGTTAACAACATGTTGAGAAACTACCAAGTAAAGAAAAATTTCCTCTCCAGGTTTTGAAGTCACCAAAAGCGAGGTTTAAGACAAATACTTTTTCAATTCATCCAGAGCGCGGTCACATTCTTCTTCGCAAAAGAACTTGGACTTAAGTGCTAATGTTTGAAAGAAAAGCCTACAGCGATTTGATGACCGAAAAATAAATCAATTTAGTGTGGCTGCCATCCCAACAAGATGTTGCACATCTTTAGGAGAGTCTAGCCTCTCTAATTCTTGGATTTCCTCGACTTGTTTAGGGTCTAGTTGTTGAGATGATCCAACTGCGCATTTGGATGGATTCAAACGCAACTTGTGAGTCTTAAAGATGTCACACATCTTTGTCTAGTTGCTGAGATGATCCAAATCACTTTTGCTTTTAATCACTATGTCATCAATGTAAGCTTCAATGGTCTTACTAAGCAAAAGGGTGGTGACCATTCTTTGAAAGGTGACCCCTATATTTTTTAGAATAAAAGGCATAACCTTGTAGCAGTACAACTCCCTTAGAGTTGTGAAAGAAGTGATCTCTTGGTTTGGTTTTTGCATAGCTATATGATGGTAGCAACGATACGCATCCAAAAAACTTAATCGTTTGTGCCCCGACTGTTGAATCCATAAATTGATCAATTTTTGGCAATGGGAAACTATCCTTGAGGCATACTTTGTTAATTATCTTGTAGTCAACACAAACGCACCATTTTTCATTCTTCTTGGACACAACTACAGTGTTTGAGATCTACTTAGGGTAAAGGACTTCCTTGATTGCCCAAGCTTCCAGCAAGTTCTTAAGTTCTTCTGCCACTATCTCGACATTATGTAAAGTTGATCAATGTGTTCACTGTGTAACCAGTCTAGCATGAGGGAAGATGTTTAACTAATGATAGATGAAACTTGAATCAACGACAGACATATCGTAAGGCATCCAAGCAAAGACCTTAATGTCAAAGATCAAATAGTCCATGATCTCTAACCTTTGTTTGCTAGTAAAGGACGAAACTAGCTAATAGAATTTTTTTGGATTGTTTTCATCGATCCATACCTCCACTAACTCTTCCATAGCCTTTTCCTTGGCCTTTTTTTCTAACACTCTCCAAAACTTCCTTGTCCTCTGATCCTTTAATCATCTGGACAAAACCTTTGGCAGCATAACTGTGCTTCACTTCTACGAAGCATTGCTTTGACATCACCTAGTCTCTTTAAACTTCTTCAATTCTTCTTGTTGCTGAAGGGAAGTGAATCGCTTGATGGTAAGTTAACACAACTGTTTGCATGGCATGCAACCATCATCTTCCTAATATAAGATTGTAAGTAGATAGGACTTTCAACAACCAAAACTTTACTTGCTTCATGATTGAGCCAGCTTTGACCAGCAATATGATCTTCTCCACTGGCTATTTCAGTTATGGCTTAAAGCCAACCAATGGAGAGTTCCTGGCACTAAGTCTTTGTCCTCTAACTTTGATTACTTGAAGGCATCATAATACATTATTTCGACCGAGCTACCTTAGCTGATCAAGATTCTCTTTATATCAAAGTCTTTGACGCGCAAAGTGACAACTAACGCGTCATTGCGGGGAGTCTAGATCCTCTCAAAGTCCTTGCTCGAGAAGCATAGCACAACTTTTTGTTCGGTCTTTCCTTTTTTATTCACTGGTTGGATGCTGACTACTTTCCTCATATGCTCAGCCTTCTTGATCATTTCTCTCAGCTCACATACCCACTCAGGCTCGATGATTCCATGAATAATTTTAATCACCCATTGGGAAAGAGCATCTTCAATTGCCAAGCCATTTGGAATGGCTTGATTTTGAGGAGCTGCTCTAGCTCCACCCTCAATGAAGTGTTTTAAGTGACATACTGCCACCACTTTTTCCAAGTGCTATTTTAGTGGCACACAATCCTCAATACGGTGTCCTCTTTCATTATGGAAGCTACAACAGTACTTTGGATCATAGCCCCTCTAAGCCTCACCTGACATGGCCGGCCACCAGACGTATGGTTTGTCTCAGATTTCACTCAAGATTCGGTTGATGGGTCTATTGAAGACTGTAGTAATACCAATGCGCACTTTCAACTTTCTTGCACTCTTTTCTTCGTTATTGGAGGGATGTTTAACCTGGTCGTTATTGCGGTTTGTTCTGTTACGGTTGTTACGATTTTCTTCTTTTCCAACCTTGTTAACCTTTGTTGTACTCTTTTTGTCCACCACTACTGGATTTGCCTTTGTAGTAGGCTGGGCTACGTCCTTTTTAACCTTAATGTGTTGGTTGATTCTTTCCATCAACGTCTCCATAGTTGAAGGTGAAGTCATAGTTAGTGAGTTTCTCAGCTTATGTTTAACTAGCAAACTACACCTATATCGAGCAATCACCAAGTTAGTGGGGCATTCACTAATTTCATTGAACGTCTCTCAATACCTAGCATTGTATGTTTTCAAGGACTCTTCTAGTTCCATATTGACCTTCAATAGATGGTCAACTTCTTTCGGCGTCCTGGTATTTGGCTTGAATCGTGTGACGAAAGTTCCTGCCAACTGCATCCAAGTCTCTATGCTACCCTCAAGTAGCTTTCCAAACCATGTCAAGCCTAACTCTCCTAGGCTTGATGGAAACAAAATGAACATTAAGGCGCCGCTTAGCCTATGCATAACCATGACTTGTTGATAGTGGCTGATGTGCACGTAGGGATCAGTTTTCCCATCGTAGATGGTGAATTTAGGTTGATGAAAGCCAACTAGGAAAAGTGCATTCTCAATTTTTGGGCAGAATGACGAACTTTACAGCCTTGCCAACTATTTATTAGTTAGTATGTGAACAACAATGCATGGCACTGACATTGTTACTTCCACACTTCCATGCAACCTCGTAGCGAACCTCTGCAAAGCTGGCATCCTCTAGGCTTCTCTTAAATGCACCCTTTCGTCAAGAATTGCCCTTAAAACCTCAGATCTTGCTGAATAAGAGAATCTGGATGTCGACAAAGTGTGTGAGGAATGATAAGTGCTTCCTTCCATTGTCGGCCTTTATTTCCTTAAGCGTGAGCTGCCAGTCTTGTAGGCTCTTCCGCTCCTACAAAGCACAGACGTGGCATGCCTCATTCTTTCATCGTGGATTTCCACAGCAACACTCTTCCCTACATTCCACGCTTCAAGGCCTCCATCTCCCCGCCATTCTTTGTATCACCTCACATTGGTGCCTTATCTCCTCCTCCAAACCCCGATTGCCATGTGTTGTTCTTTGTCGCCAATGTCTATCTGGTCTTGGAGAGTGTGGAGGGAAGTGCACATGCTTGTCTTACACATCTCTGTGTGGACCTCTTCTGATATTATCTTTGGGAGTGTCCAAGTTCGCCATTAGAGGCAAATCTTCACACTTTCTAGTTGCCTGAAATGTGGAACCAAACTTAGCTCGGCTCAATTTGCACGCAAACTTTGCCCGACTCATTTGCATCGCCCAAAGCCAAGATCCACGCAAACTTAACTTGGCCCATTTGCATGGTGCAAATTACTAAAATAATTTGTCCAATTGCTAAAGTACAAAATTGCCCAATTGTTGCAAAATTTGATCCTATAAATAAATAAATAAACTCTATCTAAATAAATAAATAAACAAACAAAATAATAATAATAATAATAATAATAATAATAATAATAATAATAATAATAATAATAATAATAATTAAAAAGAGACAATTTCAAGTGAAATAGGTCATCCAAAATACTTGATTCAACTTTCTATCTTTTTTAATTTTTCTACCGGCACATTCTTGTAACCATAATAATTTGTCCAATGATTATAATGAAAAATATTACATTAGAATTTTTTTTTTTTTTTGGAATGAAAATATTACACTGGAATTAAGAGGTGCATATCTAGCTCCCATTGGTCATTGTTTCACGGGAAGTATAATTAGTACCAAAGTAATAAGTAGAGAATTACAAGATGTTACCTATTGTATACCATGATATATTCAAACAAATTAATTTTACTATATTTAAATTGGTTTCATAATGTAGAGACAATAACAAGTTTGTGAACACACACACAAAAAAAGAAAAAAGAAAAAAAAAGGACTACTTAAAAAGAGTAGAAACTTTAAGTAAAGTAAAATTGGTTTCATTCTTTAAGAAAAAATTCCACCACGTAATTTTTCGAGTAAAGATAAATACATTAGGGATTTTAGAAACCCAAGTATAATAAAATTATTTTAGAAAGTTAAAGAATATAATTTTAGACAAAGATTTAAATTAACAAAAAATTATATAAGTCACCTAAAATATCTAGAATTATTAAATGTATGCTTCCTTTGACCACCAAAAAACTATTAAGAAATTGAATAGATTTTGATTTGTGTAACAAGTGACCAATCATAAAATGTCATATTGCTTGGGATGTAGGAGCTCCCTATAATGAGTCCAAGGATCTTTTCTTACGTGATCCGGAATTCTCATGGTAAAGCTAATGTGGTAAAAGATATTTGGGTAAATTACACTTTCAGCCCTAGTATGACCCATTTCTCAATTTTATTTTTAAAAAAAGATTCTCCAATTTTGGCCCTTGAAATACCTTACTCTTTTCACTTTAGTCCAATCATTAATCTCAATTACTGTTGTAAGGCAATTTAGGTATTTTAAAAAACCACTAAATCTAAACACAAATTCATACCCAAATCTAACACCGATTGTCTACATCTATCTGATGTATAGTATTTTCCTCATCACACACACTCTCTCTCTCTCTCTCTCTCTCTAATTTTTGTGTTTCATATCCCCACCATTGACCTAACCCACAACATTTGGCCCCACTATCAAATTCTCTATAATCCTTACCCCGACAATCATGTGCTCAAATAAAGAGAGACGATCACAATTAGATAACACTGATCTTAATGAAGATGATGATAAATCTAACCTTCAAGAGGACGAGAATGATGATAATTGGCGATTGATGATGGTTTCGTATTAGGAAGGAAATGTGATGGTTGTTATGAGTTGGGTAAGGAAGATAAATGGAAGAAAAATGGTAAAGATAGGGAGGGGTGGAAAAGATAAGAGGTGAAGGGGTAAGCTGTGAAGTTCGCTATAACTAGATGGGTGAGTGAGTAATAGGGTAGGACAGGTAGCGAAGGTGAAGGAAACAAAATAGAAGGGAAAGGGCTGGCAATGACAGGTGTGTTAGAGAAAGTGCAAGAGATATTGAAGGATAGAGAGAAGAAGTACCAAGTATTTTTGCACCAGGTTTTAATAGATGATATGGCATAATATGAATGGAAGATATATAGCTATTAGTTAGAGGATAAATAAATAAATAAATCTTATTTCCTTGGATTAACTATTGGACATGAATAGGCTTTGCATTGGGCATAGGTTGTCGCATGCCACATGGTATTTTCTCTCACAAAACTAGAATAGTAGTTGAAATTGGAGTAAAAAAAGAAAACAATGAATGATTTAAGGGGCAAAACGAAAGAATTTTTTGTTTATTAGGTAAAGTTAGAAGTTATTCATATTTTAAATGGTCAAAGTGTAATTTAGCCAAGATACTTTTGGGAAGCTCTAAATGCACCCCATTTTTTGGTGGAGCACCCCATTTCTTAGAGCACCCCAGATTAAAATTTGAATTATGATGAATTTTTTTGGACACCCCACATAATCCCAACTCTATCCTTATCTATTCTATCCACCATTACAATCAACAAAGCGACGCCTCCACCATTTTTCTCTTCGTTATTCTCGAAACCTCATACCACCAACCCTTAATCCTTTCCCCACTAGTGACTCTCTATTCCAATACACTTTTCCATTCCGACCAAACCTTCATTTTCTTTCTTTGTTGTCATTTACTGCCACTGTCCCCTCTTTTTTTTTTTTTTTTTTTTTTTTTTTTTTTTCCCTTATTTAAAAACCCTAGATCAAGGGTTAGTATAGACACCCCATTTTTGACCATCCTCAAGACTTGGACGTTATCGTTTGAACACTCGATGATCATCCATGCTCGTGTTCGTTTTGAGTTCCTGAAAGTCTCGGTTGTGCGCCTTGCCTTGGAGCCTCTCAACTTGTTTGTTTTGTGCTTGGTTGTGGACCAAAAGCTTGTGGCTTTGTTTCTGAGGGAAGAGGGTGGCCTGCTAGCCAGCCTTACAACCTATCGGCCAGGCCCTGTGCCCATCGGCCAACACCTCTTTCCATCGGCCATCAGTGGTGGCCGGTCAGCACCTTTAATGGCCGGTCGGCCATTTTTTTGGCCGAGGCCTCTTTTTTTGCTTTTGCAGATATTTTTCTTCTAGCTGGTGCTAGTTGTTGATCATTTTGTGTATCCTCCATACACGTGTATGGATATTCACACAAGCTTTAGATTGTCAAGGAAGCTTTAGCTTGTGTTTTTCTATATAAGGGGAGGCTCTCCCCCTTCTCCAGGGTTCTGAAATTTTGCTTAGAGCTGAAGTTTACTCTCTCTCTCTCTCTCTCTCTCTCTCTCTCTATATATATATATATATATTTCTTCCCCTCTCTCTATATTTGCACTTGTTTGTGCTCAAAAGTGCCATTTCTTCACACTTTTGCACACAAACACCTAGTAAAGCACTATCATTTTGTTGCTAAGGTACTAGAGGACCTTGTTTGGACTCTCAAAGTTTGTTTTCTTGGCTCAGAAGTTGCTGTTTGGCTGTGGTTCTTCAAGGGTGAGTTATTACCCCCTTTAAGCTTTGTTTTGCTTGAGTACTTAGCCACCTTTGCATGCTTCTTTTGGCTTAACTTTTAACTGCTAAAATCTTTGTTTTGAAGTGTTTGAAAAGGTTGTTTGAGGTCTTGTTTGAGTTAGGGGTGTCTCTCACTCTTTTGTGCCTTATTTGCTTTGCTTTGTGCTACCTTTTAAAACCTTTGAAACTATATCCTTTTGGCCTTCCTACCACTGAATTCCAGGGAAATTTCAGTGGTGGAAATGTGGTTCTGAGGTCTCAAATGAGTGGGGGTTGTCCCCCCTCCTCTACTCTTGTTGGCTTGTGCTGATGGCTCACCAAAAGAGCATGTATTTCTATTTTCTTGAGGTTTTGTTTGAGCACTTTTTTGTGACTTCTTGGACCTGCCAACTCTATTTTTGGCTGTCTTGGTCACCTCTTGCATGTTTCTAGTACTTGTAGTATAATCCTGCTTGTAACCTTGCAAAGTAGCATGTCTCTCTAGCTTGTTTTGGTCCTATCTCAGTATGTTTTTGGTGTCATTTTAGCATGCTATAGCTCTATTTTGGGTCGGTTTGATTACCTCTTGCATACTTCATGTGCTTGTAGTGCAATCCCCCCAATAGCCTTAACATGCATCATGCTTTGGACTATCATTCTAGCATGTTTTTGGCTCTACTCTAGTAAGCTTTTATTCATGTTTTGCCATGCTTAAGCTCTGTTTTAAGTGTCTTTGGTCATGCATGCCTTGCTTTGTATAGCCATAGTGCAATCTTGCTCACTAGCTTTGTGTTTTGAGTTCACTAGCATGCATTTCTTGGGCTATTTGCATGATTTAGCATCATTTGGTATGTGATTTCAGTGTGTGTGGTGTGGTCATACTCTCCCATGCTTCACTCTTTAAATGCTTTTGGAGGGTTATGCTTTATGCTTCACTTATGAGCCAATTTGTATGATAGCTTGCATAAGCCTTTGGGCTGCCATTTCAATGTATTTTGGGTCTTATTTTTCCATGATACAACTTTGTTTTTGATTGATTAGAGCATCCTTCATTTGCTTCTTACACTTGTAGTGTAACCATGCTCATTGGCCTTACATGCTTGGTGTTTTGGCTTACCATGCTAGCTTGTTTTGGCTTCATTCCATGCATGTTGTGGCATTGTTTTGACCTACCTTGGGACTTTTTTGAATCACCTTGGCCCTTTGGGGCTTGCTTGATATGTCTATGGTGCAAGTACCTTTGATAGCCTTAAGCTTTGAGCCTCCTAGCATGCATCATTTGTCATATGTGCATGTTTTGGCATCATTTGGAATGATATTTCAAACCATATAGTGTAGTCACACTTCCATGTTTTTCACTCTTTAAGTGCTCTTAAGAGTCGCACCTTTATGCCCTATTCATAGGCCAATGCATGAGCATGCATTTTATTACTTTCGATGCTAGCATTTCAGATCATTTTGGCCATTACTTTGGCATGCATGAGGACTATTTAGGATTGGTTTAGTCCATTGAGCATTGTATTGCATGTCTCTTGTATGATGCTCTTTACTTGCTTTGATGCTTTAGCCTTCAAACATGCCATGCATGTATTGTCCACATGATAGAATCTTGTGCATGCCATTAGCATTGATAGGTTGATCATGTTATATGTGTTGCATTGTGTTTGGATCGAGCGTTGATCCAAACACAAGGAATGTGGCATGTTTCGTACTTGAAGTGATGAAACGTGCTGCGTTTCTTGGTCGCCGACCCTCTTGATCAATCATGATAGAGGTTAAGGCTCTTATGTGTTATTTGTGTGCATTCATTGACATTGACTTGTGCAAACTTGTCTTCTCGGCCATCGTGCATTGTAATACTCGGTTGGTGGCCCGAGAGTCGAGTAACGCACTCCCTTGAGCTTGAGAAATGATAGGGAGGGTGGTTGTGCACACATTCCTTACAAATACACTACCATGCCTCTGTTTGTGCTCTGCTGCAGCAAAAGGAGAAATTGCAGGAAGCAGTGGCCGACCGACCATCAAAGTTGCCGACCGGCCACCAGTGTCTGCCGATCGGCTATCAAAAGTGGCCGATGGCCACCATCTTTGGCCGATCATTCCTCCGCATGTTCCTAAGGTGGGTTAGAATTTTCAGAAGTACAAAAGAGTGCAAACAGAGGCATCATGAGGCACGATAGTGGATTTCCGGGAGGACGCGACCGAGCATGCATCCTTCATTGTTCAAGGTGGAGCTGTGGTAGCCTAATTTAGATGCTTTTCATACTTAGTTGGTTTTGTAACTTAATTAATTTGATTAATTAGTTGGTTTGTAATAATTAGTTTAATTAGCGTAGCTAGTTGGCTAAATTTATTCGGACCCTCCTTCGCAAGGGCAAATGTTGTAATAAGTGTGCGTGTATGTGATGCATGTCTTCCAACCCCACGTCTTTCTCCCTTTTATTTACCCGCTTTCAGTGGTTAGATTAGGGCATATTTCAATTAGTATACCTTATGCTTTGCATGCGTGCATCATTCATTTGTCTTGTATGCACCGGACTCGGCGCATCATTCAAACTGCATTGTATTTCAATACACTTTACTTGAATGCGTGTTTAACAACATGTTATCAAGTGTTGCATACATATGCCATTCTAGATAGCCGAGCCTATTTTAGTTGCATTTTTGCATGTGTTGCATTAGACATCTTAACATAGCTAGGATCATGCATGATTTCTAGCTAGCTTCTGTTTTGGCTCGGAGTACACTGTGAGTGTTTATGCTTTAGCATCCTTGCATGTGTGTAAGTGATTGCCATGATAGCATGCTTTCCATGAGGCTATTTGCTTAAATGATTAACTGCATAAATGCCTGTGGATGAAGGCTCGATTTCCTGAATTGGAACAACTCGATGATTGTGAGTTTTAAACCCACTTGAAGTGGCAAAATCATGTTTTTCTAAGCCTACTTGAGGATGGCAAATCAGCGTCTTAGCCTACTTACGAGTAGCATTTTCAAACCACTTTCAAAAACAAATATGAATTGTTTTGTTCCAATCCGCGTGATTGAGTCTATACTTGTATGTTGTGCGCATTACATAGTAAGCTAGCTAATAACCGGAATAAGAATACATGTGTTTTCAAAGTAGCATATCATGATTAGTAGAGGCCGATCCTTTGATCGGGCGAGCGGGGGGTGCTCATCTCATTTCATTTCATCAACTTTGGTGATGACGGACACGTAGCCTTAGGCACGAGTCAGGGTTTTCTAAATCTCCCAAAATAAAATATTTAGGTGGCGACTTTGAAATCTGGCAAAGCAGTCCATGTTTGGCGATTTTTGATTAAAATCAATTTTCTAAAACAATTTGCCGGATTTAGACCCTTTGGTGATTTATCAGTCTTACATTGCATTTTGTGAGATTAGATTTAGAACCATGACAGAAGTCCGAACTGTAGTAGCTAGAACCACAATTCGCGCTCTAGCGCGCGAAGCGAAATTCGGGCGGTCTATAGTTAGGGTTTTCGAAAAACTCTAGATCCATGGTTTAGGAGGGAGAGGAAGGAAGAAAAGGGTTTAGGAAGGGGGATTGCGACAAAGAACAAAAATAAGAAGAAGAGATGATGGGAAGGGGCTGCAGGGCAATTACAAAGGGATGAAGGGAGGGGAGGTAGGTCGCAGAAGCCGGAAAGGGGCTCAGATGGTGTCAAAGGGTTAGGATGCATCGAAAGGTGGCACCAGAGGTTGGGGAAGGGTTGAGACATGGCAAGAAAGACCAGAAAGGACTAGTCAGAGGTGGCCAGAGCTGTGTGGATGGCCGAAACTGAGAAGCCCACAAGAGTTGGTAATTGAATAAAAGGGTAAAATGGTATTTAAAAAATTAAATAAACTTTGGGTTATCCAACCAACAAAATGGGGTGCTTTTAGAGCTAACCGATATTTTTTAGTGTTAGGAATTAGGACATAGGAATCTAGTTGAAAGCTTGTCCCTTATGACTTAAAATAAAATATACAATAAAAAAATCTAATTTTAAAAATAAGTTTAAAAATATTTAGATTCAACAAATAAAATTAAAAGCAACAATTATTTATTTTTTTTATTTATTTTTTTTATGGAAAACATACCGAATGCTTTTGCCATTTTGGCCATATTAAATTCATATTTTGACATGTTTTAAAATTTAAAATGTTAAAATTTAATAATTTTATTTTAATAGTTTTTGTTACACAATGCTAAATAGTAAATATCATTTGGAGAGAGAGAGAGAGAGTTCGACAAAATATAGCTTGTTATTTTGAATGCAATAATGTTAGTTTTATCATATTTTTGTATCATGCTATAGTTACTATTTTACTTATTAAAAAAATATTTGTGCAATAAACTATTATTACATTTCTCTAATGTAATGCTTTAGGGTGATATATCAAATGGTAAAATAAGATTGTAGGTTTAGACAGTCATTTTAGCGTTATTCTGTTGAATACTCTACTTTATTTTGACAATTCCACGTATTTTATAGCACCTATGGGCTCTAAAATACTTTTTCTTTTCTCGACAAAAAAATTATTTTATGTACGAAGAAAAGGTACAAAGCACAACAAAAGAAAAGATACATCAGAGACCGGGCAAATGTTACGTCCATTCTCATTTCTCGTCGCCATGATATTTTTAGGAGAATCATAAACCTTTCATCAAAGAGTTTGGACATAATATTTGTTAATATTTAATCGTAGGGTACATGTTAAGAAATTAAATATATATATATATATATATGTATATGTATATGTATATGTGTGTGTGTTTGTACATTTCTATGAAAGTGAGTGAAAAAAAAAAAATGTGCAATTTCTTTTAAGCTTTTTTTTTTAAAATATATATATCCTTGGAAATAAGATTTATATATACTTCCCTTGGTAGCGTTGGAGAAATCTAAGGCATCTCTAAGGTACTATTTGGTATAAATTAAATAAGTGTATTTATTTATGTTACATCAGTTCTCTACTT
Source organism: Camellia sinensis (assembly GCF_004153795.1). NCBI lineage: Eukaryota > Viridiplantae > Streptophyta > Magnoliopsida > Ericales > Theaceae > Camellia > Camellia sinensis. The sequence goes on from NW_021024881.1 coordinate 1,395,875, forward strand.
TTCAGCACATTTTTTTTTAAAAAGTTAAAAAAATATTCAGATCATTCTAAACAATCCCTAAGTCTAAGATAAAGAAAAGTACTCAAACATTTTATGAAAGTTTTGGTATAGGATACAAATCTAGTCAAGGGAAAAGTGGTAGCTACCAAATCTTGAGGCTTTGTTTGAGCACTTTTTTGTGACTTCTTAGACCTGCTGACTCTATTTTTGGTTGTCTTGGTCACCTCTTGCATGCTTCTAGTACTTGTAGTGTAATCCTACTTGTAGCCTTGCAAAGTAGCATGTCTCTCTAGCATGTTTTGGTCCTATCTCAGCATGTTTTTGGTGTCAGTTTAGCATGCTAAAGCTCTATTTTGGGTTGGTTTGATTGCCTCTTGCATACTTCATGTACTTGTAGTGCAATCCCCCCAATAGCCTTAACATGCATCATGCTTTGGACCATCATTCTAGCATGTTTTTTGCTCCACTCTAGCAAGCTTTTACTCATGTTTTGCCATGCTTAAGCTCTGTTTTAAGTGTCTTTGGTCATGCATGCCTTGCTTTGTATAGCCATAGTGCAATCTTGCTTACTAGCTTTGTGTTTTGAGTTCACTAGCATGCATTGCTTGGGCTATTTGCATGATTTAGCATCATTTATTATGTGATTTCAGTGTGTGTGGTGTGGTCATGCTCTTCCATGCTTCACTCTTTAAATGCTTTTGGAGGGTTACGCTTTATGCTTCACTTCTGAGCCAATTTGTATGCTAGCTTGCATAAGCCTTTGGGCTACCATTTTAATGTATTTTGGGTCTTATTTTTCCATGATACAACTCTATTTTTGATTGATTAGAGCATCCCTCATTTGCTTCTTACACTTGTAGTGTAACCATGCTCATTGGCCTTGCATGCTTGGTGTTTTGGCTTACCATGCTAGCTTGTTTTGGCTTCATTCCATGCATATTTTTGCATTGTTTTGACCTGCCTTGGGACTTTTTTGAGTCACCTTGGCCCTTTGGGGCTTGCTTGATATGTCTATGGTGCAAGTACCTTTGATAGCCTTAAGCTTTGAGCCTTAAGCTTTGAGCCTCCTAGCATGCTTCATTTGTCATATGTGCATGTTTTGGCATCATTTGGAATGATATTTCAGAGCATATACTGTTGTCACACTTCCATTCTTTTCACTCTTTAAGTGCTCTTAAGAGTCGCATATTTATGCCCTATTCATGGGCCAATGCATGAGCATGCATTTTATTGCTTTTGATGCTAGCATTTCAAATCATTTTGGCCATTATTTTGGCATGCATGAGGACCATTTAGGGTTGGTTTAGTCCATTGAGCATTGTATTGCATGCCTCTTGTATGATGCTCTTTACTTGCTTTGATGCTTTAGCCTTCAAACAAGCTATGCATGTATTGTCCACATGATAGAATCTTGTGCATGCCATTAGCATTGATAGGTTGATCATGTTGTATGTGTTGCATTGTGTTTGGATCGAGCGTTGATCCAAACACAAGGAATGTGGCACGTTTCGTACTTGAAGTGATGAAACGTGTTGCGTTTCTTGGTCGCCGACCCTCTTGATCAATCATGATAGAGGTTAAGGCCCTTATGTGTTATTTGTATGCATTCATTGACATTGACTTGTGCAAACTTGGTTTCTCGGCCATCGTGCATTGCAATGCTTGGTTGGTGGCTCAAGAGTCGAGTACCGCACTCCCCTGAGTTGAAAAAATGATAGGGAGGGTGGTTGTGCACACATTCCTTGCAAATACACTGCCATGCCTCTGTTTGTGCTCTGCTGCAGCAAAAGGAGAAATTGCAGGAAGCAGTGGCCGACCAACCATCAAAGTTGCCGACCGGCCACTAGTGTCTGCCGATCGGCTATCAAAAGTGGCCGATGGCCACCATCTTTGGCCGATCATTCCTCAGCATGTTCCTAAGGTGGGTCAGAATTTTCAGAAGTACATAAGAGTACAAACAGAGGCATCATGAGGCACAGTAGTGGATTTCTGGGAGGACGCGACCGGGCATGCATCCTTCATTGCTCAAGGCGGAGCTGTGGTAGCCTAATTTAGATGCTTTTCATACTTAGTTGGTTTTGTAACTTAATTAATTTGATTAATTAGTTGGTTTGTAATAATTAGTTTAATTAGCGTAGCTAGTTGGCTAAATTTATTCAGACCCTCCTTCGCGAGGGCAAATGTTGTAATAAGTGTGCGTGTGTGTGATGCATATCTTCCAACCCCACGTCTTTCTCCCTTTTATTTACCTGCTTTCGGTGGTTAGATTAGGGCATATTTCAATTAGCATATCTTATGCTTTGCATGCGTGCATCATTCATTTGTCTTATATGCACCGAGCTCGACGCATCATTCAAACCGCATTGTATTTCAATACACTTTACTTGAATACGTGTTTAACAACATGTTATCAAGTGTTGCATTCATAAACCATTCTAGATAGCCGAGCCTATTTTAGTTGCATTTTTTTGCATGTGTTGCATTAGGCGTCTTAACATAGCTAGGATCATGCATGATTTCTAGCTAGCTTCTGTTTTGGCTCAGAGTACACTGTGAGTGTTTACGCTTTAGCATCCTTGCATGTGTGTAAGTTACTGCAATGATAACATGCTTTCCATGAGGCTATTTACTTAAATGATTAATTGCATGAATGCCTGTGGATGAAGGCTCGATTGCCTGAATTGGAATAACTCGATGATTGTGAGTTTTAAACCCACTTGAAGTGGCAAAATCATGTTTTTCTAAGCCCACTTGAGGGTGGAAAATCAGCGTCTTAGTCTACTTGCGAGTAGCATTTTCAAACCACTTTAAAAAAAAAATATGAATTGTTCTATTCCAATCTGTGTGATTGAGTCTATACTTGTATGTTGTGCGCATCACATAGTAAACTAGCTAATAACCGGAATAAGAATACATGCGTTTTCAAAATAACATATCATGATTAGTAGAGACTGATCCTTTGATCGGGCGAGCGAGAGGTGCTCATCTCATTTCATTTCATCAATTTTGGTGATGATGGACACATAGCCTTAGACACGAGTCAGGGTTTCCTAAATCTCCTAAAATAAAATATTTAGATATCGACTCTGAAATCTAGCAAAGCAGTCCATGTTTGGCACTTTTTGATTAAAATCGATTTTCTAAAAAAAAATTTCGGATTTGGACTCTTTGGTGATTTATCAGTCTTACATTACACTCTGTGAGATTAGATTCAGAACCATGATAGGAGTCCGAACTGTAGTAGCTGGAACCACAATTTGCGCCCTCGCACGCGGAGCGGAATTCGGGCGGTCTACAGTTAGGGTTTTCTAAAAACTCTAGATCCATGGTTTAGGAGGGAGATGAAGGAAGAAAAGGGTTTAGGAAGGGGGATTGTGACAAAGAACAAAAATAAGAAGAAGAGATGATGGGAAGGGGCTGCAGGGCAATTGCAGAGGGATGAAGGGAGGGAAGGTAGGTCGCAAAAGCTGGAAAGGGGCTCAGATGGTGTCAAAGGGTTAGGAAGCATTGAAAGGTGGCACCAGAGGTTGGGGAAGGGTTGAGACGTGGAAAGAAAGACCAGAAAAGACTAGTCAGAGATGGCCAGAGCTGTGTGGATGGCCGAAACTGAGAAGCCCACAAGAGTTGGTAATTGAATAAAAGGGTAAAATGGTATTTAAAAAATTAAATAAACTTTGGGTTATCCAACCACCAAAATGGGGTGCTTTTAGAGCTAACCGATATTTTTTAGTGTTAGGAATTAGGACATAGGAATCTAGTTGAAAGCTTGTCCCTTATGACTTAAAATAAAATATACAATAAAAAAATCTAATTTTAAAAATAAGTTTAAAAATATTTAGATTCAACAAATAAAATTAAAAGCAACAATTATTTATTTTTTTTATTTATTTTTTTTATGGAAAACATACCGAATGCTTTTGCCATTTTGGCCATATTAAATTCATATTTTGACATGTTTTAAAATTTAAAATGTTAAAATTTAATAATTTTATTTTAATAGTTTTTGTTACACAATGCTAAATAGTAAATATCATTTGGAGAGAGAGAGAGAGAGTTCGACAAAATATAGCTTGTTATTTTGAATGCAATAATGTTAGTTTTATCATATTTTTGTATCATGCTATAGTTACTATTTTACTTATTAAAAAAATATTTGTGCAATAAACTATTATTACATATCTCTAATGTAATGCTTTAGGGTGATATATCAAATGGTAAAATAAGATTGTAGGTTTAGACAGTCATTTTAACGTTATTCTGTTGAATAGTCTACTTTATTTTGACAATACCACGTATTTTATAGCACCTATGGACTCTAAAATGCTTTTTCTTTTCTAGACCAAAAAATTATTTTATGTATGAAGAAAAGGTAAAGCCACCACAAAAGAAAAGATACATCAAAGACCGGGCAAATGTTAAGTCCATTCTCATTTCTCGTCGCCATGATATTTTTAGGAGAATCATAAACCTTTCATCAAAGAGTTTGGACATAATATTTGTTAATATTTAATCGTAGGGTACATGTTAAGAAATTAAATATATATATATATATATATGTATATGTATATGTGTGTGTGTTTGTACATTTCTATGAAAGTGAGTGAAAAAAAAAAAATGTGCAATTTCTTTTAAGCTTTTTTTTTTAAAATATATATATCCTTGGAAATAAGATTTATATATACTTCCCTTGGTAGCGTTGGAGAAATCTAAGGCATCTCTAAGGTACTATTTGGTATAAATTAAATAAGTATATTTATTTATGTTGCATCAGTTCTCTACTTTTCAGCACATCTTTTTTTAAAAAGTTAAAAAAATATTCAGATCATTCTAAACAATCCCTAAGTCTAAGATAAAGAAAAGTACTCAAACATTTTATGAAAGTTTTGGTAATTAATAGTCTGAGATAAAATATTTTAATTATGGATAAAGGCCCAAATTTTGAAAAAAAAAAATATTAGATCATTCTAGAGTAACATGTGACATTAATTGCATGGCACCTTAAATATTGTTGACATCTTTAAAAACAATAATGAATTACACAAATAGAGTTTTTGTACATTAGACTGCAATTTTGAGATTCCATGAAAAATGTTTTTAGTTGAAATGGATATGAATTTTATGTTAAATAACTTATGTTTATATATAATATGGGTAAGGTTTCTCTCTCGTCCACTTTGTGGATTGGACGGTGTTGTTCATGGGTTTGATTTCGATAATTTAAACCATTCAATGTATCGAATTTGTCGAGTGCTTCATCTTTGCAAAAATCACGTTGATCGGATATCAATAAGTATTTGATTAGAATACATTTTTGTCAACAATTTATTTTTAAAATCATATTTACCATCGATAAAATATGATCTGATTGAAAGGCTATCACTATTTGATCAACATGAAGTGCTCAACAATTTCTATACATTAAACGGTTCAGATCATCAAAATAGAATCCGTGATAAGCTTCACGGGCCCAACAACGCTGTTCAGTCTATAAAATGGACTGAAGAGAAGTTTTGCCCATAAAATTTTATTTTTTGGTAGACTCTGCCCATATAATATTACTCTTAAGAAAGGTGTTTGCGTTTGTGTCTGTCATTGTCAAGTTAGACACAAAAGAGATATGCACTTACATTAGCTTAGACGAGCATGATGGTCGAATGAGTATATTAGTCACTATGTATGTAAACTACATGGAGGAGAAGTTGAATAGTGTTTTTGGATTGGCACGTATAGTCTTTTAACTTGACTATTAGTCTAGGTACCAATTATCATATTTAGGGTATATCGTTTATATCAGTTATTTAAATTTGGTTAATACATTCCACTGCCCTTTACTTATTATTAATTGGTTTTAAATTAGATGTTTTGTAACATAGTATCTTGCCATAGAGTATTATTCTAAAAACACTAAATAATTTTTTGGATGCTTAGTGATTGATTTCTAAAACTTTGAGGTCAATAAGCTCAAGATTTACTCTTTCCGTCCAAAAGAACAATTATAATTTGGAATACTATTTTATCCCTATTTATTTGTCTATATTTTTAATGTCTACATATTTGTCCACTTGTCATTCCACTAGTTATTCATGTGTCACCTATTTGTCTACTCAATCTCCTTATTTGTCTATATCATCACCATCTCCACTATCGCTACTAGCCACAACAACTGACTTTTTCAACGAGCTTTCTAGCCCTAATGACTTTCCCAACAAACTTTCGGCGTCAATAACTTTTTTCGGGGAGGTCCAGCAATGGAGTTATAATTGAAAAAAATTGTTCTTCCCACTAAACAAATTCATTAAACAATGTTCTTACCATAAAAAATATTAAATTTTATACAAGATAACATATGACCCCATATTTTTTCACCAATTATTAGCGCTGGGTATCGTTTGATTTGATTCAATTTGGAATGAAATCTGAAGCAATCTGTTACTTATGATTCCATAAAAATTTGACCTAAACCAAACCATTAAAATAATATAACCAATCCGAACTAATTTAAGGATGACTCGGTTCGGTTTGAAACATTGGTTTTCCATAATTTGCTCACAACAAATATCATATGACACTTTCCAAAAACATTCAACCTATCATGAAATTAGAAAATAATAATAATACACCCATCAAACAAACTACTCTCATAATGTTCACCAGTTAAACAAATATAACATTAAGCGAACATATTGTTCAACATTAATTTGCCATAATTTTCAAAATATAAACTCTCAAAACATAAACATTTTCATTGTTCAACCATTTAACTTAAATAAACATAATTCAGAGAGACAACATTGTAATGATATATGAGATTAGGGTTTGAGTTTTACATATATAAGGTTGGGATTGTATACATCAGGGTGCGTGGTATATAGTTCAAATTACATGTTTCGGTTCAGGTTAAATCCAGGATGATATCCTAGACCCAAATTCGGAGCCAAACCCCTAATATCGGTTTTCTAATTTTTGAAATAAGAACCGAACCATAAATTAGAAAAACCAAACCAAACCAAACCTATCAAATAGACCTAGAACAATTCAATTTGTGATTATTTTTTTATTATTATTGTTTTTAATTTTCTTGCTTAGCCACACCAATTATTCTTAATTTTTTTACACAAACTATTATATGTTTATTATGGAATCTTTTTTAACTAACCGCAATTACCACCAACTGGCATTTTTCTATGAAGCGAATACTAGCTATATTAGTGTAATGTTGATGATGGCTCGAGACCAAATATTACCGACATATTATTTAGCCACTTGCATAGTGCTCCTAACAAATCAACGTTGATTATTGTAAGCTCTCTCATATTCTCTCTCTCTTAACAATGATGACAATTGCTCAACATCCATTCCGTTATGACTTACGATCACTCATCTCAGACTCTTTTCTGTCTCAACTCTAATGATGAAAATGGTTATTCATCCAAATTCTATTCCTAATGATTATTTTAGCCAACAATTGACGAAGCAACCACTTCCTTACTAACCTACGCTCAGTATTTTGTCTTCTCCCCATCACTTTACAATGTAATTGGTTTTGTTTTTGTTTTTGTTTTGGTTTGGTTGCATGTTGAATTTATATATTTTAATCTATAACTACCATCCTTTTTCTCCTTCGATACCCGTATTGACTAAATATATATAGAGTTATTTGCATAAAAACTCCTAAATTATTGAGAATTAACATTTTGATCTTTTAAATTATAAAACGTATAAATAAATTCTCGAAATTATCGACTAGTATCACTTTATTCCATAAATTATAAAAATGTACAAATAGACTCCCTAACCTATTTGCATGTTTCATTTTGACCCCTTCTGTTAGGGGTCCAATTTGTACTCTCTTTTTTTTTACAGTTTAAGTGGTCCATTTGTATGTTTTTTATAGTTTTGGAAACGATATTTAATAGTTTAGATAGTTCATTTACACGCTATCACAATTTAAGGGGTTAAGGTGATACTTTTTAATAATTTAATGAGTCTCTATGTAAATAACTCATATATATACTAAGTGAAATTGGCTCACGCAAGGTACGAGCAAGTGCCTGTTACAATACATAAATTTTACAATTTTGTTTTGTCAGATTTGAAGTATATCAAATAATTGGACGTATATTTTTTGTTGGTAATTTATTAATTATCATATCATATATTATTAAAAGTAGTCTCAATTTGTTTCTTTTTCCTATATGGAATATCTCTCTCTCTCTTTTTTTTTTTTTTCTCCTATGTGGTGCATCACTCTTCTTTCCCACTTTGTACAAATGCCACAGTAGTATACCCTTACACCTAATTAGTATTAAAATCTAATATGTAAAACAGTTCTACTTAATCTGAACTACATGTAGAATTAATACTTTACGAATTATTTTCTTCTATTAAATATTGAAGATATTTTTTATTTTTTCACCTACCTTATTAATATCTTAATATTAATTTATATTGATTTTTCTATTTAATTTAAATTTTATATACCTGTATACAATATGTATGAATAATTCAAAAAGAATATTAAAAAAAAATTCATACTCTACATAATTAATCATATATTTTCTTTTTAATCCAACTACAACATATTTATATTTAATTTTTTAAATAAATTTTGTATAACTTCTATTTCTACATATTTTTATTTTCCAAATGATTATAAAAGAAAATTAAATAATTAGAATCACATTTAATTTTATGTTACTAATTTCTCTTTCCAATTTAACTATTATTTTTAATATCAAAATGAGTGTTTGTTTTACTGTCTTATAATTTAATATATATCATATAAAATCATTATAGGATAATTATATTTTTATAGCACAATAGAACTAAAATCATCAAAATATACAGATAATTTACCTAAAATTATTATATATAAGTATTTAGTTTTAGGCTATGTTTGGTTAATGGATTTAAGGAGAGATTTTGGAAAGGCAAAGAGAAAATGTATGTAAAATGTAGGTGAAATGAAATTATATTTTATTTATATTTCACCTATATTTTTCCATTCACTTTCCAAATCTATCCACAAATTTATAAACCAAACACAACCTTATAGAACGATAGGTCTAATATTATCAGAATAAATAATTAAAATTACACTTTAACTTTAAGTTAAAATTAAAATTATTCTTTTGTAATACATATATCGTAATATAGAATATTATGTTTTTAAAAAAATAGTCCGTACATCATATGGGTCAACTACTAATTTATTTCTTTAAAATAATAATTATAAGGAATCAAAGAATAAGCATAAAAGCTGAGGAATGTATGTTATACAAAATAATTTTTTTTTTCTAATTTATATATTATACAAAAAAAAAAAAAATGACAACTTGTTTTAATTTTTTAAAATTATTTTTTACCAAAAAAAAAAAAAAAAAAGGTCACTGTTCATAGGCGAGTGGTACCAACATGTGCCTGGCTTTATATATATAGGGCGGTTTGATAGTATGATTTAGCACTTAAAATTAAATGTATTAAGTGTTAATTAATTTAGCTTATTTGATAATCACAATTGATATTATTTATAATTTTAAGTGTCTCTTAAAATATAGTTTAAAATTTAAGAAAATTTAAAATTATATGAAACTTATTTAATTTTGATTGAATTTATAAATACTAAACATAAATATTGATATAGACTATTATAAACTCACTGCCACCACTACTATCGTCACCACCATCGCTACTGCTACCACCACCACCATCAATACTGCCACTGCCACTGCCACTACCATCACTATCAATACCGCCACCACCATGGTGTCGCTAACACTGCCATCGTAACCACCACCACCATAGTGCTACCACCACCGCCGCCACCACCACTACTACCACCATTGCTTGCATCATACCACCACCATCGCCACCACCATTCCTAGGGGTGTGCATCAACCGTAAAATCCGACCACCCATCTGACACACCCGGACCCGATGTTCTGTGGTCGATTTCGAATTAAGGAGTGGTCGATAATGGTTCCGTGCACAGCAATATCTTAGATTCACGGTCGATACCAATTTTTTATGTCACCGACCTGTCGAAACCGACCTAACCAAATATATGCAAATAAAAAAAATATAAAGTTATTGAATATGAGAATATCCCAAGAAGACTCTTCGTTTCCCGAGAGTTCTCTTTCAACTCTGTCTAATTTACACACTCTCTCTAATCAACGTAACTTTTCACCGCTCATTACATTCCTTAGAAACCTTTCTTCTTCTTAGAAACCCACCTTTCTTTTTCTTCTTGTTGTGACAACCTCACCTCTGATTAGTGCTAATCTATGATTAAGCATGACAAGTAATTGAACAGACTGAAATTCTGAACTGAATGCATGAGTATATTGCTTAATTGTATTTTCTATCTGTTTGTCATAAATTGATCTGTTCATGTTTTTAGTTTTGAATTGCGAATTGAAGGCCTCGTCGGCGGCCGATTCAGAAATTGATTGGTATTTTATGCTAGTTAGAATTTACGTAATTTTATGGTAGCTCTAATTAACTTTTGAATTGGAATGATTAAATTAGATTAAATAATGTTAAATTATTGATTCAAGGCTAATTATCAAATTACCATTGAGTGGGCCACTTTGTTATTACATATTTGGAGCCTTGTTCATATTTGTTACACCATTTCTCCATCTCCTAGAGAAAAACGTGAGAGAGTTGGGAGAAAATTGGTTTCATCTTGAGATTTGGCTTGGAGAATTAGAAGAATTGAAAAGGAATTGCATAATTAAGCTTCCATACTAGAAATTGAAGACCTAAGGTAGAGATTTCATCCTCTCATTTGTGAATTTGAGTCGCATCTTGCATGGTCCATGGTAAATTAGTGTTGAGATTCAAGAATTGGTTTAAAGAGTTGAATTTGAGAGTGAATTCATGCATGCATATCTATACCATAGCATTTTGAGGTTGTTCTTCATGAATTTCCACATGCATGTCCATGTTTTTGTTATGGTCCATGAATTTACCATATTCTTGAACTTAATCTTGCATTTGGTCAGGTTTTAGAGCACTTAATTCATAAGGTGCCGTTTCGTAACACTTACGTTTTTAGTTTTCTGTTTATATTTACAAAAATTTTAAAAACTCAAATAAAAACTTGTTTGGTAAAATTTTTGATTTATAATCAGTGGTCTCAGTTTATAAATTTGGCCAAAAAATGAAAAACACAAAAAATGTGTTTCCATTGAACTTAATCTTGCATTTGGTCAGGTTTCAGAGCACTTAATTTCCATGGTAAAGTGGCCTAATTTCCATGTTACCAACCTCAAAAAACTCATGGAAATTACCATTGAGTAGGCCACTTTGTTATTACATGTTTGGTGCCGTTTACGATAGCATAAACTGAGAGCACTTATGTGTTTTTCATAAGGTGCCGTTTTAGAGCACTTAATTCAGGTTTTAGAGCACTTAATTCAGTTTACCATATTCTTGAACTTAATCAGTTTATAAAAATTTTGTAAATATAAACTGAAATCGGGTGGCTGGTGGTGGTAGGTGGTGGATGGTGGTGGTAGGTGGATAGTGAGTGGTGATAGCAAGTAGGTGGCGGGTGGTGGTGGCCGGCAGTGGATGGTAGTGGCGGGTGGTGGGTGGTGGATGGCAGGTGGGTGGTGGGTGGTGATGGCAAGTAGGTGGCGAGTGGTGGCGGCGGGCGGGGGATGGTAGTGGCGGGGGGGAAGGAGTGGGGGGGGGGGGGGGGGGGGGGGGGGGGGGGGGGGGGGGGGGGGGGGGGGGGGGGGGGGGGGGGGGGGGGGGGGGGGGGGGGGGGGGGGGGGGGGGGGGGGGGGGGGGGGGGGGGGGGGGGGGGGGGGGGGGGGGGGGGGGGGGGGGGGGGGGGGGGGGGGGGGGGGGGGGGGGGGGGGGGGGGGGGGGGGGGGGGGGGGGGGGGGGGGGGGGGGGGGGGGGGGGGGGGGGGGGGGGGGGGGGGGGGGGGGGGGGGGGGGGGGGGGGGGGGGGGGGGGGGGGGGGGGGGGGGGGGGGGGGGGGGGGGGGGGGGGGGGGGGGGGGGGGGGGGGGGGGGGGGGGGGGGGGGGGGGGGGGGGGGGGGGGGGGGGGGGGGGGGGGGGGGGGGGGGGGGGGGGGGGGGGGGGGGGGGGGGGGGGGGGGGGGGGGGGGGGGGGGGGGGGGGGGGGGGGGGGGGGGGGGGGGGGGGGGGGGGGGGGGGGGGGGGGGGGGGGGGGGGGGGGGGGGGGGGGGGGGGGGGGGGGGGGGGGGGGGGGGGGGGGGGGGGGGGGGGGGGGGGGGGGGGGGGGGGGGGGGGGGGGGGGGGGGGGGGGGGGGGGGGGGGGGGGGGGGGGGGGGGGGGGGGGGGGGACAACAAAGGCTAGCTTCGTTGGTATCCCATAAAGCTGTGGCAGACCACTCAAAAGAAGCCTAAGCTATCAACCACTCTTCTATTTGCATAGGAATATGTGAATGTTAGAGGAGACCCTCTGGTATGGTGCGGATGTCACACATACCACCCCCCCCCACCCACCTACCACCACCACCCGCCACTGTCACCCACCCACCTACCACCACTACCTGCCACCTACTCGCCACCACCACCCACCCGCCATTCGCCACCCACCTGCCACCACCACCCGCCACCACCTACCACCACCAATACCCACTTGCTACCACCCACCACCACCAATACGCACTTGCTACCACCCACCACCTGCCACCGTCACCCACCCACCTCCCATCACCGCCTACTATCCACCCGCTAACACCCGCCATCCATCACCCACCTGCCACCACCACCCACTTGCTACCACCTACCACTCGCCACCGTCACCCACCCACTCGCCACCACCAGCTACCCACCACCCACCGTCACCACTTTTCACCACCATCTTCCGCCGCTACATACCACTACTTGCCATTTCTCACTCTTTTTTATATTTTTAAATTTTTTTAATGATTTTGTCAATTACCAAATACGTTTGTAGTTTTTGTTTTTTTAAAAATAAACAAAAATCAGTTTATAAAATTTTTGTAAATATAAACTGAAAACGTAAACGTTACCAAACACACCCTAAGAGTTCTTGCATGTTATGTTTTTACATAGTTCATGAGAGTTTCTTTGAAATTCTGTTCAATTGACTTATCTTTGGGCTTGATTTTACAAAATTGATCTTTGAAACATGTTGTATTATGGGTTTTTAAATGTTTTCCAAAAAATTAGCCCAAAAGGATCGAGTTTGAGGCTTAAATTCTTGAGTTTTGTGCTTGGGGGATGAATTTGGAAATTCCAGATTTTGGACCCACGCTCGAGCATAGGACTTCACGCTCAAGCGTATCCTCTGAGTCGTGCACTTCCGCTGGAGCGTGGAAAGTTGCGCTCGAACGTGAAATGCATGTACCCAGAAATTTTTGTGTTTTACAATATGTTCGAGCGAGAGAGTTCACTCTCGAGTGAGGACCTGAGTCTCACGCTCGAGCGGAGGTCGAGCGTCCGTCGAGCGTGAATTGCATGCATCCAGTACTTTTCGTGAAGTTTACAGTTCGCTCGAGCGAAGGATGTCACGCTCGAGCGGAGATCCTTTGTCTACATGTTCGCTCGAGCGTAGAAAGCCAAGCTCGAGCAAGACCCATGTTTTCTAAAAATTATGAAAAGTGTTTTAAAGTGCATCTTTACATCCTCTTTCCATCCTAGGCATTCCTAGGCCATGTTTAAGGCATCTTAATGAGGATATTGGTGTAGAACCACACCGAGTCAAGATAGGGACTAAGTTGTTGATTCCCGAGTGTGTAACTTAGTGTGTGTTCGTTCTGTAACTGTATAGGGTTGGCATCCGAGGACGCTCATTAGCTGCTTATAGCCCAGTGCTCTGTAAGTAACAATGTTGTAAAGATATGTTCAATTATGAATATTTCCTGAATGAGCAACTGTTCTATTTACTGAAACATTATTGTTTAATGAATGAATGTTTGTCCTATTTGTAAACTGTATTCGTGGCACCCTCAGTAACTTACTGTTACTGTACTGTTAATACTATTGTCACAGAGATCTCTGTCGGTTCCCAAGTTTGGAACCACTACTGTTACTGTTATGATGGCCATCAACTGACTATTCGGTCTGCTAAGACCTACTGTACTGTTTTGCTATGGGATGTACCACATATGACAGCTATGGTTTCTAAACGACTGATATGACTGTTTAATTACTGAAAGGACATTCATTCTTAACCTCTTTACATAACTGTTATTCACTGGGCTTTAGCTCACCGTTTATATATATATGTAGGTGTCTAGGCACCGAACCGATACTAGGAGCGTCAGGCTACGCTCCCGTTTTGTCAAAGCCAACCATTGTGTCTCACTTCGAGGTTCCGAGTGCGTCAAAGCCAAGGCTGGTTTGGGGTGTTTTAGATTTCCCATTTTGCCTCTGTTCTGTAATAAATGCTGAGACTTGCACTGTACTGTTATGTTAGGGATTTGGCCCCTACCCTGAATGTCTGTATATGATGTATGTATATACTGTTTTGGTTTGAATGTGAATATGTTCAAGAAAGTCTTTTTGCATTTAGAATCTCACAGCTCATTGGACACCTTTTATTTACTGTTTTGACTTCTGCCATCCCCTTACTCTGTATTACTGCTTTTACTGTTAAGCAGGCCTTTGGTAATCATGGATTACTGGCCGGTTACGGTGTTAAACCCATAGGGGCGGGTTTGGGTCGTGACACTTGTCTCCCCTAAAAACCCCTCTTCCTCCTTATCTATTCCATTTAGAAACACTTCATGTCCTTCATTATCTCTTTTTCAAAACCCTAAAACATGAATGCTCTTGAGACTCTCTTTAAAACTCTCCATCTCTATCTCTTTTCAAAACCCTAAAATATGTAAAACCTTAAAATATATAACCCCTCAGAATTTTTCCATTTCTTCAATCTTCAACTTTTATTTCCAAGAATCAACTCAAATATCTCTTCTCTCTCTTGTTTTCTCTTATTGACTTTTTGCTCTTTTTATTTTATTTTTACTTTTCCCCCCTTTAAACGATGGAAACCGATAGTGAAACCCTCAACCTTCTCTCAATCTCTTCCCTTCAATTCAATTCTTTAATCTCTTTTGCTTTTCCCTCTCATTCATCGACTAAAAGCATACGACTTATTTACTTGATTCCTCAACAATCCTTTTGACATTGGCTTTCTCTGATGACAGAGAATTGGAGATGATGATGGCGGTGGCTATGCACGATGACGGTGGGAGTTGGAGGCGACAATGTCAACGAGGGTTGCATGGTGAATCTCCCTCCTCCCAATTTTCTTCATTTTTCCTTTCCACTATCTTTTCACCAATCTGTACCTATGTTTAAGTTTTAATATTTTGTTATTTGAACTTCAAACCTCATTTTTTGTCAATTTTTTCCTCTACCTTCCTTCTCTAACAGGGATTTGAAATAAAACCAATCAAATCGTGAAACCGAGTGATTTCATTTGGTAGATTTTGAACCATAAATTGGTCAATGATGGTTGAATTTTTTGGTAACCCGATTGTGTTTGTTCAACTAACGAATTAGGGGTAAACCTGAGCCGAACCAACCCGTGCACACCCTTAACTATTACTATGCCACCACCTTAATCACCATTGTTGTTTTCATAAGCACTACCATCAATTTACTACCACTATCATCGCTATCGCTACTGCTACCACCACCACCACCACCACTACCACCATCATCACTGTCACCATCATACCATCACCACCACCACTAGCACCACCATCAAAATATAAAAATTGAAATATACAATTTGAAAATAATAAATTTCAAATTTGCTCTTATACATATCAAACAATTTATTTTTAGTTTAGCATTTAAATTTTTATCAAATAGTTTCTCAGCTTAAAAAATTCAGCATTCAATTTTTAATACATAATTTTCAATCTTCAGTTTTTAATTTTCAATTTTGTCAAACACCGCCTAGTGAAGGATAATTGTAATGGTTTATAAGAAAAAAAAAATTATGGCACACCACTTTTACTATAACCACAATAAATTTTAAAATAACTTCATTGGCTTATAAATAATTATACTTACAAAAATTAATATCATTGATTCTTTATATTGTACGCCAATTTTACTATGACAACAATGATTTTTAATATACAACACTACTACGTAGCTCGAATTTGGCTCGAATGGCTCGAAATTTATCTTGCTGGTCGTTCGACGAGAAGGTTAATAGTTGTGGCCGGCAAGGTGACAACCACGGTAAACAAGTGTTTCACTTAGTCGTCCTGGTGGTCGTCCGATAAACACCAATTCGGGACATTTGAGCCCCTCGCTTTTCAACCTATGAGACATTTTTCTTTAATATAACTGCAATGGTTTATAAATAAATATATTTACAAAAATTAATATCATTGATTCTTTTTATTTATTGTAGGGGTTGATTTCAGAATGAGCCGTATGTAAGTCGGCTTAAACAAGGCTTTACCCTCAAAACAAGATTGCCGAGATGGTTGAAGATGATTCAGCCTGTGATCGGGTCCACTTAAACAGAGCCGTGGCCGAGTAGAACCTAGCTTACAGGCCGAATAGGCCACAAATCCTATGGAACACCTAGGGGCCCAGCTATGAGGGCGGAGTGTCCATAATAAGAGAGTGGGCCCCTGAAGAACAATATAAAAAGGATGAGCATCAACCAAAGTAAATGTATTTGAAAAAAAGGTGATAACTTGTGATAAAAAAAAACTTGAGAATACTAACCTACTCGTCGGAATGCTGATTCCGGCATTCCGACCGAAGTGTTTGTTCCTATTTCAGGTATCAATTCAAGGATCAAGGAAGCCTATTTGGATTAGAGAGTATTTCCAAACCCCTTCGCCACAATTGGCTCCGTTGGTGGGAATACTGAAGATCATCCATAGCAGACACAATAACAGATGATCCTCCGCTCGTTGCGGATGATGTTACACCAAGAACCATGTTTGGCCTAGAAAATATCACTACACGAAGAGCTTTGAACTTTGATTCGCTAGCTCCATCCTTGCCTTCAACCTTGGCACAGGAAACCATGCAATGATAATAGACCAAGCAAAGTGAAATGTGCAACATTTGGAAGATATGACGGCAGATAACGAGCATCTACGTAAGGAACTGGTTGTGGAGTTAGCAAAGTCCCAGCAAACTGTACCATACCATGACTGGGCTCAGTCGCTAAGGAAGATGAAGGAAACTCTACGGCGTCGGCATCAGAAACACGACAATACTAGCACCTCCGACTTATCATCTTAGGAACCCAGGAAAAAGAAGCGAGTTGACGTGTCCAGCTCATCAGAGGGAAGTCCATATGTGCGGTACAGGCGAAGAGAAGGAGATGATGACTCGGATAAAAAAGATAAACACGATCCTTTCGTACGACGCATTGCAAGGACTGCTTTGCCTAAAAAGTTTAAAGCACCGACGTTCACTCTGTATGATGGCAAATCAGATCCTACAGATCACATTCGTCATTATAAGCAAGCAATGTCATTGCATGCTGATAATGAAGCACTCATGTGCCGAATGTTTCCAAGCAGCATAGGACCTCTGGCCATTAGATAGTATTATAAATTGGAGCCTGCATTAGTGATAAGTTTCCATCAGCTTCAAAAATCATTCAGGGCAAGATTCATTACCAACGAGATCAAACCAAAGCAAGATAACTCGCTCTGGGTAATGCAAATTAAACCGGAGAAGACCCTCCATGAATACTCGGCGTGCTACTAGGAATGTTTTAACCTGGTGGACGATGCCTGGAATGATTCCATGGCCATCAATGCCTTTAAAATAGGGTTACACCCTAACAGTCCACTCAGAAGCTCATTGACTAGACGGCCTCCCAAAATAGTTTAGGCGCTAATGAAGAAAGTTGAGGAGAATTGCAAGGTGGAGGATGATGCCCTTCGTGTCAAAGCCAGGCAGAAAGTTGTGGAAATGGCACCACCAGGCCTGATACTGCCGATAAGTGCTGCGCCACCAGAAAGCCTTGAGCCGAGGAGCTGGGCAAAGTGAGACAATCAGCGGGATTTGCGCCAATCAAATGAGCAGTCCTCACGTCATTCGAACGGGCAATATCAAGTGGAAAAAAGACGCCCCAGACGTTCAAACAAGAAGTATACGGAGTTGGTCGAGCCGATCAGCAAGATCCTGCCTAAAATTTAGTTTTTACCGTTCTTTAAATGGTCGTCCAAGATGACTGGGCCCCCTGACACGAGACAGAGGGATAAGCAATGTAAATACCACAAGGACCATGGCCATGAGACTGAAAGATGCTATACGCTGAGAGACCATCTTGAGGAATTGGTACAAGATGGTCGATTAGCACAGCATATCCACAAGGACAATCCACCAAACACGATCGCTCTTTGCCCAGACTCACCTCCACTTGGCGTGATTCACATGATATATAGTCTTCCACTGCCAAGTCAAGTACATACGATTCAGCAGCAACCCTGCCCATCCAAGCCGTTTACACTAGCCAAACGGCCTCAAGAGATTGGCAAGATTAGCTTCAACGACACCGATCTTGAAGGGGCGACTCTTCCTTATGAGGATGCTCTTGTTATCGAGTTGCGCGTAAATAGATTCGACGTCAAACGCATTTTGATCGATCAGGGGAGCACCTGGGAAATAATGTATCATAAGATATTTATTAAGCTGGGCTTCACCAATTCGGATTTACTACCGGCCAAATACCCCCTGTTCGGCTTCAATGCCAACCCTGAATACCCTTTGGGCAAGATCATGTTACCAGTGCATGCGGGAACCAAGTCAATCAGCGTGGAGTTTCTAGTCATCAAAATCCCATCACCATACAATCTTATCATGGAGCGAACCTAGTTGCATGCAATGAAGACCATATCAAGTACTTACCATCAGCTACTTCACTTTCCAACGACATACGACATCGAGTAAATTCAAGGTTCACAAAAATCAGCGAAGAAATGTTATCTCACTACCTCGACAAAGAAGCGAACAGCGCTGGAAGTGAACTCGATCGAGATTCTAGATCAAGAGAGCCTTCAGGATGTTGGAAAGGCTCCCACCAATAAGGCAACCGGAGATCTCGATCGGGTCGAAATCGAAGGGGAACCTGACATGTTCTTTATGATTGACACTTCTCTAGATCCAGGAGAGCGCCATGAGTTGGTCTCGTTCTTACTCGGCAATATTGATGTATTCTCCTGGACACCGTATGAGATGCCATGGGTGGATCCAAACGTGGACCAACACCATTTAAATGTTGACCCAAAAGTCAAATCCATTATTCAGAGGAGCCATCGATCAACAACGGGGCATACTTCGGCCGTCATCGACAAAGTCGATAGGTTGTTGGAAGTTGGAACAATCTGCGAAGTAGCTTATCCCACGTGGTTGTCCAATACCGTGGTTGTAAAGAAGAAAAATGGATCTTGGCGTGTTTGTGTGAACTTCACGGACCTGAATGAAGCTTGTCCCAAGGATTGTTTCCCTTTGCCCAGAATCGACCAACTTTTCGATGCCACTGCGCACCACCAACGCATGAGCTTCTTGGACGCATACAGGGGTTATTACCAAATTGTTATGCATTCAACGGATGAGGAGAAAACCACATTCTTCACTCCAAAGGGCACCTATTACTACAAGGTCATACCCTTTGGACTAAAGAATGCGGGGGCAACATACCAGAGGCTGGTCACCACTATGTTTAAAGAACAACTCGGTCGCACTATGGAAGTTTACATCGATGACATGGTGATAAAATCCAAGGAAAATCATGCTCATCTAGCCAACTTAACCACGACTTTTTCCGTTCTCTAAAAATGCAGGATGAAACTCAATGCTTTGAAATGGACATTCAGCATCGGATCCGGCAAGTTCCTCGGCAATTTCGTAAATCATTATGGAAAAGAGGCGAATCCAAGACAAATTAAGGCCATTACAGAACTCGACTCACCTCAATCGGCCAAAGAAGTTCAGAAGTTGATGGGAATGGCCGCAACCCTTAACAGGTTTATCGGTCGTTTCTCGGATCGTTGTTGACCATTTTTTCACACACTTTGGCAGGGTAAGACATTTCAACTGACCCCCAAGTGCTACGCCGCGCTAGACGGATTGAAAACATATCTTTGTTCCATACCACTCTTGGCAACCCTATCGCCAGGCGATCAGCTCATCTTGTATCTTGCAGTATTTGATCGGGCAGTCAGCACCATGCTACTAAAAGAAGAACTTGGCAAGCAAGGGCCCATCTATTATGTAAGCAAAGTGATGGTCGACGCCGAAACACGATGCCTACCACTAGAAAAGCTCATCCTGGCTCTTGTGGTGGCTGCCAGGAAATTGATGCACTATTTCCAAGCTCATACCATCAGGGTACTAACGGACTTCCCTCTCCGAGAAGTGCTTAGTAGCGTGGAAGCGTCAAGGCGAGTTGCAAAATGGGCTTTAGAACACGGCTAGTATGACCTCCAGTTTTTACCCAAAACGGCCATCAAGCGGCAAGTGTTGGCCGACTTTGTAGCCGAATTTACAGGATGCCATGCTGAC
Source organism: Camellia sinensis (assembly GCF_004153795.1). Classification (NCBI taxonomy): domain Eukaryota; kingdom Viridiplantae; phylum Streptophyta; class Magnoliopsida; order Ericales; family Theaceae; genus Camellia; species Camellia sinensis. The sequence continues at coordinate 1,416,390 of NW_021024881.1, forward strand.
TTCAAATCTGACCAACTGACCTTGCGACCTCAACCAGATTAGAGAATGCATGTCAGGGACTGTAGACACCCCATTTTTGACCGATCATAAGACTTAGACGTCATCGATTGAGTGCTCGGTGATTGCGCATGTTGTGCTCGTTCTGAGGTTTTGGAGTTTTGGCTGAGAGCCTTGCCTCCGGGCCTCGGGACTCCTTGTGCTTTGCCTCGGTTTGTGGACCAGGTCTTGCTTTCTCTTCCCAGAGGGAGGGAGAGGTCTTGTAGACCATCTCTCAGTGGCCGTAGGCTACTTTTCGTGGTCGCAAGCAACTGTTCCCGTTTGGAGACCAGTTTTCGATTTTCGGAGCCGTCGGCCACGTGCCTCGGTTCGGGAACGCTTAACATTCTTTGGCACACACCTTGTTTCCTCTGTCTAGAGGGACACTGCGGCCCGGGAGACCACCTTTGTGGTCGTACACCACTTTTCGTGCTTAACAGCCTGATTTCAGGGCACCCAGCCGCGCGTTTTGCCCCCCGAACCCTCGTTTTGCATCGGTGTTGGTTCATTTTTGGCATGAACCTTGTTTTCATTGTTTGGAAGGTGGTACAAGGGTGGGAGACGACCTTTTCTCCTTGCAGAACACTTTCTCCCCACCAGCCGATTTTCTTGTCAGGAAGCTATTTTCTTGGTCTTTGAGACACATTTGCTGGTCTCCCACAATACCACTAGCTTGCATTCAGTTGGGAGACCATCAAATGGGGTGGCCGACCAACTTTTTTTTGGGGAGACCACATGCCTTGGTCGACCGACCAGGGAAAGTGCTCGGCCGACCGCCTTAACTGGTCGGCCTACTCTCTCCAGTTTTGTCTCTCTAAGTGGATGCCAGTTGTGCCAGTTGGAAGGCACAGACTGTATCCTCCATACACGTGTATGGAGGATTTGCACCCTGGCTTTAGCTTCTTAAGGAAGCTTGAACCTTTGTTCTAGCTTCTTGAGGAAGCTTGAACCTTTGCTCCTCTATAAGAGAGGGCCTCCCTCTCCTTATACCAGGTTCCAAAAAACTTTGCTAAGGCAAAAAAATATATCCCTCTCTATATCTCACTATTTTGAGCTCCAAAGTGTGTGATTCTTGGCCCTTTGCACACCACCTCATAGCCTAACACTTCCACCATCAACCTAAGGTTCTTGGAGGCCATTTTCAGAGGTTAACGAGTTGTGTTTTGGGTCCAGAAGTTGCTGGTTTTTGTTGAGCTTCAAGGGTAACTCATTTTCTCCCTTTTTAGGTTCTATTTTGATCCTTCTCTTAGCCTTATTTTCCTGCATATTTAGGCATTTTTGTCAACTGAGAAAAGCTTCATTTTTAAGTGTTTTTCTTGTTTGTTTAAGGCCATTTTCCTGTTGGATGTCATCTACCCTCTTGCATGCTTCATTTAGTCTTGTTTTGAGCCATGCCTTAAGGCCTTTGTGCTGACCTTTATTTGGCCTTTTAGCCACTAAAATCCAATGGATTTTAAGTGGTTGGCATGCTATTTTGAGGGCCAAAATCAGAGAGGGGTGACCCTCTCTCTTTTGGCCTTGTTTGTTTGCACATTTGGCCTTTCCAAGGGGCCTATATGTTTATACTTCCTAGCCTTGGTTCAAGCCATTTTTAGCGACTTTTAGGACCTGCCTAGACTCTGTCTAGGGCTAGTTTGGTCACCTCATGTTTGCCTCTTGCATGTGTAGAATAATCCTCTTTATAGTTTATCAAATGAGCATGTCATTCTTGCACGTATTGGTCATGTTTCAGTGGGTTTTTGGTCATTATTTGGCATATCATACCTCTGTATTTTGCTGGTTTAGTGGCCTCTTGAATGCTTCACATGCTTTTGGTGTAAACCATGCTCACTAGTTTACACTGCAGGTGGTTTTGGCCCTTGATTCTAGCACATTTTGGCCATGCTCTAAACTAATTTTGTTCATATTTTGGGCTGCCTTAGCTCTATTTTGTGGCCTCTTGGTTGAATGATGCTTGCCATGCATACTTGTAGTGTAATATCCTTGCCTAGCCTTGAGTTTTGGACCCCCCTTGCATGCTTAACTTGAGGTGTTTCCATGTCTTGGCATCATTGAGCATGTTATTTCAGAGCCTATACTTGTGTCATGTTCCCTTGTTTTCCACTCTTTAAATGCGTTTGAGAGTTGTGCTTGTAAACCTCATTTATGGGCCATTACATGAGCTTCATTTTTGTGCATTTCAAGCAATCATCTTAGTCCATTTTGCCACTATTTTGGGCCTGGATAGGGACTGTTTGGAGTTGGTTTGGTCATTTGAGCATCGCTTTGCATACCTCTAGTGTAATATGCTTCACTAGTTTCGGTGTTTGAGCCTCCCAATATGCAATGTTATTTTAGAGCTGGAACTTGTGCCATTGTATGCCATATTTCATCCTTTCAATACTTTTGTAGAGTTGTATCTCGTACCTTAGGCTTTGATCCCTTGCATTGCGCATGCATGTGTGTGTGTCATTGCCTTGTTTTCATCATGTTTGGCCACTTATTTGAGTGTGGCTGAGGTCCATCCATCTTGGTTTAAGTCCATCTTGCATTGTGTATGCCATATAATCCATGTTATCGCGTGTTCGATCATTGCATTGTGTATGCCTCGTTCATAACATTGCATATGTTAGTGCATTGTGTATGCGTGCCATATAATCCACGTGCATTGAGTATGCCCGTGATTAGTCCATAGCATTGTGTATGCTAGTTGCATGCTTGCATGTCATCCTTCGCATATTTGCATCACTAGTCGCATTACATTTAGGATTGCATACTGGAGTTGCATTTGTACATGCCATGCCATTCTACTTGTTGCATTGTGTTCGGAATAGGAGTTAGTCCAAACACGGGAAACGAGGGACGCTTCATACTCCAAGTGATGAAACATGCCTCGATTCCCGGTTGCCGACACTCTTGATCACCCATGATGGAGTTGTTGGTTTTAGTTGCTTATATGTGCATTCATGTCCCATTGAGTCGTGCAATTCGACTCCTCGGCCATCATGTATCGGGATGTGTGATTGGTGGCCCGAGGATCGAGGACTACACTCCCTAGAGCTTATGCAATGATGGGGAGAATGGTCGGGCACACATATGTTAAAAAGACCTTGCCTTCTCTCTCTCTTGCCTTTGCTACAGAAAAAGTAGAAACCAGGAGAATGAACTGGTTGGTCGACCAGGTTTTCTGGCAGGCCGACCACCTTTTTTGGTCTTCACCACCAAGGGTGGTCGGCAGGTGGTCTCCCTTGCCCATAGCTGGTCGGCAACCTTCTCACAACTTCCCTGGGTGGAGTTTTATCTCTCTGGAGCCTTGTGCAACTTTCTGAAATCAATTGCAAACAAAGACGAGTCGAGGCATCGCGATGGATTTCTCGACGAGGCGACTCGGCCATGCATGCATCCTTTATCATTCAAGGCAGAGCTGAGGCAATCCATTTCATGTAGCTTGCATGCTAGTTTATTTGCTTCCTTAGTTAAATTTGTTAATTAGCTAGTGTTGTGTAATAATTAGCTGTAATTCGTTATTCATCTGGGTTGTGTAATAACTAGTTTAATTAGCTTAGATTAGCCAGTTGGTTGTGTATTATTCATTCGGACCCTCAGACGAGAGCAATGTTGTAATAAGTGTGCGTGTGCGTGTGCGTGATGCATGTCTTCCAACCCCACGTTTTTCTCCTTTTTATTTACCAGCTTATGATGGTTAGTTTTAGGGCATGTTTCAATTAGCATCCTTATGCTTGTATATGTTTGCATCCATTTATCTACTTTGCATGCACCGGGCTCGGCGCATCATACAAACTGCATCTTATTTCAATTCCAAGTTGAATGCATGTTACCGGTAGTATCTCATACGCCATCTTAGAAAAGCCGAGCCTACCTTAGTTGCATTCTTGCATGTGTTGCATTAGGCATTTCAGCATAGTTAGGATTCATGCATATTTTCTAATTAGCTCATTTCTTTAGCTCGGAGTACTCGGTAAGTGTTTATGCTTCAGTATCCCTGCATGCGTGTGAGTGACTGCCATGATAGCATGCTTACCATGAGGCTATGTGCTTATGTGATATAACTGCCTGAATGCCTCTGGGTGAAGGTTGGGTTGCCTTAATTGGAATAATTCGTCGAAACCCATGTTTTAGCCTACTTGCAAGTAGCAAACTTCAATCCATTTTCAAAACAAATGGATATGCGATAATTTGTTCCAACTTAGGCAATCTAGTCTATACTTGTATGCTGTGCGCATCACATAGTAATTCTAGGTTAATAACTGGAATAAGAGCACATGTGTTTTTCAAAAATAGGATACCATGCTTAGTAGTGGCCGATCTTTGATCGAGCGAGCGAGGGTACTCATGAAATGACCTTCCCCAATCGTACCCAAGTTCCCGAGCCGAGGTAACTTTGGTGATGACAGACACATGGCCTTAGGCACGAGTCAGGGTTTCCTAAATCCCCCAAAATTAAATATTTAGGTGGCGACTCTGTATCTGGCAAAGTAGTCCATGTTCGACACTTCTTTCTAAAAGTCAGTTTTTCAAAACGATTTACCGGATTTGGACTCTTTGGTGATTTATCAATCTCATATTGCACTTTGTGAGATCAGATTAAGAACCGTGACATTGAGTCCGAACAGTAGTAAGCCCAAATGAACAAAACGGGAATTTTTTTCCCAAGACGTTCAGGGATGTTTACAGTTTCTGGCGACTCTGCTGGGGATTTAGAGAACTTGACTCGAACTCATGATATCTTGTTTTGATTACACTTATGTGTTTCTTTGCATTGCATTTGCATTGGTATACCTAGGACACCATGTTTGCCATCTGTTATTCCTGAACGGTTTGCCGGAGGCTCACTTTGAGAAGCGTGCCATAAGGCTGACCGGTTACGGGCTCTGCCACAAAGGGAACACAAACCCCGATTTTTACTGGGGCACCCTTTTTGACCATTCGATTTAGTGCATATTCGGAATCCATAGTGACCATTCCAAACTAGGACAGGTTGCTTACCCGATTGTAGGTTGTTTGAAACCGCTGCGGGCGTAGTGAAACCCTAACTTCTGACACAATAGGATAGGGAAACCCTACCCCAACATAGGGATGTTTTGGCCCTCACTTGCTATGTGCTTTTAGAGTGCGTCTCTATAGGTTGCACGAATCAATTTGCAAGTTTGGGTATCAGGCCTGCGGGCATCGGTATTTGAGAATCAGTTATATCTGCGGGTATCAGATTCAGTTTTGGGGTAGTAATTTGGGAAGCAGTGATCAGTGATCGAATACAGTTATTCAGTTATGCTTATATCTGTTCTGGTGAAATTGGGCTGAGATGCTGCCTGTTTTCTCTTTCAAGGTTCAGAGATTCTATTCAGAGCAGCCAGTATTTTCCTTCGTTGAGGCAAGTTAAAGAAAGGCCAGTCAAGGCTTACTGGTTCATCTGATCCGTCAGTCACCAGTCGCATCACCTTTGTCCAAACTTAGCGGACCGTGATGGCACAGAGTTCGGAAGAAGTTGTGGCCATGGTAGAGCTTTAAACCAGAGAATCGCCATGCAGGGTGAGACCGATGTCGAAATGCAACACCCATCTAGGGCACCTACCACACATCCAGTCTCGGAATCCCAATCATCTCAAACCCGTGAACCCACCACTTCTGAGCTGATGAGGATGATTGAAGATCTTCAGAGAATAGTGGCGGATTTAGCCTGTGGATTTTTGGCTCCATCATCAACCACATCACCTACTGAGGATTTCACACCAAAGGGCTCCCCAATCTTGGGACTAACTGCATTGGAAGAAGGCTAGTCTCCTGGCAAAGTGGAGGTCAGTGGTAAGAACATGGTTGGGGTGGACATTGGTCCCCATAAACACCTTCGGTGGGCTAGTGAGGCTTTGAAAGCCGAGGGGCTGAACAAACAGCAAGCGATTGCAGTTATTGCACAGATTGTGGATGGCACTTTTGTCACTCAAAATGAGAGCAGTCTGAGTCAAGGGGCAAACTGGGAGAAGGGCCGTCGTACCAGAAACGATCCTTTGAGCTCTAATCCTGCACTCGGAAGAGATCGGCAAACCAAGCCAGCACCTGCTGACCCTTTCGCTAGTGCGCCCAGCAAAAATCCACAAACCTCGAAGTACCAACCCCAAGGTCGCAGGGTCTTCCATGCCCTCTATATGCCCTTGTCTAAGGCTCTTCACATCCTTGTTGAAAAAGGCCATCTCAAACCCCTTGAGCGTCAGCCTATCCCGAATCCTCTTCCAGCTACGCATGATACTACCCAGTACTGTGCGTACCATCAACAAATCGGTCATAACACCGACAATTGCTTCCGTCTTCGCCATGAAGTACAGGATTTGTTTGACAATGGGGTTGTCCTCCCACCAAGCTCAGCAAAGTCTATCGTCACCGGATCTGTGAATCTCGAAGATAATGTAATGTGATTAGAGGGGTTGAACCACCTGCAGATGGTGCTCAGTTTACTTCAGATGTGGCGTATGGCATGCACTATTTTGAGCATTTGCAAATGCTAGTTTTTGTACTTTCTGACTCGGGTATTCAGTCAGTTTTGTTGTCTTGTATATAATCAGTCTTTTTGTACTATGTCAGTCGGGTCTGTCTTGTTGTATCGAGTCAGTCCTGTTGCACAGAAGTCGGGTGATTCCGAGGGCGTTACCTCGGACATCACTCTCTTGTTTTGTGTTTGTCTTTTACACTGTTTTGAGTCTGTTTCTACCTTGGAGCCAGTTACACTAGAAGATCTAAATGAAATAGCAGTGATTTTCACAATCTTGTGTTTGCTTCTGCCTTGCGCCAGTTATGCCAAAAAGCTTGAATGGAACGACAGTGCTCTTCACCTGCTCTTCTGTGCCTTGAAAGTGTTGCATTGACCTAAGTTTTTCAAAACTTTTTCGAACACTGCGGTGAAAACGAAGAGGAAGGAATTCCTCGGGATTTGCAAAATTTGATCAAATTGAGAGAAAGAGAGGCATGCAAAGCCCTTAATGAATGAAATCATGTTTGTTAATGTGAGTACTGAGAAGGATCCTGGCTTGATCCAGATTGGTTCTGCATTGTCTTCAGCGCGAGCGACTAGTCGCTTTCTTAAAAAAATTTCAAAATGTTTTGCACCGTCCTGCGAAGACCTGTGTGGAATCGCTTTTGAGATTGTGCAGCCTAAGATCGCTCTCAGGCTCGAGGCTCGACCTCTTACTTTCAAACCTTGAACTTATATTCAGAATGTTCAATGGTCAATCACAATGTAAGGCTTGTGTGGCCATATTTGAAGCAGCCCATGAACTAGGGGCAAGAAGGTCAGATATGATCAAAAGGAAGCTTGCGAAGCTAGATCAGAAGTGCTCCTCGAACTAGGGGCAAAAATGTCAGATGTGCTCGAAGAGCGAAAGATGAGTCACTTCTCAAGCTAACGAAGATCGGCAAGAATGCCAAATCCCCGAAGGGAGGAAAGAAGAAAGTATTGCTGAACGACAGTCGAGTTCCTATCCACAACAACACTAGGGGCAAATTCAGCCCCCCATTAGATGGACTTCTACATCATCAGCGAACAACAACCACTCTCCTGGATTCAGATGGCTTCGAGATCTTAAACCATTTGACGTGGACAAAGCTACACTTTTACCCTTGAGAAGCTCGCTGGGCTGAAAACCCGGAAGGGCAACCCAAGCAAAAGTTAGAGCAAGAAAAAGAACAAAAAGAACAAAAAAAAAAATTGCAAAGAATGAAAAAAAGAAAAGAAGAAAAATGAAGAAAATGAAAAGAAAAGATGAAAAAGAAAAAAAAAAGAAGAAAAGAAATGAAAAGAATTGAAAAGAAAAGAAAAACAAAGCTCGCAAGGTTGAAAACCCAGAAAGAACGGCCTTGGCAAAAGTTAGAGCGCAAAAAGAGAGGTTAATACTCGAGTGTACCTTAACCCCGGAGCTACGCAAGGCTTGATTCCGATGTTTGGGATACGTAGGCAACTTCATTCTGAAGTCCAACCGTAAAACACTTCAAATTCGACTTTGTCCATGTGACGGTTCTGGTCTTTGTCTTCTCTGTATCCGAGAATTTGGTTGTAATTGTCACTGTGAGGACTGGTTGCCATGTGCTGCGGCGCTATTCAGACTAGGGGCAACTTTCTGTTGCCGTGCAGTGCTGCGGTGCTATTCAGACTAGGGGCAACTTTCAGTTGCCATACAGTGCCGTTCAGACAAGGGGCAATTTTTTCATTATTTTGGATCTGAGGTTATGCATCTCAAGAGTAAATTATGCGCTCGTTGAGCAGTGGCCATTTGTAAGAACAGTTTTGAGAATTTTTAATGAAGTTGACTAATTTTCTCAAAAATTACTCCATTTTTTCAAAACTGGACCATTTCTTGGACCCAAAAAAGGAAATTTTTTAGTGCTCATAACCTGCTTGTATGATTTCAGATCAGCAAATCGAACAAGCATGTTAATCTAACTCTTATTTTGGTCAAAATTATTTTAGTAGAAAGCCAAAAACAAAAAATGGTCAAAATGATGAACTAGGGGCACAGTTGAGCCAGGTTTTCTATCTTTTCCCCATTGCCAACATACTCGCCAAGAAGGGCACTCATACCTGCCGGAAAAGGGTACCACTGAAGCTAACTGCAAAAGGGCAGAAAGCTCTCACATCCTCTAAGCAGCGAGGTATCGAGCCAAGTGCGAAGCACGAACTGGAATGGATCAAGATATTCTACTCCCTCATTCGGATAGATCTGATCACGTCCAAACTCCCCAGCAGAGCATCGTCAACCGATGTCAGCTGCAGATTTTCTACACACCCAGTTGTAGCGCAACCCTTCTGTAGGAGAAATTCACTGTTGTAAACAAGAACAAGAATATGGCAGAATACCAGGGGCAAGAGCCCACAACTTCCTGCTTATCTATCACCCACCCAGGGGAGGGATAAAAAATGAGAGATTGAAGAATAGAGAGATGTGCGCTGAGAGAAAAAGTGAGGAAAAAGGGCTTTTTCAGAAAAACAGAACTTGAGAGCCGAGTGATGTGAGAATCACAAGTGAGAAATGGTGGGAAACAATACCCAGAGAAATTGGCTCCTCGTGCACCGAGAGGTCTCTTGCCTTTATAACACAGCTGAGTGTTGTGTTTGTGTGTTTTTGTTTGTTTCGATTCTTGTTTTGAGTCGTTTGAGTGTCAATAGATGTGTTTAGGTTGTTTTACCTTGTTTTTCCTTTGTTGAGTTGTGTTTAGGTTGTTCTACCTTTTGTTTTCCATTGTTGAGTCGTTTTGGCTGAGGTCAATTGTAGGCTCAATACCCGGTTGAGAACCCTTTTCTCATCTCACTTTCAAAAAATCATTTTGTGCTTAGAGTGCCATGTCATTCTCCACATTTGTGCAAAACAGAATTTGTTCTTTCATAAAACCGCAGGGTTCAACCCAGGTCATATGAGAACAGTAAAAACCAGGATCCATCTGAAGCTATGAAAGTTCCGGGCTGCAAAGCAAAAGAAAAGAGGGAAAATTTGGTGCGTCTGAGCTTGTTTCAACTTCTGCAAGTTCTGTCACTACATCCCATATGTTCGGAATGAGCTGTATACCGAATAAATCGAGTACTGTGTTATGAGCTGTGTGTTCAGAGTGAGCAGTGTGCTGTTACGAGCCGTGTATTCAAAATGACCAGAATACTGTGTTGTGAGCTGTATGTTCAAAAGAAATAGAGTACAGTGTTACGGGCTGTGTGTTCAGAATGAGCAGTGTGTTGTATGAGCTGTGTGTTCAGAGTGAACAGAATACAGTGTTGATTGTGTCAAAGCCAGAATGGCAATCAGATGTGCTCTTCCTGAGTACCATTCCCTGTCAGAGGCATCTTAGCTGTGTTTGCAATGAGTTCCTAGGGAAAGTTATGAATATGATCAGGACGAAAAAAGGCATTTGTGGTTTCTACATGCAGATGTTGCTCCTTGTCAGCATTTCAGGACCTTTGTACTGCGAGTTGAAGGTAAGTGTTTGAAGAACACAATGGAGGGGAGATCCCCGTCAGAGTAAAGCGGTTTACCACCACTCACTCCATGAGGTGCTTTCTAAAGTGCTGCTTTGTTTGTTTATTGCATTCCCTAAATATCATGCTCTACATTGCTTGTAACATGTACTGTATCATCGCACTTATTGCGTCTATTTGCATCTTGTGTTATCTTGTACCATTTATCGTATTACGCCGAGCTATGTTTAGGATCGTTGTCCTCCGAGACTTTCTTAGGTTACGCCGAGCACGCGCCTATCCTACCACGATTTCAGCGTGGTTTGAGTGTCCGTTTCCTCACACGATTTCAGCGTGTTTGGAATTTATCTCAGGTTGCGTCATGTACGCACCTGGGCGGTTTGTTTTCGGACCTCCTGTCATGATTTCAGCGTGGTTTGAGTGCCCCTTTCCTCACACAATTTCAACTCACGATTTCAGCGTGGTTTGAGTGTCCCTTTCCTCACATGATTTCAGCGTGTTTAGAATTTATCTCAGGTTACATCGTGTACGCACCTGGGCGGTTTGTTTTCGGACCTCCTCTCACAATTTCAGCGTGGTTTGAGTGTCCTTTTCCTCACACGATTTCAACGTGTTTGAAATTTATCTCAGGTTGCATTGTGCGTCGTGTACGCCCCTGGGCGGTTGTTTTCAGGCCTCTTCTCACGATTTCAGTGTGGTTAGAGTGTTCCTTTCCTTACACGATTTCAGCGTGTTTGGAATTTTTCTCAGGACGCCTGATACGCAGGCCTGGGCGGGTTTTATCTCAGGTTACGTTGTAGACGCGTTGGGTGGGTTGTTGGACCTCCTCTCACGATTTCAGCGTGGTTAGAGTGTTCCTTTCCTTACATGATTTCAGCGTGTTTGGTATTTATCTCAGGACGCGTGATGCACGGGCCTGGGCGGGTTTTATCTCAGGATGCATGATACGCTGGCCTGGGCGAGTTTTATCTCAGGTTTCATTGTTTTGCATCCCTACCGCATTGTTATGCGTTACACTTAGGTTGCAATGTTTTGTATTCCTTCCGCATTGTTATGCGTCACTCTTAGGTTGCATTGTCTTGCATGCCTTCCGCATTGTTATGTGTTACACTTAGGTTGCATCGTCGTGCAGCCCTTCCCGCATTGTTATGCGTCACACTTAGGTTGGTATTATCATGCCTCCGTGCTTTGCATGCGTCGTCGCGCATGTTTCACTTGCATCGTTATACACTTTGCCATCGGCACCATACGTATCCGCTTTCGATATAGCGTTGAACATATGTTGCTAACTTATTGTACCTATTAAGTTCCTCTCTTTTACAGGCACAATATTGTATGTACGGTTCATTCAAGAGAAGTTTCGGTTCAGTTAGGTTGGTATTATCATGCCTCCATGCTTTGCATGCGTTGTCGCGCATGTTTCACTTGCATCGTTATACACTTTTCCATCGGCACCATACGTATCCACTTTCGATATAGCGTTGAACATATGTTGCTAACTTATTGTACCTATTAAGTTCCTCTCTTTTACAGGCACGATATTGTATGTACGATTCATTCAAGAGAAGTTCCGGTTTAGTTTGAATGTACCTTTTCTTTTCTCGCATGCGATGTGTTAGAACATCTTCGGTTTCGAACACTCGGATGAGTTCCGGTGTTCATTCATACCTTTTCTCCTCTCGCATGCGGTGCGTTAGGACATCTTCGGTTTCAAACACTCGAATGAGTTCCGGTGTTCATTCATACCTTTTCTCCTCTCGCATGCGGTGCGTTAGGACATCTTCGGTTTTGAACACTCAAATGAGTTCCGGTGTTCTTTCATACCTTTTCTCCTCTCGCATGCAGTGCGTTAGGACATCTTCGGTTTCGAACACTCGGATGAGTTCCGGTGTTCTTTCATACCTTTTCTCCTCTCGCATGCGGTGCGTTAGGACATCTTCGGTTTTGAACACTCGGATGAGTTCTGGTGTTCATTCATACCTTTTCCCCTCTCGCATGTGGTGTGTTAGGACGTCTTCGGTTTCGAGCACTCAGATGCGTTCCAGTGTCCATTTGTTCATTTTCTCCTTTTGCGTTTGATACGTTGAGAGTTGTTTCGTTTGAGACTTCGGTGTTCTCGGTAGTCGCTTTTAGCCTTCTCCGCGTGAGACGCAGTGAGAATTGTATAATTTTCTTACATCCTTTCTGCATGAGATGTGGTTTGGCTCGTGTTTACTTGCTTTGTATAACATTCACTTAAACTGTTGCATTTATTGTGTATATTTGCTTCATTACAGCGTGCTTTGCATGATCATAAGTTATGTTCGGCTTTGTGCATACCTCTTTACATTTTACCCCTGCCTGCGGGCACATCTCTTTGTTTGTCTCGCTTGTTTGTCTAAGTCTTCGGCCTTGTCAAAAATGGGTCGTCTTTGGGCTTTTACATTCACTCCCGTCACTTTTGACTTTCGAGTTCTGTCAAAGAGGGTCAATTGTAGACATCCCATTTTTGACCGACCTTAAGACTCAGATGTCATCGATTGAGCGCTCGGTGATTGCGTATGTTGTGCTCGTTCTGAGGTTTTGGAGTTTCAGCTGAGAGCCTTGCCTCTGGGCCTCGGGACTCTTTGTGCTTTGCCTCGGTTTGCGGACTAGGTCTTGCTTTCTCTTCCCGAAGGGAGGGAGAGGTCTTGTAGACCATCTCTCAGTGGCCGAAGGCTACTTTCGTGGTTGCAGGCCACTGTTCCTGTTGGGAGACCAGTTTTCGATTTTCAGAGCCATCGGCTACGCGCCTCGGTTCGGGACCGCTTAACGTTCTCCGTTTGGCACGATTTTTGGCACACACCTTGTTTCCTCTGTCTAGAGGGACACTGCGGCCCGGGAGACCACCTTTGTGGTCGCACGCAACTTTTGGTGCTTAACAGCCTGTTTTCGGGGCACCCGGCCGCGCGTTTTGCCCCCCGAACCCTCGTTTTGCATCGGTGTTGGTTCATTTTTGGCATGAACCTTGTTTTCATTGTTTGGAAGGTGGTACAAGGGTGGGAGACCACCTTTTCTCCTTGGAGACCACTTTCTCCCTGCTAGCCGGTTTTCTTATCGGGAAGCTGGTTTTCTTGATCTTTGAGCCACATTTCCTGGTCTCCAACCAAACCACTAGCTTGCATTCAGTCGAGAGACCATCAAATGGGCTAGCCGACCAACTTTTTTTGGGGAGAGCACTTGCCTTGGTCGGCCGACCAGGGGAAGTGGTCGGCCGACCACCTTAACTGGTCGGCCTGCTCCCTCCAGTTTTGTCTCTCTGAGTGGATGCCAGTTGTGCCAGCTGGAAGGCACAGACTGTATCCTCTATACACGTGTATGGAGGAATTGCACACGTGTATGGAGGAATTGCACCCTTGCTTTAGCTTCTTAAGGAAGCTTGAACCTTTGTTCTAGTTTCTTGAGGAAGTTTGAACCTTTGCTCTAGCTTTTTAAGAAAGCTTGAACCTTAGCTCTAGCTTCTTGAGGAAGCTTGAACCTTTGCCCTAGCTTCTTGAGGAAGCTTGAACCTTTGCTCCTCTATAAGAGAGGGCCTCCCTCTCCTTATACCAGGTTCCAAAAAACTTTGCTAAGGCAAAAAAATATATCCCTCTCTATATCTCACTATTTTGAGCTCCAAAGTGTGTGATTCTTGGCCCTTTGCACACCACCTCATAGCCTAACACTTCCACCATCAACCTAAGGTTCTTGGAGGCCATTTTCAAAGGTTAAGGAGCTGTGTTTTGGGTCCAGAAGTTGTTGGTTTTTGTTGAGCTTCAAGGGTAACTCATTTTCTCCATTTTTAGGCTCTATTTTGATCCTTCTCTTAGCCTTATTTGCATGCATATTTAGACTTTGTTGTCAACTGAGAAAAGTTTCATTTTTAAGTGTTTTTCTTGTTTGTTTAAGGCCATTTTCCTGTTGGAGGTCATCTACCCTCTTGCATGCTTCATTTAGTCTTGTTTTGAGCCATACCTTAAGGCCTTTGTGTTGACCTTTGATTGGCCTTTTAGCCACTGAAATGCAGTGGATTTTTAGTGGTTGGCATGCTGTTTTGAGGGCCAAAATCAGAGAGGGGTGACCCTCTCTCTTTTGGCCTTGTTTGTTTGCATATTTGGCCTTTCCAAGGAGCCTATATTTTTATACTTCCTAGCCTTGTTTCAGGCCATTTTTAGTGACTTTTAGGACCTTCCTAGACTCTTTCTAGGGCTGGTTTGGTCACCTCATGTTTGCCTCTTGCATGTGTAGAATAATCCTCTTTATAGCTTATCAAAGGAGCATGTCATTCTTGCATGTATTGGTCATGTTTCAGTGGGTTTTCGGTCATTATTTGGCATATCATACCTCTGTCTTTTGCTGGTTTAGTGGCCTCTTGAATGCTTCACATGCTTGTAGTGTAAACCATGCTCACTAGCTTACATTGCATGTGGTTTTGGCCCTTGATTCTAGCACATTTTGGCCATGCTCTAAACTGATTTCATTCATATTTTGGACTGCCTTAGCTCTGTTTTGAGGCCTCTTGGTCGAATGATGCTTTCCATGCACACTTGTAGTGTAATATCCTTGCCTAGCCTTGAGTTTTGGACCCCCCTCGCATGCTTAACTTAAGGTGTTTCCTTGTCTTGGCATCATTGAACATGTTATTTCAGAGCCTATACTTGTGCCATGTTCCCTTGTTTTCCACTCTTTAAATGCATTTGAGAGTTGTACTTGTATACCTCATTTATGGGCCATTGCATGAGCTTCATTTTTGTGCATTTCAAGCCATCATCTTAGTCCATTTTGCCACTGTTTTGGGCCTGCATAGGGACTGTTTGGAGTTAGTTTGGTCATTTGAGCATCGCTTTGCATACCTCTAGTGTAATGTGCTTCACTAGTTTCGGTGTTTGAGCCTCTCAATATGCATTGTGTGAGTTGTTTGCGTGATTCGGGACCATGTTGCATGTTATTTTAGAGCTGAAACTTGTGCCATTGTATGCCATATTTCATCATTTCAATGCTTTTGTAGAGTTGTATGCTTTTGTAGAGTTGTATCTCGTACCTTAGGCTTTGATCTCTTGCATTGTGCATGCTTGTGTGTGTGTGTCATTGCCTTGTTTTCATCATGTTTGGCCACTGATTTGAGTGCGGCTGAGGTCCAGCCATCTTGGTTTAAGTCCATCTTGCATTGTGTATGTCATATAATCCATGTTATCGCGTGTTCGATCATTGCATTGCGTATGCCTCGTTCATAACATTGCGTATGTTGGTGCATTGTGTATGCGTGCCACATAATCCACGTGCATTGAGTATGCCCTTGATTAGTCCATAGCATTGTGTATGCTAGTTGCATGCTTGCATGTCATCCTTTGCTTGTTTGCATCACTTAGTCGCATTACATTTAGGATTGCATACTAGAGTTGCATTTGTACATGCCATGCCATTCTACTTGTTGCATTGTGTTTGGAATAGGAGTTAGTCTAAACACGGGAAACGAAGGACGTTTCATACTCCAAGTGATGAAACATGCCTCGATTCCCGGTCGCCGACACTCTTGATCACCCATGATGGAGTTGTCGGTTTTAGTTGCTTATATGTGCATTCATGTTCCATTGAGTCGTGCAATTTGACTCCTCGGCCATCATGCATTGGGATACGTGATTGGTGGCCCAATGATCGAGGACTACACTCCCTAGAGCTTATGCAATGATGGGGAGAATGGTCTGGCACACATATATTGAAAATACCTTGCCATCTCTCTCACTTGCCTTTGTTGCAGAAAAAGTAGAAACCAGGAGAATGAACTGGTAGGCCGACCAGGTTTTCTAGCAGGCCGACCACTTTTTTTGGTCTTTACCACCAAGGGTGGTCGGCAGGTGGTCTCTTTTGCCCATAGCTGGTCGGTAACCTTCCCACAGCTTCCATGGATGGAGTTTCATCTTTCTAGAGCCTCGTGCAACTTTCTGAAATCAATTGCAAACAAAGGCGAGTCGAGGCATCGCAATAGATTTCTCGACAAGGCGACTCGGGCATGCATGAATCCTTTATCATTCAAGGCAGAGCTGAGGCAATCCATTTCATGTAGCTTGCATGCTAGTTTATTTGCTTCCTTAGTTAAATTTGTTAATTAGCTAGTGTTGTGTAATAATTAGCTGTAATTCATTATTCATTTGGGTTGTGTAATAATTAGTTTAATTAGCTTAGATTAACCAGTTGGTTGTGTATTATTCATTCGGACCCTCCGAGGAGGGCAATGTTGTAATAAGTGTGCGTGTGTGTGATGCATGTCTTCCAACCCCACGTCTTTCTCCTTTTTATTTACCAGCTTATGATGGTTAGTTTTAGGGCATGTTTCAATTAGCATCCTTATGCTCGTATGTTTGCATCCATTCATCTGTTTTGCATGTACCGGGCTCGGCACATCATACTAACTGCATCGTATTTCAATTCCAAGTTGAATACATGTTACCTGTAGCATCTCATATGCCATCTTAGAATAGCCGAGTCTATCTTAGTTGCATTCTTGCATGTTTTTTAATTAGCTTCTTTCTTTGGCTCGGAGTACTCGGTAAGTGTTTGTGCTTTAGCATCCTTGCATGCGTGTAAGTGACTGCCATGATAGATTAGCTCCTTTCTTTGGCTCGGAGTACTCGGTATGTGTTTATGCTTTAGCATCCTTGCATGCGTGTGAGTGACTGCCATGATAGCATGCTTACCATGAGGCTATGTGCTTATGTGATATAACTGCCTGAATGCCTGTGGGTGAAGGTTGGGTTGCATGAATTGGAATAATTCGTTGAAACCCGTGTTTTAGCCTACTTGCGAGTAGCAAACTTCAATCCATTTTCAAAACAAATGGATATGTGATGCTTTGTTCCAACTTAGGCAATCTAGTCTATACTTGTATGCTGTGCGCATCACATAGTAATTTTAGGTTAATAACTGGAATAAGAGCACATGTGTTTTTCAAAAACAAGATATCATGCTTAGTAGTGGCCGATCTTTGATCGGGCGAGCGGGGGTGGTCCTGAAATGACCTTCCCCAATCGTACCCAAGTTCCCGAGCCGAGGCAACTTTGGTGATGACGGACACGTGGCCTTAGGCACGAGTCAGGGTTTCCTAAATCTCCCAAAATAAAATATTTAGGTGGTGACTCTGTATCTGGCAAAGCAGTCCATGTTCGGCATTTCTTTCTAAAAATCAATTTTTCAAAACGATTTGCCGGATTTAGACTCTTTGGTGATTTATCAATCTCATATTGCACTTTGCGAGATCAGATTAAGAACCATGACATTGAGTTTGAACTGTAGTAAGCCCAAATGAACAAAACGGGATTTTTTCTCGGGACGTTCGGGGACGTCTATAGGGACATTTGGCAGATGTATTGTGATGGATCATCTAACCAACGTGGCAGTGGGGTAGGAGTAGTAATCAAGACGCCCGAAGGAGTGATAGTCGAACATGCAGTCAAACTTGGTTTCGATGAGTCAAATAATGAAGTCGAATATGAAGCATTGCTAACCGGCCTCCGTAACGCGCTTCATCTAGGTGTCAAATAATTACAGGTTTTTTGCGATTCAAAGTTGGTCATCAACCAATGAAAAAGGGGAATATGAGCTAAAAATGACCGAATAACAGCTTATATGAAAACGGCAAGTGCCTTGCTCACAAAGTTTGACCACCACGAGCTGAATCAGATAACCTGAGATTTAGGACACTCATGCAGATGCCCTTGCTTGTCTGGCTTCTGTCATTTACTCGGAAATCAAACGGACCATTGAAGTAGGATTCGCCCCAAAGCCGAGTATCAACCTCAGCTCTCCCAAGTCTGTTCGTATCAACATTAATGACTCAGAACCAAGTTGGAAGGACCCCATTGCCGCATTTCTTTCCTCTAAACAGCTGCCACCAAACAAAAAGGAAACATATAAGCTACGGAATAAAGCCCTACGATATTACTTGGATCCCCATGGAAAGCTTTACAAAAAATCACTGTCAAGGCTGTATTTGGAATGAGTTCATCCAGGTAAGGTGGAGGATTTCTTGATAGAAATACATGAAGGCAGTTGCAGTGCCCATTTTAGAGGGCGTTCATTGGCCCACCGAGCTGTCACTCAGGGATATTATTGGTCGACCATGCATACCGATGCTGAGAATTACTTAAAGAGGTACGAACGATGCCAGAAGTTCTCCCCTTTAACTCACCTGCCTACCGAAGAACTAAATTTCCTTACTAGTCCTTGGCTTTTTGCTCAATAGGGTTTGGACATCATCGAACCACTACTAAGAGCTCCGGGAAATAAGCAATTCTTGATTGTTATAACAGATTATTTCACAAAATAGGTCGAGGCAGAATCGCTGGCACATATCCGCGACGTCGATGTTAAACACTTTGTTTGGAAAAACATTATAACTTGATTCGGCATACCCCGAGCACTCATATTCGACATGCCCCGAGCACTCATTCGGCAATGACACCCAATTCGAATGTGGCATCTATCGAGAGTTGTGGACACGTATGGTAGTAGGCCTTACTTTTCCTCACCGGCTTATCCACAAAGTAATGGTCAGGCTGAGGCCTCTAATAAAGTGATCTTAGATGGAATCAAGAAGCGGTTGGAGAAGGCCAAGGGTAAATGGATCGAAGAGCTACCTAGTGTATTATAGGATCATCTCACCACTCTGAGGTAGTCCACTAAAGAAACGCCATTCGCCTTATGTTTTGGGACGAAAGCCATCGTCCCTCTTGAAATCGGCCTGCCCACTCTAAGATTGAAGGCATTTGACACGGGGCGAAATGACATGATGCTGGCTTTAGACCTGAATTTAATCGAAGAGCACCAAGATCGAGCTCTTGTCCACATGGCGTGATATTAGCAACAGCTTGCCAAATCATATAACCAACGCGTGCAGCTACGCCGTTACGCCCCAGGAGAATTGGTCCTCAAGAAAGTACTTCCTGCTACAAAAAACCAAGCGGACGAAAAACTAAGCTCCAACTAGAACAGCCCCTATCAAATTGATTCAATTGCCGATGCAGGGACATATCATATTTCAAACATGACTGGTAGAAAATTGCCTTGACCCTGGAATTCAATGCACTTATGCAAATTTTATCATTACACCAACTTGTACAATGTTCTAGTTTGCCTTTGTTTTTGTTGCTATGCAACCATATATGCATTTATGTGGTTACTCAATAATATAGTATGCTTTTCTCATCTCATTTCCATCTCATTTCAAATGGCCAATTAATAAAAGCCTCTGAATTTGAAGCGCCTTTTGTGCTCGGCATAATTAGCTAAATAAGCCTTCGAATCCGAACCATCCTTCATGCTTGATCACATTTGGTCCTTACAAAGACTCTGAATTTGGAGCGCCCTCCGTGCTTGGCACGATTGGTTGAATAAAGCCTCCGAATTCAGAGCGCCCTTCGTGCTTGGTACGATTGGCCTCGAATAAGCCTCCAAATTCAAATCGCCCTTCATGCTCGGCACGATTGGCCAGAAAAGCCTCCGAATTCAGAGCGCCCTTTGTGCTTGGCATGATTGGCTAAATAAGCCTTCGAATCTGGAGCACCATTCATTCTTGATGACGTTTGGCCATTATAGAGACTCCGAATTCGGAGCACCCTTCGTGCCCGGCACGATTGGCAGAATAAGCCTCTGAATTCAGAGCTCCCTTCGTGCTTGGCACGATTGGCAAAAAAAGCCTCTGAATTCAGAGCGCCCTTCGTGCTCGACACGATTGGTCAAATTAGCCTCCAAATCTGGAGTGCCCTTCGTGCTTGATCACATTTGGCCATTGCAAAGACGATGAATCCGAAGCGCCTTTTGTGCTCGGCATGATTGGCCGAATAAATCTCCGGATTCGGAGCACCCACTGCATGATTTTAAGGTAAGAAATTCCAAAATCGGTAGATTCTAATAATGGAGTTGTAGAGGTCAATAAACAAGCAGTTCTACAAATGTATCATTGAGCTAAATGCAATAGACTCACATAGGACCATAAACATGTAGTTTTAACAAAGCTAGCAAAGATATCAATTAAACGAGCACAATAAATATTTATTTCAAACAATAATACATGGTTTCTTGCTACAAATACATGGATCCTGCTAGAATAAAAAGTACAATACATGGTTTCTCGTTATTTAGGCCTTCTCCGGATCGGTACCTTCTTCTTCATCATCCGTTTTCTCGGTGTCATAAGCCTCGAAGGGAACCTTGTAATTTTGGTATAACGGAGATGCTGAGTCGATACCAGTGCCTTGCAAAGCCTTAATCCATCCATGCTTAAAGCCACGGTTCTTACATTGGCAAACATCATCTATCAACTTTTTTCTGGTCTTCTCAATGCCGATTTTTCATCCGTCAGAAAAGCCTTCTTCGTATGGCCTTTGTTCCTATCGCTTCTTTTGCGAACATGCTTGTCATACCACAATCGGCTATGGCATGATCGAGCAAGCGTTGGTTTACTTTGTCTATTACGATTGGGTTTATTGCGCCCGCCGCTGCGTATCGGCGGTTTTCTCAGCTCACTCTCAGCCTTCTCTGGGTGGCACTCCAAGTTTTGAATATGCCCGTCTTTCTGTTCAATTTCTCTTTGCATGGCACAAAGGTGCATGCCAATTTCATATGAGCTATAAAGTCCTTTGACCGCCCCATGGATGCCTTCTCTGAAAATTTCGTAATCACCTTGTCCGATCATTGATTGTTGCACTTCGGGTGGAAAAATTTGCCGAGTAAACTCCACTGCCACGTTCGGATCGCGGATAATTGAATCCGCTTCGACCATTGGTTTATTCCAAATAAACACTAAAAAGCTTAGCGGGCGTGGTGGCCTACTCAGTTCGCTTCGCGTTGAGGCATGTGCACTTCCAGTCCTTGAGTTCCCTCGTTGTTGTGCCCCATCCTTGGTGATTTCTCAACCTCGCCCCTTTTGGGGATCTGCTTTGATAACAGGGAGATCGACGCCTCTCTCGCTCATCCGACACCATAATTCCCATTTGAGTGGGTTCATCACCAGCTCCGCCATTCATTTCTACATCCAGTTCTGCTAATGTTTTTCCTTCACCTTTACTGTTAAAGAACAATCTGCTAGATATACGAACTTGCATAGGTCAACGTAGTGCTCTCTCCCCTTTCACACTCAGCTAGGTCTGAGAAGTGTCTATTTAAAGAGGTAATAGGCCCCACACATGCCTGGCTACTCCACTTATTAATTGCGGATGCAACGATTACAAAGCGCCCGCAGTCACCACCGCCTCCTTATGTATTTGGCGGTGATGCTTAGTGGTCAACTGGGACAAGAGTATATTTATTAATCTAGTCAGCGTTTCAATATTTGGCAGAATTAAGACACGACCCCACTTGACCCCATGAACTTGCTTTGTTTTATCGTATTCGGCAATGACACTCAGTGGTCAACTGGGGCAAGGGCAGATTTATTAATCTAGTCGGCGTTTCAATATTTGGTCGAATTAAGACACTTCCCCACTTGACCCCATGAACTTGCTTTGTTTTATCGTATTCGGCGGTGACGCTCAGTGGTCAACTAGGGCAAGGGTAGATTTATTAATCTAGTCGGCGTTTCAATATTTGGCCAAATTAAGACGCTACCCCACTTGACCCCATGAACTTGCTTTGTTTTATCTTATTCGGCGGTGACGCTCAGGGGTCAACTGGGGCAAAGGCAGATTTATTAATCTAGTCGGCATTTCAATATTTGGCCAAATTAAGACGCTGCACTATTTTTGGTTTGGTGATGTGGCACATTTTGGTTTCGATGCATTTTCACTAACCACGCAAGGCATAATCATGCACACAATCATAAGCAAAACGAGCATTTTCATTAATAAACTACACGAGTGCATTCGTCACTTTATACCTGAATACAGCCCAAGTGCAAAAACTAAATAGTATAACAGAATCAACAAAATAAATAGCTAACAAAAAAAAAAAGGTAAATATATCTATTACAGAATCGACCGATCAAAAATCCAACTCCTCTTGGTCCGATTCCAGCGGTTCAACTTCTAACTAATTGTAGGGAATCGGTTGATTGAGAGTCACCTTGGTGGCTACCAAAGCTTTGAGCCATCCGTGCTTAAAACCTTGATTCTCGAACTTAAAGGCTTCATCTGTGTATTACTCCTTGGCCTTAAGCTCACTGGCATCGAACGCTTTGGCCGCATTCGCCTCAGCGAGCTCTCTCGCCTTCTTCTCCGCCTCGAGTTCGACCTTCAGTTTTGAAATCTCTTCTTGAGCAGACTTCAGGGAGCCGCCTATCAAGTTTGCCTTCTCTTCAGCAGCGCTATGGAGTAGGCCGGCATGTTTCGCTTTCTCTTGTGCCACAACGGCCCTTACTTCCTCTTATTCTGTCTTCCTGGCTTCGAACTCGGCCTTCGTAGTCGCTACAGCCTAATCAGCTACAGTAGCTACGACATTGCCTTTCTCCTCTTCTAGCTGGCCTTCAAGAATGCTGAGTCACTCTACGACGTCATAGTGACAACGGCTGATTTCAACAATCCTTCCTGCTGCCTAACAATAGCAATAAAACAAAGGCATGTTAGTCAGCATGGAAAAGGAAATTTATTTTTATTTTTGAACTTACTAATATGGCCGACTATGCCGCCAAAGCAATCGAGACCACATCTTGTTCGACACGAAAAATAGCCTTGTCTGTTGGGAAAGAAAGCACCAAAGGCACACTTAGGGCCATGGCGGGATCTTTGATGGTCGATCCACTAGGAAGAACCAGCGTATTCTTCATCTGTGGCTAGATAACGAATGGCTCGGACAAAACATCTGTGGAAGGCATCTCCATCCTTGGCCGTTCATCAATCGGCGCCTCTGATAAATCGACAACAATCTCGGCGGGTCATTTCTGCCCTATTTGATCGGTTCCCAAGGCTTCAGGCTAGCGTACTTCCGTAACCAATTCGGCCACAACTGTTTCGTAAGCTGTTTCTTCCAAAGAAACCTCACGTGGTGGAGTTACTTGGCTCTCCCTAGTACCACCGACTTGTTTCTTAGCCACCATCTTCTCTATATTTCGTCTTCTAGCAAATTGGGCAAGAGATTCTCTGCCTATCTCTTCGGCCTCGGATTCGGCCCCAAGTAAATCCTCTAAACCGGTGAATATGTCGTCCTCTAGAGCAGATAAGGATATTCGGCCAGAGGTGGAGGGATGATCGGTATGATGCTCAGGGCTAATGTGCTCAAATGCTAATTCGATTTCTTTATTAAGTTCCTGGTCCTCTGCACGGCCCTCTGAGTGTGCGTCTTCTCCAACTTGTTCATCGGCGTCAGAACCCTTGACACCAATATCCCTTAAACTTTTGTAACTAGGGAATATAAGTGCAGTGAGTTTTCGTTCACCTCTCGGCAAAGGGATATTATCTGCGGCCAAGAAATGGAATAGGTTGGGTTGTACCTCAGCAAAATGTGGGCGGTGCGTCCTTGTCCTTGAACATTTTTATGTCGTTTGTAATTAAGGACTGCCTTCACTTGCTTAGCAACGGCTTCGTCCGCTGAGGTCAATGCTCTTTTTAAATCGTTGCCTGCATGGCATAAAAATAACGATCAGCAGAGTATTTAAGCTGAATAACTCATTTAAAACATGATAACAATTCTATTCGGCCACCTGACTCGCCTCTTTTCCTCAGCACTGGGTCCAGACGATCTTCTTCCTCGTCGAATTCCCAATTACCTCGGACGACGACCATGACATCATCAACCCTTTTGCTAGAGCTGGCGAACATGGTCACCAAGTGGTGATCTACATCCTTGGCCCTCAGAAAGTAACGGCCCTGCCAACTGGTTGATTTTCCCATAACGTAGCAGTGCCGAATAGCTGGGATTCGTAGGTTAAGACCTAGTCAACTATTCAATTCTACTATACCCATGATTATTTGGTAGAAGTTCACGTTAGGCTAGAAGGGAATTAGTCCCCAATAACACAGGACTATCCTGAGAAGAGGATGAAGGGAGAATCAGACTCCATCCTCAGCGATTGACAAAAGAGGAAAGATAATGGTATTTGTGTCAGCCCTCTCTATATCGACCACACTATCTGCAACAAGGGACAGGTAGACGTTGTCTGGGATTGAAAAATGATAACGGAAGGCTATGAATCGCTTCTCTAAGAGAGAGCTTTCAAATGCCTCGTCATTCAAGACGGAATATAAACAAAATCTGTACTAAAAAATAAAACACCCATGGAACTGGAATGAGGACAGAACGAGAAAAGAAAGGGGAACTTACAAGTCGAAGAAGAAGATGAACAATGGGGAGCAGAATTGCAAGAGTCTTGAGGAAGGAGGTTCGTATGAAAAATGCCAAACAAGGTTGAGAGCCTTTCGATTCAAAAAATATACGGAGGGACAATTTTCAAATCGCATTAATTGAATGTCAAATATGAAGGGGTGGGAAGCTGTAATGATCGAATGTCGAGCCTATTCTAACGAATAAGTACTAAAGAAAATGCAACCACCGTATTTCCAACTTTTGAGGGTTTTCTGTGTGATCTGGTAGCCAAGAAAAATGTAGCAATTAACCAAACATGCCGACCAGAATGACTTTACTCGGATGTTTGGGGGGCAATTGTGGGGGCCGATTTTCGAATGAGCCGTATGTAAGGCAGCTTAAACTAGGCTTTACCCTCAACGCAGGATCGCCGAGATGGGTGAAGATGATTCGGCATGTGAGCAGGTCTACTTGAACAGAGCGGTGGCCGAGTAGAACCTAGCTTGCAGGCTGAATTGGCCACAAATCCTATGGAACGCCCGGGGACCTAGCTATGAGGGCGGAGTGTCCATAATAAGAGAGTGGGCCCCTAGATAACAATATAAAAAGGAGCAGCATCAGCCAAAGTAAATGTATGTGAAAAAGGTGATAACTTGTGATAAAAGAAAACTTGAGAGAATACTAACTTGCTCATCGGAGTGCTGATTCCGGTATTCCCGAGCGGAGTGTTTGTTCCCTTTTCAGGTATTAATTCAAGGATCAAGGAAGTCTGTTTGGATTAGAGAGTATTTCCAAACCCTTTTACCACATTTATATATAAGAGGGGAAAAAAATTAAAAAATAAAATAGTGGTTTTTTAGATATATAGTGAAGGATATGATTTATATATTATTCTCTATAAGAGTTCAAAGACAACCAAAAAAAAAAAAAAAAATTAGAAGAAACATGTTTATGTATAGTGAAAGATATAATATTATTCATTATGGTATCTTCAGTTATAATCACAAAGTATCATAAGTTACCTACGTTATACTCATTTTTTAAGTTATGATTTACTGAAGGATCCCACTCAAGAGACTAAAAAAACAGCACTGTTCGTTGAAGGGATGAAACTACATAAGGAACTTATATAGTGAAGAAAAATATATATATATATATTATATTTTTTTATATTATAATTTTGTACACATTGAATTAATGATAATACAAAGAGTAGTAACATAAAATAAAAAATATATATATATAACATTTTTGTACTCAATATAAATTTTTACGTTAAAGTAAAATAACCCTTAAATATTATTGTTTTATTTAATACATAAAATAATGTTATGTGTAAAGAAAAGCTTTGTTTTGTTTTAAATGCAAAATGAAGGGTGACGATGGCTAGTAGTACCATATCTATGCAACAGTAAGACAACATGCAAATCATAAACATAATGAAATTACAAAACAGAGCCTAAAATGATAAATAAAGTAGAATTTTGATTTCAAAATACACAAAATAGAGGGAAAAAAAGGTAATTTCCTATGAAAGAAATATAGGGAATTACATCTCAAAAAAAAAAAAAAAATTACACAAATATGGAGGGGTGCAAGTCACACTTGCACCCCCACAGCTTCTCACTTGTACTCCATTATAGAATCACTTACGCCCAACATATTTTTATAACCTTTTTTTTCTGTTGCTGTCACGGCCCCAAACCGCCCCTAGTAGTTTGGTGCCGTGATGGCCAGTAATCCGAGATTACCGAAGTCTAACTTCCAAAATTCACACACAAACAGAGTATAAACATATGTATGGGGCTCAGAAGCGCGGAAGCAATAATCTTAAAATACAGGTGGTCCATAAGAGCAGTGCGTAAGTTACATGGAATGGCATACAACTTTATGTAATATTACAACTTGGATACAAAATAGAATAAAGTACAAAATACATTTTACATCTTGATCAAAAGGCTTCTCTAGCCGACATGTGTAAGTTTCAAGCGTTATAAGCCGAGAGGCATAATTTTCAAGACTGCCGACATGAATACAAGTTAGGCCGACATAACCAAAAATCCAAAACAAGCTTGCGAGTCACACCTAGGCGTCACCGCCTTCCTGCTCATCACCTACATATATATATAGGGAGGGTGAGCTTGGATACTCAGCGAATGGTATAAGAAATAAAGGGGTTTGCATGACTGGTATTCAAGATCTTTGTTAAACAATACATAACATAATTAATCCAAGTCAAAGGATGAACCAAGTCCATCTAGCAAATCTGTCAAGTTTCAAAGGATGCTTACTAACATCATTATGATACAAGTGATGACATCTCGGCAAACAAAACCCACGCGGTAAACCGTCAGTGGCAAACAAGACAAGACAAGGCAAGGGAGATATCTCAATTCAATGGTGTCGTTGCATTATAGTCCCCGGACACTAAGGACTTATGCTACTAATGCTTATAGTCCCTTAGCACGTACGGACTTCCAAACTTTGTGCTACAAGTGCTTATCGTCCCTTAGCACGTCCGGACTTCCAAACTTTGTGCTACAAGTGTTTATAGTCCCTTAGCACGTACGGACTTCCAAACTTTGTGCTACGAGTGCTTATAGTCCCTTAGCACGTACGGACTTCCAAACTTTGTGCTACAAGTGTTTATAGTCCCTTAGCACGTACGGACTTCCAAACTTTGTGCTACAAGTGTTTATAGTCCCTTAGCACGTACGGACTTCCAAACTTTGTGCTACAAGTGTTTATAGTCCCTTAGCACGTACGGACTTCCAAACTTTGTGCTACAAGTGTTTATAGTCCCTTAGCACGTACGGACTTCCAAACTTTGTGCTACAAGTGTTTATAGTCCCTTAGCACGTACGGACTTCCAAACTTTGTGCTACAAGTGTTTATAGTCCCTTAGCACGTACGGACTTCCAAACTTTGTGCTACAAGTGCTTATAGTCCCTTAGCGCGTATGGACTTCCAAGAATGTCATCAAAACAATATAAATATATTTTCCAATTAGGAATAACCATTCATGCTTTCAAATACTTTTCAAAACGAAGCAAAGCAAGACTTTATCAAAGCATTAAAACATAGCTTTATTAAAGATATCACTCACCAAGAGCACTTTGCGTCGGGGTCAAGGCAAGTCCAAACCCTACAAACACATGGCAAAGTCTGTTGAATGCACTTTCAAACAAGTTTCACATGCATGCAGATGATCTCGGTATTCCTTAAGACTAAGTCAAATCAAAACAAGCACAATTCTTTATCTCGGGAAAACGTGCTGGGCAACTACCAGGTCTAGGCCGAGGTCCCACACCTCCTTGCCGAGGTGTTGCCTCGATGGCTACATTCAAAGGAATGAAGTTGGGAAAAATCTGGATTTCCCTCTCTTGAAGAACATGAAGAACATGAACATGAGGAAGATGAATGCAAGGGTCATGATTTTCTATTACAAAATCTGAGATTTCATACTACGAGTTCAAAAACATGGACCTGGGTACCCATATTCAAGGATCGAGTGAGAACAAACACAAAAACACGAAACTTAATGCAAACTTTCAGATCAAACAAGACTTTTCTTTCAAGAACACATGAACACCATTTTCTCTTTCTAAAACCAACTTTAAATCGATGCATGACATGCAAAACGGGTTCGATCATGCAATGCAGCTAGATGATCAATAAGAATGACAAGAGTAGATCAAGAATCTAACCTCAATACGCGAATCTAATGGTTTGACCTCTAAGAATCAAGCTTGAAACTCACTCTCTCACTCTAAACTTCTTCTTCTTCTTCTAGAGCTTCTCTCTCTCTTCACAAACAATGACATATAGCAAATGATACATTTCTAAGTTTGCTGGCTGACTTAACCTTCTACAGAGGCACGTGGCAGCGGCTGGTTGGTGCTACACAGAAAGGTGGCTGAGTGACAGGACAAAATTATGACAAAGTGTGTTCAACAAGCAAGACGGCATGGGCACTCTGGCGAGTAATGATCTCGGCCAATAGCAAGACATCAGCAAGTAGGGTACAATGACCTCGGCTAGGAAGGACAACACTTGACTAAGCTGTGCCACACTTTGGCCTAGATGTGCCACACCTTGGCCTAGATGTGCCACACCTCGGTCTAGGTCATACCTCTCTGGGACAAGATCACTTTGGTGCAAAGGTAACATCTAGGCCTAGATAATTCACACGTCGGCCTTGGTGATGAACACCTCGGCCTAGATAATGACATCTCGGCCAGTATGTCAAAGCGAAGGTAGAGGTCAAACAAAGTGGTTCAAAGGAAGTTCTAGACTAAAGATGCCCTCGGCTAAACTCACACCAAGCAGGGTACAAAACATGCTGTAATACTTAAACGAACAAGGACAAGACTCGAAATGCAAGTTTACAAGACAGAATCTCATGAATGCATATAAGTATGGTGAGGATAGCGTGAGGGTTATTACACCCGGTCTCCTAAAAAGTAAAAACAATCACCCCCCGTGGTGCACACGGTGACCCTCTGACGAAAACAATCTATCACTGCCCAATACGAAAACAACCAATCCATGCCTAGGATGACGTCAAAACTCGACATATCTAGCAACACAAAACCAAACGGGAGTTTACGCCCGGCAACCTCTATCTCACAACCATGACAACCCCGATCTAGGTCAACTGTACCCCCAACTGGAGACTCTACTCTGAGCGGAGATGCTAATTGTGTTACCTCTAGCCCTAATGCAGATGCGTATGCAGCAGATATGAATGAATGAGACGCACCCATATCTATCAACAAGCTAGCCAAAGAATTACACACAATTAAAATACCTCTCACTACCAAGGATCCTGGCAACTACTCTGGCGCAGTAACTGCATACACGCGCCCCTGTGGCCTCTGCTCAACCTGCTCATCCCTCAGAGCATAGGCCTGCTGTACTGACTGAGCCAAAATGGCTCCTTGCTGAACTCGTGAAGTCTGAGCTGAGTGAGCCTGCTGGTGGCTCTGAGTCTGCCTAGACCTTGATGCGCCAGAAACCCCTCCCAACTGCCAGCAAGCTCTCTTCATGTGCCCTGACGGACCGCACTAATAGCAAGTAGGCCTTTGACCCCTACTCTGAGACTGACTCTGAGATCGGTTAGGTGGTGGTTGCAACATCTGCTGCTCTCCTCCCTTCTGTGGACAAGCAAAGGCCTTGTGATCGGTTGGCCACACTTGAAGCAAGAGAATCCACTCGATGCACCCTTTCTCGAGCCCACACTAGGCAAGGGGAAAGTAGATCTAGACTGCGGCGGCTGGGATTGGGATGGGTAGGTGTTTATGTTCTTCTTATTGGGCCTATATCCTCCTTGCGACCCTTGGCCCCTAGACCTCGAATTCTGAAGTCTCTCCTCTTCGGGCTCCACAATAATTTCCACACGTGCGGCTGCCTCCACAAGGCGATCATAATTTCGGATCATGTTCCCGGCAACCTTGAATAGAATCTTAGTTCTCAATCTCTGTTCGAACTCGATGTAACGGTGCTCTTCCGTCGCTACCAATTCCGGTGCAAACCGGGACAAACTAGAAAAGGCTGCTTCAAACTCGGCCATGGACATATTGAGTTGCTTAAGGTCCTTAAACTCCTGCCCCAACCTCTCCCTAACCGTAGGAGGTAGATACTTGTCTTGAAAGGCCACCACGAACGTCTCCCAAGCCGGCTCTATTCGGCCTTTGGCATATTTCCACCATTGGCCCGCGTCCCCTTTGAGGTAGTAACTCGCAAGAGTCACCCTCAATTCGCTATCTTCTATATGGAGCATTTCAAAAGTCTTCACGATTTGTTTTAACCACTCACCCACTTTCTTTGGCTCGGGGCCGCCATAGAACTCGTCCGGCTTGGCTCGCAAGAACTCCCTCGTGAAGAAGCTCGCCCTTGTCTCAACAACATTCTCCCTAGCTTGGGTCTCCGCCCTAAGTATGTTCATGGACTCCCTTAATGCCCTCGCCATCTCCCGGGCTAGAGCCCCCATTGTGGCTTGGCCAGCTTGCCCCGGCATCTCCGCTTGCCCCACTTGTTCGGCCATGTCAGCTTGGCCTAGACCTTCTTCTTGTACCGGGACCTCATGGACCAGTATCTCATGTACACTCTGGCGACCTTGACCTCGCCTTCCACCCCTACCATCTCGTGTTCGAATCCTTCCCGACATCCTAATTGAGAATGAAAGTAAACAATTTAGCACATCATCCCAAATGTGCTCATAGCTTGCCTCACACGTTAAACTAAAGAAATTACATGTATCCTACCACACAAATAATTTAATTCACTCTACATAAGCACTTAGTCACATAAACACATACGAATTATCCTTTAGTGATGAGATTCGTCCCATGAAAAACCAAAAATTCTTAGTAGAAGGAGTATTGATCATGTACCCTTCTAATAAGACTTTCAGGAATCTAATAGGGGCAAATAACATCCCAAAAGTCTAATCCCATAACTACATAGTCACATAAGCATGCTATCACACAATCACAAATAAACAAAACACTTCCTAATCATGCGAAATGAACCCATTGTGGTACTACGACCACTTCTCGCGAGCCCCAAGTATTCAAACCCAGTAGCTCTGATACCAAGTTGTAACGCCCCAAAATAATCCTAACATATCTAATACATCCACTCACTTCCAAATAAAATATTAACCATGACTCAAGGGATATCGAAAGATACATTCACCATGTTCCTTTACATAAATTCCAAATGTTATACAAAAGTAATCTCACATGTGATTATACATTCATTGACAAACTAGTACATGAATCTATAGCATGTAAAATCATTTAATCAAAACAAATAAGGCTCTGTAACGCTCTCAAAATAATACATAAAACCCACCATTCTTGACATGCATAGAATAAAGAGGATAAAGCATATTTCTATTTATCAGAGTATTCATTATA
>NW_021024881.1:1449039-1515033 GCF_004153795.1 Camellia sinensis
TTTGTGTCCTTCCGACGTTGCTTCCTTGTGCAGAGCCCGAGGTGCTCCCATTTTTCTTACCATCATTAGCTCTTGCCTTTGGACAGTCTTTCTCGCGGTGGCCTATCTCGCCACATTCAAAGCAGGCTCCTGTCAGCCAGCGACAAACCCCGAGATGCGGCTTCCCACAACTCGCACACGTCGGCTTAGCATTTCCATCCTGATCTGAGTTGCTGGAACTGCCTACATTCGCCTTCTTCTTGGCATTAAACAGCATCCGACGACCTTCATAGTTCTGTCTCTTCCTCTGACTCTCTCCTGAACTTTGATATCGATTTAAGTTGGCTTCCGCCAAGATGGCCTTGTCCAACACCTCCGCATAAGTCGGCATATTGAGCATGTTGACCCGATCCTGAATTGGTCCACGCAGTCCACTTTCATACTTCCTGGCTTTCCTATACTCATCACTGACCATATGAGGCACATATCTCGCCAATTCGGTGAAGGCACGGTCGTACTCTGCTACTGTTCTGTTGCCTTGTGTCAGAGTCTGGAACTCTGTGGTCTTGCGATCTTGAACGCTAAGCGAAAAATGCTTGTTGTAAAACAGTTCTAAAAATCTGGCCCAAGTTAAACTAGGATTAGCCTCCTGGATCATCATCCACCACCTTCGAGCGTCGTCGTCTAATGTGAATGCTGCTACTGTCACCTTCTGAGTGTCGGTGCTAGGAAAGATCTCGAACAGCTTTTCCATTTCCAAAACCCACGCCTTGGCCTTCATCGGTTCTATGCCCCCTGCGAATCTTGGTGGGTTCATCTTCTTGAACTCTTTAATCAAAGTCATTGTCCCCTCCCCATACAAGGCTGGCTGTGGAGGTACATGGGGCACTGGAAGAGCTGGAGCTGCATGTCGGCCATCCGTCTGTTCGGCCGGGGTAGATGTAGCGCTTGCATTCTGTTGCCTCATCTGCCTCAATTCATGGGTTAAACCTTTAACCAGTCTTTCTAGTCTGTCTAATCTATCCTCTGATTGATCTCGGCCAACTGATGGTCTACCTCTCCTCATGATGCTATGAGTAGGCAAAATACAACCTTAAAACAAACTGAGCCAAGAACCATGTATGCAAATAACAAATGGTTATGCCGAGATTATGCACACCTTGTCAAGTAACAAGCAACATGATGCAATCCTAAAATCATTCTAAGGGACATCCTATGCTCTTTAGGACTCAAGGTGTGTGAATAACGTACTATAAGGAATGCGTGCTCTGATACCAATCTGTCACGGCCCCAAACCGCCTCTTGTAGTTTGGTGCCGTGATGGCCAGTAATCCGAGATTACCGAAGGCCAACTTCCAAAATTCACACACAAACAGAGTATAAACATATGTATGGGGCTCACAAGCACGGAAGCAATAATCTTAAAATACAGGTGGTCCATAAGAGCAGTGCGTAAGTTACATGGAATGGCATACAACTTTATGTAATATTACAACTTGGATACAAAAATAGAATAAAGTACAAAATACATTTTACATCTTGATCAAAAGGCTTCTCTAGCCGACATGTGTAAGTTTCAAGCGTTATAAGCCGAGAAGCATAATTTTCAAGACTGCCGACATGAATACAAGTTAGGCCGACATAACCAAAAACCCAAAACAAGCTTGCGAGTCACACCTAGGCGTCACCGCCTTTCTGCTCATCACCTACATATATATATAGAGAGGGTGAGCTTGGATACTCAGCGAATGAAATAAGAAATAAAGGGGTTTGCATGATTGGTATTCAAGATCTTTGTTAAACAATACATAACATAATTAGTGCAAGTCAAAGGATGAACCAAGTCCATCTAGCAAATCTGTCAAGTTTCAAAGGATGCTTACTAACATCATTATGATACAAGTGATGACATCTCGGCAAACAAAACCCACCCAGTGGCAAACAAGACAAGACAAGGCAAGGGAGATATCTCAATTCAATGGTGTCGTTGCATTATAGTCCCCGGACACTAAGGACTTGTGCTACTAATGCTTATAGTCCCTTAACACGTACGGACTTCCAAACTTTGTGCTACAAGTGTTTATAGTCCCTTAACACGTACGGACTTCCAAACTTTGTGCTACGAGTGCTTATAGTCCATTAGCGCGTACGGACTTCCAAACTTTGTGCTACGAGTGCTTATAGTCCCTTAGCACGTACGGACTTCACATGTGTACTACTAATGCTTATAGTCCCTTAGCACGTACCGACTTTCCAAGAATGTCATCAAAACAAGATATGTATATATTTTCCAATTAGGAATAACCATTCATGCTTACAAATACTTTCCAAAACGAAGCAAAACAAGACTTTATCAAAGCATTATGACATAGATTTATTAAAAATACCACTCACTTAGTTCTTCAAGCGTCGGGGTCAAGGGAAGTCCAAACCCTAAAAACACATGGCAAAGTCTGTTGAATGCACTTTCAAACAAGTTTCACATGCATGCAGATGATCTCGGTATTCCTTAAGACTAAGTCAAATCAAAACAAGCACAATTCTTTATCTCGGGAAAACGTGCTGGGCAACTACCAGGTCTAGGCCGAGGTCCCACACCTCCTTGCCGAGGTTTTGCCTCGATGGCTACATTCAAAGGAATGAAGTCGGGAAAAATCTGGGTTTCCCTCTCTTGAAGAACATGAAGAACATGAACATGAGGAAGATGAATGCAAGTGTCATGATTTGCTATTACAAAATCTGAGATTTCATACTACGAGTTCAAAAACATAGACCAGGGTACCCATATTCAAGGATCTAGTGAGAACAAACACAAAAACACGAAACTTAATGCAAACTTTCAGATCAAAAAAGACTTTTCTTTCAAGGACACATGAACACCATTTTCTCTTTCTAAAACCAACTTTAAATCGATGCATGACATGCAAAACGGGTTCGATCATGCAATGCAGCTAGATGATCTATAAGAATGACAAGAGTAGATTAAGAATCTAACCTCAATACGCGAATCAAATGGTTTGATCTCTAGGAATCAAGCTCGAAACTCACTCTCTCACTCTAAAGTTCTTCTTCTTCTTCTTCTAGAGCTTCTCTCTCTCTTCACAAACAATGACATATAGCAAATGATACATTTCTAAGTCTGCTGGCTGACTTAACCTTCTACAGAGGCACGTGGCAGTGGCTAGTTGGTGCTACACAGAAAGGTGGCTGAGTGACAAGACAAAACTATGACAAAGTGTGTTCAACAAGCAAGACGGCATGGGCACTCTGGCGAGTAATGATCTCGGCTAATAGCAAGACATCGGCAAGTAGGGAACAATGACCTCGGCTAGGATGGACAACACTTGACTAAGCTGTGCCACACCTTGGCCTAGATGTGCCACACCTCGGTCTAGGTCATACCTCTCCGGGACAAGATCACTTTGGTGCAAAGGTAACATCTAGGCCTAGATAATTCACATCTCGGCCTTGGTGATGAACACCTCGGCCTAGATAATGACATCTCGACCAGTATGTCAAAGCGAAGGTAGAGGTCAAACAAAGTGGTTCCAAGGAAGTTCTAGACTAAATATGCCCTCGGCTAAACTCACACCAAGCAGGATACAAAACATGCTGTAACACTTAAATGAACAAGGACAAGACTCGAAATGCTAGTTTACAAGACAGAATCACATGAATGCATATGAGTATGGTTAGGATAGCGTGAGGGTTATTACAGTTGCAATGTACTCTAATTCCTCCAAAAAAAAATATCCCCCACTATCGACAGTAAGATTAGAGCTGATAAGTAAATTTACAAAATGATCCACCAATATACAAAATCCATAGCATAAAAGAAAGGACAAAAGTGAAAAGATAAAAAGAGAGCCATCTATGAACACTAAAAAAAACTATTTAAAAGGAATCAACTACCTTATTATATAGTAGATTATATGTGTGAGTTTTGGGTTCACCATACGAAAATTTTTGACACTTTATAATTGTGACGTCGCAAAGGTTAAGGACATCAGGGAAGAGGCTAAAATGTGTCACATTGAGGCCCATATATATATATATATATATGTATATTCGTCCATTACAGTTACAACCTGACACATATTATGAACATATTGATCTAAATTAGGTTGGACCTGTCCTAAGGAGAAAAAATTGTCAAAGAGTGGAAGTTGACCAAGTCAACACTCCCCGCACATGCGGAGGTTTCATTCTACACGTGCGGCCCTTGTCAAAACCTTCAAACCAATACTGTAGTATTCGCACATGCGATTGGCATTTCCCACATGTGCAGTGGACATTTCTCGTGCGTGCGGTCAAGCATGGGGAAGTGTAGTGCAAAATGGAAATGACATGTCTTCCTAAATAAGTATAAATAGAATCTCAAAATGAAGGATTAAGGTTCTGGAATTCTGGAGAGAAAGACAGCTAAATAGACGTGATTTTCCCCACAAGCTTACCCATGGTGGTATCTTCTTCAATGACGGTTTATCTATTCATCATGAATGGTTAACCGCCATTATTAAGGTTTCGATGAAACCCTAGCAGAGAAATTGGATTTTAACTTAGGTTTTCCATGATTGTAAACTTTGAAATAATTTTAAAAATTTTGGAATGGAATCTATTTTTATTACTTTATCTGTCTTATGCTTCTCATTTATGTGATTGTGAATGTGCATTTTACAACCATTTTCTTTGTTGAGAGTTGAAAATACCAGATGGCTTATGCTTGGATTAGACGAGTTGTGCTATAACCTAATTTAGAGTGGACAACTCATGTCGGTCAGAGATAGTTCGTACCAGTGGGTTCAATATCTCATTTATGTTGTTAACATCTCTGAACATTTAGCTTGGAATCGTTCATTTCAAAGGCATACCTTCATAGAACCTAAGTTCACAATCTCATTACATGACTAGTGGTGGATTTATTATCCTAAGTTGTAACACTTGTATACTCCATTGGAAAGTGTATTTAATTTCATTACCCTTGTTATTTTGATCTTTGGGTTATTGTATCATTATTTTGGTCGAGTAAAATTCGATCTCGACTTGTTAAGATTGTTTACCCGCGCTTGGTTTCGTTGAAAAGTTCATTGGGATATTAGAAATTATGTTTTGGTATCGACACATTCTGTTCTCCCTATCTTTCTTGTTAAATCTTCTTTTTGGTGTCGACACCACCTTTTCAGGGTGTCAACACTGACTGTCTTGCTTCTTTTTGTTTTGTACTGGTTTTTGGGCTCAACTCCAGGGCTTCTGGGTGTTGACACCCTATTTGCTACTTATGTTGGTGTTTCAACACTACTTTTCAGTGTCGACACTGCTTCTCTTGGTGTCGACACTTGACATAAATTCTTAGATTTTTAGCAGCTAGTTAGGGCCCTACTTTTGGGATTTTTGTCTCATTCTTTCTTGTTGACTTTAAGTCAAATACTCCACTATTGTCCTAGGTTATAAATAGAACTTTAACACTATTTTTCCTCACTTTACTTTCTCTTTCTCTTTCATTTTTCTTCTCTCCATTGTGAAACCCACCATATCTCTCTAAACTTAGCTTTTTCACTTCAAGCTTCAGATCTACTCACATAGAGGCATCTTCTTACCGTACTCCTTTGAGATAAAGTATAGAGTTTGTCGAGGGTTTCATTCTAATCAGAGCAAATCTTCGTTTCACTACCATCGACTTTCGGGGATTTCCTTCATCTTCCTTCCTTCTCCCTTCTTACTTTGAGGTGGGGATTTTGTTGATATCTTATAAGCTCTTTAACTTGGATATGTGTTATTTTGTAAAGTAAATGATTTTGGAAAGCTAGGATTTGGTTTAAGTTATGTATTAGTGCATATAAAAGGAATTTTCTCTTGGATTTTACTTGTTGGTGAATACATATTCTTTTGGTTAACTTGTGACTTAGGTTTGGAAGAAAATATTTTGAGAAAGAAACCCCAATTTTTCTCTGAAAACCTCATTTGATTTAGAAGCTTTTGAAAAGAGGTTTGGTTGGTAAGATTTGTGAAATCTTTGGAAACGATGGGTACTGATTACTCTTTTTTAAATATTGAGCTTGTTAGGAAAATTATATTAATTTTTAGAAATTGGTTTTGAAATGTTTGGATTCGTGAGGCTCTTAAGAAGTGTGAATGTTGTTATGGGGAATTGTTGAGATTTTGGGAAAATCATGGAGATTACGGATTTTGATATCATGTTGGATTAAATCATTAATGTTATGTTTTAAATTCTGAAATTTAGAGATAACTATTTTGGCTATCGGGGGAGGATAGCATTGCTACGTGCTAGAAATTGCATGTGGTTTAGGTGATTAAACTATTTATAAATCATCCATCTCATGGAATCATATCATGAAATTGTGAATTTCATACATTTTGTTTGGAAATTATTTCATTTTAAGAAAGGAGAAAATAAGATAGTGAATCTGTGCAGGGGGTGTGGTTGTGGTTAATTACCTACACGGTTAGTTGTCTTCCTTCTAGTTAGTAGCCAGTTTAGTGGCTTTGGTAGTGCTTGAAAGCCTACTACTACACACTAGCCCTGGGGATTTACAACATTGTATTTACTATCATGTTTCTCTGTTTGAAAGGAAGTGATGTGGTTTTGGAACTCTTACATGGCATTGTTTCAAAAGCATAAAATCGCATGTTTTTGGGCATAGCATTTCATATGCATTTACCATATGGCATTGTTAGCTATCATACATGTCATTAAGTTACCTCTACTAGACTTTATGCTCACCCTACATGGAAACAAATTTTCAGTTGTTGACAGCATGCCTCCGGCAAGATGAGAGCTTGGGAGGATTTTGAAGCTTAAGGCTCGTTTTGTTTTGGTTTTCTTTTCTATGTAGCCTTGGGATTTGGTGTATTGGACTTATGTCCCACTTTTGTAGTAACCAAGTAATGTCTTGGGAACTTTTAGCCTTTAAGGCATTACATATACTTGTTTAAATGTTTTTTTCTTATAGATCACATGCTTTAGATTCATGTTCTAGGATCAATGAATGTATAATCGCATGTGATGCTATTTTGTATGGCTCAATGGATGGTTTTGAATGAAGTATAGTTTTGGAGACATTCCTAGTATCATAATGATTGAGATGTATTATGCTTCCGCATGTTTGTTGAGGAATACAATGGGCAGTTTTATATCTATATTTTCAGGGTGTGACATAGGTTCTCTATCTCTATTCTATTTTTTAAACACTATCATTTTTCAATATAGGGTTTAATTTAATTTTTTTGAAATTATTGTTAACCAAACCAAAACTTTTTCAAATTACATTAAGAATTAATCATTAAAATAGTCAAAGTAATCCAGTAATCCATGTGGATATGATACATATACTTGCTATTTACACTCATTTGTTATTATATGAAAAGATTGATTTTGTGACAATCAATTGGTAAGTTTTGTGTATCAAAATAATCTTTCATTCTTTACTTTGTGGAATGTCCTTTATCAAATTTGAAAAGTTTTTATGATAATGCAATCCTTCAAAGGAATAATAGGCAGCAACTTTCGATTATTTGTCAAGTACGAGATACTGGTTAAATCCACTTAATGCATATCATATAAATAAATTTTTTTTTTTTTTTAGGTAACATATGGATATAATCCCAACAACATGAAATGCAAATGACTATGAAGAGATCTCAAAGATATTATTCAAGATATTATTCTCAAATACAACCATTGTTTATACAAGCTCAACTATCTAACTAACTCTATAACCGTCTATTTAACAAATGCAAGTGGTAAGGTAACTCCATTGTACTACTACTCTATAAGGAGCATGATGATGATTCTGCACTTGATCTTCTTTTACTTTAGCTAAAGCATTCGCTGATGATGTGAAGATATACATATTAGCCCCCTCAAGCTAAGGAGAGGAGTGAACACCTTGACCTTATCACAAAGATAATGAAAGCGAGAAACAAACAAAGACTTGGGGTAGACACCCCATTTTTGACCGTCCTCAAGACTTGACGTCACCGTTTGAACACTCGGTGATCATCCTTGTTTGTGTTCGTCTTGAGTTCCCGGAGGTCTCGGCCACGCATCTTGCCTCAGGATCTCTCAACTCGCCTGTTTTGTGTCTGGTTTTGCACCAAACACTTGTGTTTTTGCTTTGGAGGGCAGGGAATGGCTTTTGGCCATCCCCACACCTCACCGACCATGGCTTGAGGCTACCGGCCATTAGTTTGTTGCCATCGGCCAAATGTTTGGCCGACCGGCACTCTTTGTGGTCGCCCGACCATCTTTTTTGGTCAAATTACATTTTTGGCTGGCCGACCACTATGCATCTGCTTTTGGCAGATATTTTGTGCCAGCTGTGATAGCTGGCACCCACTTTGCTCCCCTCCATACACGTGTATGGAGGGATCTCCCTCTTGACTAGCTTACTTGAGAAGCTTTGCAAGAGTGAGCTCTATAAGGGGGAGCCTCTTCTCCCTCCATTAGGGTTACAACATTTTTCCAGAGGGCTCTAACATTAGGGTTAGGGTTTGCATATCTCCCATCTCTAAATCTCTCTCTCTTTTGTGTATAAGTGTGTGTTTGGTCTTATTATTGCACACAAACACCCACCATTACACCTTACCCTGGCTACTGAGGTGCTAGGGAGCTGTTCTTGAAGTTCTTGACTAGTTTTGAACTCAAAGAACTAGCTAGAGCATTGTTTGTGAAGTAGGTCTACAAGGGTAAGAACTTCACCCTTTATTCCCCATTTTTGCATAGCTTTTTAACCAATCTTGCAACTATTTTTAGACTTTGTATATAACTAATAAAAGTCTTCATTTTGAGTTCTTAACATAGTTGTTTAAGGTTGCTTTGTCGTTTGGGGGTGTTTGACCCCTCTTAGGCCTTGTTTGGCCCTATTTTTGTGCTATTTTGGTGAGCTCCAGAACCACTTTGTTTGGGCCTCCTCACCACTGAAATCTTGAGGGATTTCAGTGGTGAGGATGGTGCCTTAAGGTCCTAAGAAGGAGAGGGTCACCCCCTCTCCTTGTTGTCCTTGAAAAGGGCCATTTTTGCCTCATGTGTGAGCACCAAGGTCCTAAGAAGGAGAGGGCCATCCCCTCTCCTTGTTGTCTTTAATATATGCCATTTAAGCCTCATGTGTGAGCACCATTTTTGAACTCATGTTGGCCATGTTTCAGTAGGTATTTGGTAGTATTTTTCCATGTTTTACCTCTGTTTTTACATGGTTTAGACACACCATGCATGCCTTGTATACATGTCTTGTAATGCCATGTTTTAGCCTTAACATGCTTTGTGCTTTGAGCCTTGTTCTAGCATGATTTCGGCCTAGCTTTGTGAAGCTTTTATGCTTGTTTTAGTATGCTAAGGGACTGTTTTTGGTCATTTGAGTCATCCATGCTTTGCTTTGTATAGCTACCATGCAAACTCTCTTGTATGCCTTGAGTAGTGACCCTTCTAGCATGCCATCCTTACATCGTTTCAGTGGTTTGGCACTACTTATAGCATCATTTTAGTCCTCATGTTATGCTTGTATGCTTGCATTTGATGTCCTTTTAATGCTTTACAAGGTTGTCATCTTATGCTCCATGTGTGGCCTCTTTTGTATGCTTGCATGTTTAGATCACTTAGATGCCATCTAGGTGTGTCCTTAGCTTTGTTTAGGTCTGCCTTGGACCTGTTTTAAGTCCTTTTAGCCTTGTGAGGCTTGTTTGACTTAGCCATGGTTTAAGCCCTCTTAGGCTCTCCTTGAATCTTGGACCATTGTTGCATGTTTAGCTTGTCTCATTTACTTGGTTTGGCACCTTTATAACATGATTTTCAGAGCTTTCTATACATGCTATGTGTCCATGTTTATCTTCTTTTAAGTGTACTTAAAAGTTGTCTCTTTGATGCTTAAGTGTTTGTCCATTTGCATGCATGATTGTATGCGTACTTGGCCCCCCATTTCCTTAGCATTTGGTCACTGTTTTGGGCTTAGTTGGGAGCTTCCCAAATTAGTTTAAGACCATTCTTTGCATATGCTGCATGCTTGCCTTATGCGTTGTTGCATATTTGGCCTTGTTCCATGCTTGTTGACATTACACTTTGCATGCTTGTTAGTTTCATCCTTGCATGTTCATTTGCATGCTCATGTTGCATACTAGCTCACGTGCCTAGGTTGCATTGCATTGGCATGCATGCTTTGCCTCTTGAATTGAGTATGATAGAAGTTGAGCGCATTATTTGTTTATGTGCATTTCATTCTACATTGAAAATGTACAACTTGGTTCCTTGGGCCATCATGCATTGAAATGCGCGATTGGTGGTCCGAGAATCGAGTACCATGCCCCTTTGAGTCACAAACATGATATGGGGTGTGTTGGTGCACACATTTTCTTGGAATGCATTGCCATGCCATGTTTTGTCCTCTGCTGCTGTCAAAACAGGTTCTGCAGGAAGCTTTGGCCGGTCGACTACACCAAGTGCCGATCGACCATTTATGGATGGCCGATAGCTCCATAGATGGTCGATGACTATCCTGCCATGGCCTGTGACCATTCCCCTTGGCCGGTGGTGTTCCACAATGTCCAGAAAGTGTTCCTTGGGAATTGTGCCATTTTCAAAGGAGTAGAGCAGGGAAAACAAAGGCAACTTGTGCATGGTGGCGGATTTCCAAGCGAAACCGAGCGCGCATGCATTGGACCCTTTTCCTGAGGCTAATTCTTACTGCTTAATTAGCTTAGTTAATTTGCTTAACTAGTTAATTGTCTGTAATATTTAATTAGCTTGTAGGTTACTTAATTTGTATATTCTTTTAGTCCCTCCGAGCGAGGGCGAAT
Organism: Camellia sinensis; assembly: GCF_004153795.1. Taxonomy (NCBI): domain Eukaryota; kingdom Viridiplantae; phylum Streptophyta; class Magnoliopsida; order Ericales; family Theaceae; genus Camellia; species Camellia sinensis. The sequence continues at coordinate 1,459,825 of NW_021024881.1, forward strand.
TTGTAATAAGTGTGGGTGCGTGTGTGCATGTCTTCCAATCCCCAGTTCTTTCTCCCTTTTACTTACCTGCTTTTGATGGTTAGTATTAAGGCATATTTACTTTAGCATACCTTATGCTATGCTTGCGTGCATCATTCATCAATATTGCATGCACCGGGCTCGGCGCATCATACTAACTGTATTGTCTTTCAATTCCAAGTTGAATACATGTATTGAACTGTCGCATCTCATATGCCATTCTTAGGGTAGACGAGCTTATTCTAGTTGCATCTTTGCATGTGTTGCATTAGCCATGTTAACATGAACTAGGATCATGCATTTGATTACTAACTAGTTTCTGTCTTGGCTTAGAGTACTCGGTAAGTGCTTATGCTTTAGCATCCTTGCATACGTGTGAGTGTTGCCATGACAACATGCTTGCCATGAGGCTAATTGTTTATGTGATATAACTGCCTGAATGCCTGTGGGTGAAGGTTGGATTGCTTGAATTGGGACAATTCATTGAAATCTATATTTTAGCCTACTTGCGAGTAACAAACTTCAAACCATTTTCCAAACAAACGGATATGCAATGCTCTGTTCCAAATTAGGCGATCTAGTCTATACTTGTTTTACTGCGCGCATCACATAGTAATTCTAGGCTAATTATCCAGAATAAGAATGCATAACGTTTTCAAAATTAGATATCATGGTTAGTAGAGGCCGATCTTCGGATCGGGCAAGAGGGGGTGCTCATAGCTGACCTTCCCTGATCGTACCCAAGATCTCGAGCCGAGGTAACTTTGGTGATGACGGACACGTGACCTTAGGCAAACGAGTCAGGGTTTCCTAAATTTTCCCATAAAAAATATTTAGGTGGCGACTTTGTATCTGGCAAAGCAGCCCATGTTTGGCACTTCTTTACAAAAATCTGTTTTCCAAAACGATTTGCCGGATTTGGACTCTTTGGTGATTTATCAATCTCACATTGCACATTGTGAGATCAGACTAAGAACCGACACAAATCGAGTCCGAACTGTAGCATGAGGCCCAAGGGCGCGTCTACAGTTTCTGGCGACTCTGCTGGGGAGTTTAGAGAACTTGACTCGAACTCATGATATCTTGTTTTGACTACACTTATGTGTTTCTTCGCATTCCATGTGCATTGATGCGCCTAGGACACCGTGTTGGCCATCTGTTATTCCTGAGCGGTTTACTGGAGACTCGCTTTAAGAAGCGTGCCATAAGGCTGACCGGTTACGGGCTCTGCCAGTATGGGAACAGAAACCCCAGTTTTACCGGGGCACCCTCTTTTTTACCATTCGACCTAGTGCATATTCGGAATCCATAGTGAGCATTCCAAACTAAGACAGGTTGCTTACCCGATTATAGGTTGTTTGAAACCGCTGCGTCCATAGTGAAACCCTAGCTCCTGACAAAATAGGACAGGAAAACCCTACCCCAGCGTAGGGGTGTTTTAGTTCTCATTTACTTGCTATGTGCTTTTAGAGTGTATCTCTACAGGGAATGTGCATATCAGTTTGCAAGTTTGAGTACCAGGCTTGAGGGCAACAGTATCAGTGTTTTGGGAAATCAGTTATATCTGCGGGTATCAGATTCAGTCTTTGGGGTAGTGATTTTGTGGAACAGAATAGCCAGTGTTCTCCTTCATTAAGGCAAGACAAATATCGGATCCGTCAGTCACCGTTTAGTTCAGCGAACTTATGATGACCTAAAGTTCAAAGGACATTGTGATTATGGCAGCCGCGTTAGACCAATGAATCATCTTGCAGGATGAGACCAATGTTGATGTACCGCATCCACCCAGGTCGTCTACTGTACACCCGATCTGGACCCCCCAATTGTATTAGGCTCGTGAGCCCACCGCGTTCGAGTTAATGGGAATGATTGGTGACCTCCAGAGGTCTGTGGCTGATCTCGCCTACGGAATGTAAGCTTCGCCACCAGCCACATCATATGCCGGGAATTTTGTACCACAGGAGCCCCAACTACTAGGGCGGATTGTGATCGAGCTCAACCAACCAGAGGTTGCCTCCAGCTACAGCAATGACGTGTCAACAACAACCGGGTTTCGCTCTGATGTAGTAACCCAAACCCTCGATCAGGCTGAGGCTAGAGGTAAGAACAAAGTGGTAACAGATGCTGATCTCGTTAGACAACTGTTGTGGGCAGTCGAGGCTTTGAAAGCCAGGAGGATGAATAAGTAGCAAGTATTTGCAGTCATGACTAAAGCTGTGGATAATGCTTTCCTCACTCCAGCCGAGGGTAGTTCAAGCCAGGCAGAAAATCGGGATAGGCCCCGTCATGCCAGAACAGTCCCTTCTGCTCCCAACCCTGCACCAGGAAAAGATCAGAAAGCCAAGGCAATGCTTGCCGATCCTTTCGCTAGTACGTCTAGCAAGAACCCTCAGACTTCGAAGTATCTGCCTCGAGGGCGCAGAGTCTTTCACGCCCTCTACATGCCTTTGTCCAGCGCATTTCAAATTCTGGCTAAAAAGGGGCATCTTAAACCCCTCGAGCCTCGACCTCTACCGAAGAATCTTCCTCTCACACATGATGCTGCCCTGTACTGCGCGTACCATCAGCAAACCGGTCACAGCACCGACGGTTGTTTCCGCCTTCGCCATGAAGTGCAAGATTTGATCGACAATGAAGTCATCCTCCCACCCACCTCAGCAAAGTCTGTTACCACTGAGTTGTTGGACTTCGAGGATACTACGAGTATGTGATTAGGGGTTGGACCACCTGTGGGCGGTGCTCGGCGTATTTCAGATGTGGCGTTTGGAATGCACTATGTTGAACATTTACGAATGCAGTTTTTGTAATTTCTGGCTTGGGTGTCGAGTCAGTTCTTTGTTTTTGTTTTGAGTCTGTCTCTTTGTCCCGTGTCAGTCTTTTTGCTTAAGGGTCTGTCTTGATTGTGTCGAGTCAGTCCCATTGTATAGAATGTCAGGTGATTCCGGGGTTGTTGCCTCGAACACCATTTTGTTTTGTAATTATCCTTTTGCTTTCTTTTGAGTCTGTCTCAGCTGTGGAGCTAGTTGTAACCAGGAAATCTTGAATGAAATAGCTGCGGCTATCATGTTCTCGTGCTTATCGCTACTTTGAGCTAGTTGTGCCAGAGCATTTGAATGAAACGACGGAGCATCTCACTCACTCTTCTGCACCCCAAACTCATTGCATTGACCTAAGTTTTCAAATTTTTTAACACTATGGTGATGAAAACTAAGAGGAAGGAATTCCTCGGGATTTGTAAAACTTTGATCATTTGAGAGAAAGAGAGGCATGCTAAGCCCTTAATGATTGAAATCATGTTTGTTAACGTGAGTACTGAGAAGGACCCTGGCTTGATCCAGATTGGTTCCGCACTATCTTCAGCGCGAGCAATTTGTCGCTTTCTTTAAAAAAAAAATTTCAAAAACAAAATGTTTTGCGTAGTCCTGTGAAGACCTGTGTGGAATCGCTCTTGAGATTGTGCAGCTTAGGATCGCTCTCGGCCTCAAGACTTGAGCCCTTACTTTCAAACCTTGGACCTTAGTTCAGAACGTTCAACGGTCAACTACAACATGAGGCTTGCGTGGCCAAATTTGAAGCAGCCCTCGAACAAGAGGCCAAGAAAGTCAGATCAAGAAGATCAGACCTCATCAGAAGAAGCTCGCAAAGCAAGAACAGAAACACCCCTCGAACTAGGGGCAAAAAGTGTCCGATGTGCTCGAAGAGCCGAAGATGGATCCTTTTGCAAGTCAAAACAACAGCCACCCTCCCGGATACGATTGGCTTTGAGATCCTAAAACCATTTGGCATGGACTTGTTACACTTTTACCCTTTGAGAGGCTTGCTGGGCCAAAAACCCGGAAAGACGACCCAGGCAAAAGTTAGAGCGAGAGAAAAATACAAAAAAAAGATGCAAAAAAAAAGAGAGAAAGGAAAAGAAAAAAAATGAAAAGAAAAGATGAAAAAGGAAAAGAAAATACAAAAGAATGAAAAAGAAAAGAAGAACAAAGCTCGGCCTTGGCAAAAGTTAGAGCAGAAAAAAGTGAGGGTTAATACACGAGTGTACCTTAACCGGAACTACGTAAGGCTTGATTCCCATGTTTGGGATACGTAGGCAACTTCATCCTGAAGTCCAGCCCCCAACGCTTTCATAGCGATTCAGTCCATGTAATGGTTTTGATCATCTTTGCCTTTTCTGAATCCGATAGTTTGGTTGTGACACAACCGGAACTGCGTAAGGCTTGATTCCCATGTTTGGGATAGGTAGGCAACTTCATCCTGAAGTCCAGCCCCACGCACTTTCATAGTGACTGTGTCCATATATTGGTTTTGACCATCTTCGTTTTCTCTGTATCCGACAGTTCGGTCGCGATCATCACTAATGAGGATTGACTACAGTATGCTGCGGCGTTATCCAGACAAGGGGCAACTTTCCGTTGCCATGAGTCGCCATTCAAACCAAGGGCAACTTTCCGTTGCCATTCAAAGCGCTGTGGTGCCATTCAAACAAGGGGCTTTCAGTTGCCATGCAGTGTCCTTCAGAAAAGGGGTGGTTTTCCTTCCGATCTGAGGTTGTACATCTCGAGAGTAAGTTCTGCACTCGTTAAGCAATGACCATTTGCAAAAATAGTTTTTCAGAATTTTTACTGAGGTTGACCATTTTCTCGAAAATTGTTTCATTTTCCAAAACTAGACCATTTTCTTGGACCCAAAAAAGGAAAATTTTCAGTGCTCATAGCCTGACTTGCTTGATTTTCAAATCAATAATCACACAAGTATGTTAATCTAACTCTCATATTGGTCAAAATTGTTTTCGTAGAAACCAAAACAAAAAATGGTCAAAATGATGAACTATGGGCACGGTTTAGTCAGGCTGCCTGTCGCCAGTATACTTGCCAAGAAGGGCACAACTGAAGCTGTCATTATAGGGCTGAAAGCTCTCTCAACCTCCGAGCAACGAGGTATCAAACCAAGTGCGAAGCACGAATCAGAACGGATAAAGATACTCCATTCCTTTGTCTGGGGCATTGACCAAACGCCGCCAGAAGAAATAGCCGCGAGCTAACCGTATCGGGTGTGAACCCACAACTTCTTATTCATCCATCAAACACCCCGGGGAGGGATAAAAAAATGAGAGAATAAAGAATAGAGAGGTGTAAGTTGAGAGAAAAAGCGAGCCAAAGGGTTTTGAGAGAAAAAACCGAGCCTGAGAGCCGAGTGATGTGAGAATCACACAAATGAGAAAGGGTGGGAAGCAATACCCAGAGAAACTGGCTCCTCGTGATCTGAGGTTCCCCATCTTCATTAACATGTCTGTATGTCGTGTCTTTTGCTTTGTTTACCTCAACCTTTGTTTTGAGTCTTTTCCGAGTGTGTCTCGTTGTGTTTAGGTTGTTTACCTTTTTTGTTTCCGCTGTTGAGTCGTTCTCGCTGTGTCCAGTTGTCGGCTCACTACCCCGATTTCAAAAACCCTTATTCAATTTCAAAAATTAATCGTTTTGTGCTCAGAGTGTTGTGTCATTCTCCACATTTGTGCAAAAACATGATTTGGTTCTTTCATACAACTGCAGAGTCCACCCCCGATAAGTGTGAACTGAAAAACCTGGGCCTCTCTGAAGCTTTTGGGTTTCAGATTACATCTGAGTGTGCTTTAACTTCAGCCGATCCCACCTTTGTATTCCGTCTTTTCAGATTGGACTGTTTGTTCAGGATTCACTGTATGCAGATTAATCCCTAGCAGATGGTCTGGCGAGACCTTAAACACGTACGGTCTGGCGAGACCTTAAACACGCTTGGTCTCACGAGACCTTAAATCCTCTAAAGGTGCAAGACCTTTGGTTTTTGCATGCATACACACGTCGTAACAAGCACAACTTGTATTGATGTGCACTGTCCACATGCATTATCGTGCATCTCAAGCAACACGCGTTGTCGCGCATTCGGGTCCACATGCATTGCATGCATTTCAAGCGACGCGCGTCATTGCATATACGAGTTCACATGCATTTCAAAAGCCATGCGTTGTCGCACATTCCAAGATCATTTTCATTGTCATGCATCTCAAAAGCCGTGCATTGTCGCGCGTTTCAAAATCATGCATTTGCATCTCAAAAAAAGAAGGAAAACAACAAAAACAACATGCATCATTTGCATTTCAAAAAAAAAAAAAAACATGCATTATCATGCATTTTCCCTTCATCATGCATTCAAAAAACAACAAAAAACAAACATGCATATGTCATGCATCATTGTAAATAGTGCATATGTCGTGTATTTCACTGTAAATAGTGCATATGTCATGCATACCACTGTAAATAGTGCATATGTCATGCATCACTGTAAATATTGCATATGTCATGCATTTTACTGTATATATTCCATTCCATCACATATTTGTAAATATTGCATTGTAGCTTGCATGCATTCACTGCATCACCCCTATCTATGGCTTGCACCTTTCCATGTTGAGCTTGGTCTGGTATGTATCCATACTTTTCACGTCGAAGCATAGTTCTGCATGTGTACGCGCCTATTCCACTGCTGGTATTGTGGTTTGAGGGTTGCGGCACCTTTTCTGTGTTAGACGTGGCTTGTTTGTGTCCATGTTTTTCCTAGGCAAGATACGGTTTGGGCCACAGGCCTTATCCATTGTAAATGTTTCATTCCATTGCATATATGTATATGTTGCATTGTAGCTTGCATGCATTTGCCGCATCACATCCAACTATGGCTTGCACCTTTCCTTGTTGAGCTTGGTCTGGTATGTGCCCATACTTTTCACGTCAAAGCACGGATCTGAGACTTTTGTGTACACGCCTATTCCACTGTTGGTATTATGGTTTGAGGGTTGCAGCACCGTTTCTGTGTTAGACACGGTTTGCATGTGTACATGCCTTTCCTAGGCAAGACATGTTTCGGCCGCACGCTATATCCACTATATGTATTACATTGTAATGTAGTTCGATTGCATCCAGCATTAGGATCATGATCTTTTCTGAGCAGAGCATGCCTCACCTATGTCATTCCACCCAATTACTTGTTCATGTGTCCGTCTACATCACTCATAGTTCTGCATGTGTACGCGCCTATTCCACTGCTGGTATTGTGGTTTGAGGGTTGCGGCACCTTTTCAATGGTAGACGGACTTTGCATCTCCATTAATCTTTTTGAAATTTGTGTGGTTTTGAACCGCTCATGATTGGATCATGATTCAATTGCATTGCATATCGTTTGCATTGTTTATATATAGTTTCGTATGTTTTGCATATTATTTGCATTGTTTTTACATTTGTTTTGTGATTTTGCATATCATTTGCATTATGTTAGATTCAATTGTATATCATCGCACTGTTTGTGCACCCCTTGGTCTAAGGAGACCTTAAATCCTACATTCGCGTTGTCGCGCAGCTTTCGATTGCATTATTATGCATGTTGCTAACGATACTGTACCTGTTGAGTTTTCTTTCTCTTTCAGGCACGATATTGTATGTACGGTTCATTTGAAGCTGGTGCAACCAGACGAGCTGCACAGGAATTGTATCCTCTGAGTGAGACGTATCGAGAATTGCATAATTCTCTTGCACCCTCTCTGCATTGTAGTATAGTTTGGTTTGTCCTAGCTTAAAACTGTTGCATTGTATGTGCTTCGTTACAGCTCTCTTTGTATGGTCATAAGTTATGCTCAGCTTCTTGCATTTTTAGTTGCATTTCGCCCCTGCCTTCGGGACCATATCTTTATTGTCTTGCATGTTTGTCTAAGTCTTCGGCCTTGTCAAAAATGGGTCGTCTCAGGGCTTTGACACTCACCCTCGTCATTCTTATGACTTTCGAGTTTTGTCAAAGAGGGGCAACTGTAGACACCCCATTTTTGACCGTCCTCAAGACTTGGACGTCACCGTTTGAACACTCGGAGATCATCCTTGTTTGTTCGTCTTGAGTTCCCGGAGGTCTCGGCTACGCACCTTGCCTCAGGATCTCTCAACTCGACTGTTTTATGTCTGGTTTTGCACCAAACACTTGTGCTTTTGCTTTGGAGGGCAGGGAATGGCTTTTGGCCATCCCCACACCTCACCGGCCATGGCTTGAGGCTACCGGCCATTGGTTTGTTGCCATCGGCCAAATGTTTGGCCGACCGGCCATTTTTTTTGGTCAAATTACATTTTTGGCTGGCCGACCACTGTGCATTTGCTTTTGGCAGATATTTTGTGCCAGCTGTGATAGCTGGCACCCACTTTGCTCCCCTCCATACACGTGCATGGAGGGATCTCCTTCTTGACTAGCTTACTTGAGAAGCTTTGCAAGAGTGAGCTCTATAAGAGGGAGCCTCCTCTCCCTCCATTAGGGTTACAACACTTTTCCAGAGGGCTCTGATATTAGGGTTAGGGTTTGCATATCCCCCATCTCTATATCTCTCTCTCTTTTGTGTATAACTGTGTGTTTGGTCTTAATATTGCACACAAACACCCACCATTACACCTTACCTTGGCTACTGAGATGCTAGGGAGTTGTTCTTGAAGTTCCTGACTGGTTTTGAACTCAAAGAACCAGCTGGAGCATTGTTTGTGAAGGAGGTCTACAAGGGTAAGAACTTCACCCTTTATTCCCCATTTTTGCATAGCTTTTTAACCAATCTTGAAACTATTTTTAGACTTTGTATATAACTAATAAAAGTCTTCATTTTGAGTGCTTAACATAGTTGTTTAAGGTTGCTTTGTCGTTTGGGGGTGTTTGATCCCTCTTAGGCCTTGTTTGGCCCTATTTTTGTGCCATTTTGGTGAGCTCCGGGACCACCTTGTTTGGGCCTCCTCACCACTAAAATCTTGACGGATTTCAGTGGTGAGGATGGTGATTTAACATCCTAAGAAAGAGAGAGTCATCCCTTCTCCTTGTTGTCTTTAATATATGCCATTTAAGCCTCATGTGTGAGCACCATTTTTGAACTCATGTTGGCCATGTTTCAGTAGGTATTTGGTAGTATTTTGCCATGTTTTACCTCTGTTTTTACTTGGTTTAGACACAGCATGCATGCCTTGCATACATGTCTTGTAATGCCATGTTTTAGCCTTAACATGCTTTGTGCTTTGAGCCTTGTTCTAGCATGATTTCGACCTAGCTTTGTGAAGCTTTTATTCTTGTTTTAGTATGCTAAAGGACTGTTTTTGGTCATTTGATTCATCCATGCTTTGCTTTGTATAGCTACCATGCAAACTCTCTTGTATGCCTTGAGTAGTGACCCCTCTAGCATGCCATCCTTGCATCGTTTTAGTGGTTTGGCACTACTTATAGCATCATTTCAGTCCTTATGCTATGCTTGTATGCTTGCATTTGATGTCCCTTTAATGCTTTACAAGGTTGTCATCTTATGCTCTATGTGTGGCCTCTTTTGTATGCTTGCATGTTTAGACCACTTAGATGCCATCTAGGTGTGTCCTTAGCTTTGTTTAGGTCTACCTTGGACCCGTTTTAAGTCCTTTTTGCCTTGTGAGGCTTGTTTGACTTAGCCATGGTTTAAGCCCTCTTAGGCTCTCCTTGAATCTTGGACCATTGTTGCATGTTTAGCTTGTCTCGTTTACTTGGTTTGTGTAGACACCCCATTTTTGACCGTCCTCAAGACTTGGACGTCACCGTTTGAACACTCGGTGATTATCCATGTTTGTGTTCGTTTTGAGTTCCCGGAGGCCTCGGCTACGCGCCTTGCCTCAAAAGGCTTAGTTGGAAGCTGCCCAAATTAGTTTAAGACCATTCTTTGCATATGATGCATGCTTGCCTTATGCGTTGTTGCGTATTTGGCCTTGTTCCATGCTTGTTGACATTACACTTTGCATGCTTGTTAGTTGCATCCTTGCATGTTCATTTGCATGCTCATGTTGCATACTAGCTCACATGCCTAGGTTGCATTGCATTGGCATGCATGCTCTGCTTCTTGAATTGAGTATGATAGAGGTTGAGCGCATTGTTTGTTTATGTGCATTTCATCCTACATTGAAAATGCACAACTTGGTTCCTTGGGCCATCACGCATTGAAATGCGCGATTGGTGGTCCGAGAATCGAGTACCATGCCCCTTTGAGTCACAAACATGATATGGGGTGTGTTGGTGCACACATTTGCTTGGAATGCATTGCCATGCCATGTTTTGTCCTCTGCTGCTGTCAAAACAGGTTCTCCAGGAAGTTTTGGCCGGTCGACTACACCAATTGCCGATCGACCATTTATGGATGACCGATAGCTCCATAGATGGTCGATGACCATCCTGCCATGGCCGGTGACCATTCCCCTTGGCCGGTGGTGTTCCACAATGTCCAGAGAGTGTTCCTTGGGAATTGTGCCATTTTCAGAGGAGCAGAGCAGGGAAAACAGAGGCAACTTGTGCGTGGTGGCGAATTTCTGAGCGAAACCGAGCGCGCATGCATTGGACCCTCTTCCCGAGGCTGATTCTTACTGCTTAATTAGCTTAGTTAATTTGCTTAACTAGTTAATTGTTTGTAATATTTAATTAGCTTGTAGGTTAATTAATTTGTATATTCTTTTGGTCCCTCCGAGCGAGGGCGAATTTGTAATAAGTGTGGGTGCGTGTGTGCATGTCTTCCAATCCCCAGTTCTTTCTCCCTTTCACTTACCTACTTTTGATGGTTAGTATTAAGGCATATTTACTTTAGCATACCTTATGCTATGCATGCCTGCATCATTCATCAGTATTGCATGCACCGGGCTCGGTGCATCATACTAACTGCATTGTCTTTCAATTCCAAGTTGAATACATGTATTGAACTGTCGCATCTCATATGCCATTCTTAAGGTAGCCGCGCCTATTCTAGTTGCATCTTTGCATGTGTTGCATTAGCCATGTTAACATGAACTAGGATCATGCATTTGATTACTAACTAGTTTTTGTTTTGGCTCGGAGTACTCGGTAAGTGCTTATGCTTTAGCATCCTTGCATGCGTGTGAGTGTTGCCATGACAGCATGTTACCCATGAGGCTAATTATTTATGTGATATAATTGCCTGAATGCTTGTGGGTGAAGGTTGAATTGCTTGAATTGGGACAATTCATTGAAATCTGTATTTTAGCCTACTTGCGAGTAGCAAACTTCAAACCATTTTCCAAACAAACGGATATGCAATGCTCTGTTCCAAATTAGGCAATCTAGTCTATACGTGTTTTACTGCGCGCATCACATAGTAATTCTAGGCTAATTAACCAGAATAAGAATGCATAACGTTTTCAAAATTAGATATCATGGTTAGTAGAGGCCGATCTTTGGATCGGGCGAGAAGGGGTGCTCATAGCTGACCATCCCCGATCGTACCCAAGTTCCCGAGCCGAGGCAACTTTGGTGATGACGAACACGTGGCCTTAGGCAAACGAGTCAGGGTTTCCTAAATTCCCCCATAAATAATGTTTAGATGGCGACTCTGTATCTGGCAAAGCAGTCCATTTTTGGCACTTATTTACAAAATCTGTTTTCCAAAACGATTTGTCAGATTTGGACTCTTTGGTGATTTATCAATCTCACATTGCACATTGTGAGATCAGATTAAGAACCGACACAAATCGAGTCCGAACTGTAGCATGAGTCCCAAGGGCGCGTCTACACTTGGTAAACAAATTTCTTAGCTGATCAACAACAGGAATGTAATGCAGAGCTATCTTTTTAGCTTCAACACATTCACAAATTAAATGGCAGTCGATCTCAATATACTTGAAGCGATTGTGAAAAATAGGGTTAGAACCCAAAACAATGGCAAATCAACAAAACTGTGGGTTGTTTCTTAGTGCACCAAGATATAAGATTAGAGCCAAGAAAAATCCAAAACCCAAAAGTAGAATGGCGATCAACAATGTCACTTGCCCAATTAGAGTCCGAGAAAGCATGGAGATCAAAATTGCTGGGACAAAAAACATGAACATGAGCAAAGGAACCCTTGATAAAGCACAAGATTCGTTTGACAACAACAAAGTGACCATTAGTTGGATTATGCATGTGTTGGGATTCTTAATTGACAGTTAAAGAAAGCTCAAGTCTTGTGATTATAAGGTATTGAAGAGCCCCCAAAATACAGTGATAAAGCGAAGGATTGGAAAAAGAAAGAGCATCACCAAAGATAGCAGAGGGTTTCACTAAAACTGGAGAAGAGCAAGGTTTACAATCTAGCATACCAACTTTTGTTAGGATTTCTTACACTTTTTTTTTTAGACAAGAAATAATCATTGTTGTGAGACTGAACAAAGATGCCAAGAAAGTAAGAGACATCACCAAGTTATTTTATGGAAAATGCAGCATGCATTTGTTGAATTAGGGCAACAAGATGATAAGAATCATTGCATGTGAGCAAGATGTCATCAACATAGATTAGGAGAATAAAACCAGACTATTGAATGAATAGAGAATGATGACAATGGATGTTCTTGAATCCTTGAGCGAGAAGAAATGAGGAGAATGTGGAATACCAAGCACATAGTGCTTGCTTTATACCATAAAAAGCCTTGCGAAGACGGCAAACATAAGTAGCCTGAGATGAATCAATGAATCAACGAAGCCTAGTGGCAAATTAAAATGTAATGTCATACGAAGGAGCACACGAATAGTAAGATGCACAAGGCTAAATGTTTATTGAAAATCAATACCATTAATTTGAAGGTAACCTTTGGCAACCCAACGAGCTTTATAGCGAGCAATTGTACCATTGGAATTCCTTTTAATGTGAAAAACCTATTTACAACATATAGCTTGCTTGTTAGAATGAAGAGGGACTAGAGACCATGTCCCATGTTTAATCAAAGCTTGATATTCATTAACCATGGCTGCGTACCAAATAGGTGATTGAAGAGTTTGTTTATAAGATTAAGGCTCAGTATCTGTAGAAACAATAGGAATACAAGCAGATAGACAAGTAACAGACTTGGATTTAGTAACCATAGGGTAATGATTAAGAATATGAGAGGGGAGGTGATTGTAAATGAATAGAAATGGAATTAATAGAAATAAAAGTTGCGGCAATAGGACTAGAAGAAATAAGAGGAATATAGACTGTGGAAGTTGGGGCTCCAAAAGCAAGATGAGTAGGAGCTACAAGATTAGGTATAGGTGCAGGTGCTACAGGTGGAGGTACATATATAGGTGCTGCAGGAACAGATGCTGAAAAATAGGTTGTAGCAATATGAGCAACAAAAATAGGTGTAATAGGAGACGTTAAGGAATAGGGCTATAGAAGTTGGGGCTCAAGATGAGTAGGAGATGCAAGATTAGGTATAGGTGTAGGTGCTACAAGTGTAGGGGCAGCAGATGGAGGTATAGGTGTAGGTGTTGTAGGAACAGATGTTGAAAAATAGGTTGTAACAATAGGAAAAACAAAAATAAGTGTAATAGAAGACATTAAGGAAGAAATACTAGATGAAGACCAAAAGAAAGAAGTCAGTTGAGAAAGAGAAGAAGCTGAAGGAGATAAAACAACTTAAGAAGAGAAAGGAAATTCAGTTTCATGAAAAATAACATGCCTAGATATGTATACTTTACTAGTTATAGGGTCAAGACACCTACATCCCTTGATAGAAGGAAGATAACTAAGACAAATACATGAGAGATAGATCTAGGTTGAAGTTTATTGGAGGTGTAAGGCTTTAACCATGGAAAACATTGACATCCAAAAACCTTAAGAAAAGTGTAATAAGGATGGTGTTTGAGCAAGAGTTCATAAGGAGATTTATGAAGCAATTGAACACAAGGTATCTTATTAATAAGAAAAGTAGTAGCACAAATTGCATCAAACCAATAGATTACAGGAATGGAAGAGTGATGAAGTAAAGCTATTGTTGTCTTAGAAATATAGCGATGTTTCTTATCAGAGACCCCAATTTGAGGAGTACAAGGACAAGATAGTTTATGGATAATAACTTGAGAAGAGAGAAACTGTTTCAAAGATGTAGTAACAAATTCACCACCACTATCAAATCTCAAAATTTTAAGTGGAGATCCAAACTATTTTTCAACATAAGATTTAAACTCTAAAAATTTGAAAAATACTACACTCTTATAATGAAGGGGTAAAGCCAGGTAAAATGACTAAAATCATCTATAAATAGAACATAGAATTTATATCCTAAAACAGAATGAGCAAAGGGCCCCCAAACATCACTATGAATTAATGATAAAAGAGTGTGTACAACAACTAGAAAGCTTAAATGACAGTCTTGGCTTTTGGATACACATCAGTGTTTACAAGAAGAAGAAATCTCTTTATTACTAACAATATTAAAAAGCTTCTTAAGATGAAGAAATTTTAAAGAAGAAGGATGTCCTAATCGTTGGTGCCACAAAGATTCAGAAGCAAAAGATTTACTAGTATTGAGACAAGCTTGAGAAGAGTAGACAAATGCTACATGTAAAAGAGAAGGAAACTGATACAATTCATTGACAATAGAACCTTTGTGAAGAATTCCCTTTGTAAGTTTTTCCTAAACAAGGAAATATTAGCTTCAAAAGTAATGATACAATCATTATCTTTATCAAACTGATGCACTGACACAAGATTAGAAAAAATAGCAACAACATATAATAGTCTGTAGGCATCCCATTTTTTACTGACCCTAAGACTTCGGGCTCTTGTAAGCTTCCCGATGATGAAATTGTAATTACTTCATCACTAGAGATGCTTAAGGTTGTTACGAGCTACTGTATAACCCTATTTTAGCCAAAAATCAACTTTTTCTAAAATGATCATTTTACCCCTAAACCCATTTTTAACCAAAACCTAATTTTTTTTGTCCCACTTAGGAGGGAAAAGTCCAGTTGAGCCTGAATTGATGCATGTATTCAAAACCATTGACCTATTTTGTGTAAAAACGTCAACTGAGAGCCCAATGGACGTACATAGGCAATAGGAGGATTCAAGAGCCTAAAATCACCTACTTGTGCATGCATGTATGGCACACGTACCTTGGAGGCATGTGCGCTTGCAGATGCATTGTGCGATCGCACTTGGGTCTTGCGGCCACACATGGTTTGTACACCTACACATGTTTCGTGCAGCCCCATGTCCTTCCGACACCCAGTTTTGTTTTCAAAGCAAGCTATTTGTGCGTTTTCTTTAGAAGGTGTAAGGAGAAAGCAATGAGGCAACCCTAGAATGACCTAGGGTGTTCCCTAAGGCTCCTCCTTGCCTATAAAAAGGACCCTACACCTCCTTCCCCCTTTCAAGGGTTGACCTTTTAGAGCAATTCTTACAAGTTTTAGTGAGTTCAAGAGTGAAACCTCTTTTTCTAACCCCAACTCTGAAATTCTTAGCCCCCTACAGTAGCTTTAAACAATTAAATGTGCATCTAGGGTTTGAAAGAAGTGGATCAAACTCGAACTAAAGCCTAAGGGAAGCTTGCAATCAAGGAAACTCGCCTTTTCTTCGCATTCTTTTCAGTTTGTTTAAAACCAGCGGGTAAGTGCTTCTATTTAAGTAATTTAAATGGCTTTTCTAGCCTTATTTTTAGTACCTAATCATGTTAGGGTGTTAGTATAGCATGCTTATCATGTAAGTTGTTAGATTTGCATGGTTTTCGGTTTATTTTGCATGTTTTAGTTCAATCTATGTTAATAGAATGTTTAGGCTAGGTTAGTCATCATATTTGCATGCATTAAGGCCTGATTTATGTATTGTAATATTCTGCATGTTTTATTTATTTTACTTGTTAGTTTTTTTTTTTTTTTTGTGTGCATAATATCATGGTAGAACCCTTAAACCTGGCTTAGGTTGCATATTTGTTGTATAGTAGCATATTTCGGTCATATGTACATTATTTTATTCATATCATGCATGTTGGATGCCTGGGTAGTGGAATTCGATGAGTTTTCTTGCTCTTCATCACATATTGCTTGTGTGTGCATTGTTTGTTAATAATGCAAGTTTGATGTTTTTCATGCAAAACTGATTGTTTTGAATATTTTCATAAATATTGCTTGATTTAGTTCTTTTTTGTAGCCATTGTGTTTAAAAATATCTTTTAGATGGAAATATATGATTTTTGGTACAAAACATGGCTTTATTCATTAGATCTAAATTGAGTGGTATTTATTCATTTAAATCACTTAGTTGATAGAGTTAGTAAATGTTTTAGAATTAATAATAATTATGTGAAATAATTAATTATTAACTTCATAAAATAAAATTTAGTAGAGGCCATTCACTTGATTTGGCAAAAGGAGGTGCATCATTTAATGACCTTCCCTTTTTGTACCTTATTTCCCGAACCTTGATTATTTGGTTCTAACGGATCAGGTCTTGTATTTAATTTTTCTTGTTAAAGGTTTCTAAATTTCCCGTAAAATTAAGTGGTGACACTTGAAAGCAAGTGGGTATAACATTGGGTGGAAAAACACCTTATACCCAAAAAGGCACGGCGTCAACATAGCCTATTTAGCTTAAAAGAATGATGAGGAGTTGGCAAAAGATCCTCACCAGTATGTTGAATGGGAATAAAAGAACCATTACCCATAGTGATGTTGTCAGAACTTTGATATAGTTTATAAAAACTAAAATTATTAAGATCATTGGTGCTATGATTTGTAGCAGCAGAATCAATGTACCAAAGAGAAGAAGTTGGGCCTATGGAACTGCCATGTGATGTAGCAGTATAAGATAGGGGAAGTAAGTAAGGCAACAATGTAAGCATTGTTCTGAGAAGAACTTGAAGATGAATTATAGAATTGATGTGGGGCATGAGAATGTTGATAAGATTAATCCATTTGATACCAGCACTCTAGAGTAGAGTGACTCACACCACCACAAATTTGACAAGTTGGCCTTCCTCTGCCTCTGTTAGAGGAAAAACAACCTCATCCTTTCAAATGATTTGGTGATCTTCCTTGAAAACCTCTGGAAGAGTTTTTTCCTCATGAAGTATTAGAAAAATCTCTGGAATTAGTAGAGGAATGCTAAGAATTAGAATCTCAAGCAGTCACAAAAACAATAATATCTAACAAACACAAGTGATAAGTTAACCGTCTATCTAATATCTCAGAGATTCCTTCATGGTATTAGAGCACTTCATGGTATTAGAGCAAACACAAGTGATAAGGTCATTCTATTGTACTACTACTCTATGAGGAACATGATGTTGATGTTGCACTTGATCTTATTTTACTTTAGTTGAAGCATTCTCTGATGATGTGATGATATACTTATCAACCTACACCTTGGGTGTGTGGTCCCATTTGATAAAATTTTGAAGTTGGTTAGAGAAGTGAACTCTTTGACAATAACAACAATGTCAAGCTGTTTCATTCTTGAACGTTCATGTAATTGGACGATAAGTTTTTTAGAAGCCTTTAATAAATCATCTTTTACATGGAAGAATTGTTTGATTAAGCAATTATTATATTTTCAATTAGCTGTTGTTGGTGCATATGTTGATTATATTTGCCTATAGCTAGGGACTATTCACAAAGAAAAAGATATAGATTGATTGATTGAGAGAGAAAGAAAGTGAAGGTGAGGAGGAGGAATACTTTGCAAATTCAAAGTTGATCCATTAAGTAATTAACTATCATCACAAAGAAGAGTAAAACTTGAGTTATATCCTACTTATATAGTAGCTTATAATTACATGGTGATATCACATGTGAATACTAACATGATATTATCGTGCAATGATTGTTTTTCCACAAATAGGCCTATCTAGTCCATGTTTCTACATCAATTTTAATTATCACTGTGACTGAAATGCCCACTAAAGATGCTTACGGATTAGGTTGGGTTAGGTTGGGTGGCTTCTCATTTGCCATCCTTCTGAAATTATGGGGATTGAAAAAAATCAATTTGAATCTATCCGCTTAATTAGCGAATGCGGATTGAGCGAATCGCGTAAGTTGCTGGGTGGATGCGGATCGAATTTGAGGATTGGGCTTTACTATTTTGGCCATTTTTGAACTATTTTTTAGTAATTTTTGTTATTTTGGGCCCAAAAATTTGTGTTCTTCATTTTTTATAATAAAAATAAAGGCCTAAGTTTTTTTATTTTTTATTTCGTCAATAACAAATATAATTACTAAATAAAAGACCATTTTTTAATACACAAAGCGTAAAAGCATAACATCATTTTCTTACAGGTGTTGGAAAATTGGATTAGATTGGGTGGCCTTCCATCTGCCATTTGTTCAAACTTAGGCAGATCAGGAAAAAGGCATCCGCACCATTGAAACCATTCAGTTTGTAGCAGATTGGTTTGGACCATTCAGTTTTGGTGGATCAGTTGAATGCTTGCCCACCCTTAAAGCCCACTATATGAGGTCATTGTAATTTTTCATTCCTCTTTACTTCTTTTTCTTTTTTTATTCTTTTTTTCTCCTGATTGCATTGTTTTTTAATGGGAACATTACCCTGACCTCCTCCAAGGTTTGATTAAAATATAGTAAATCATCCAAGTTTAACATTTTTTGCACCTCGATTAATCTCAGGGTCCTAAAGTTAACGACTAAGAAAACCTCCAATGGCCCCTTGGGGTGATTCAAACCTGAAACCTTGGATCTTATCCTCAAGTT
This sequence comes from Camellia sinensis, assembly GCF_004153795.1. Taxonomy (NCBI): domain Eukaryota; kingdom Viridiplantae; phylum Streptophyta; class Magnoliopsida; order Ericales; family Theaceae; genus Camellia; species Camellia sinensis. The sequence goes on from NW_021024881.1 coordinate 1,478,347, forward strand.
TTTACCGCTCAGTCAACTCCTTGGAGTTTTCCAACTTAAACATAATTACATTGAATCCTCCCAAGGCTTAATTTCATAGAACACTTATAGCCTCCCTTTTCATTAGAAATTTGTTAGTTATATCAATAGAAAAATATTGTTGTCATATTTTTTACACTAAAATGCATATTTTACATTATTTATATGTGCATCTTTAGACTAATTTCATTAGTTTCTGTCCCTTTGACCTTACAAAAAGGGAAGCATAGACACCCCATTTTTTACCGCTCTTAAGACTTGGGCGCCACTAATTGATCACTCGATGATGAAAGTTATGCTATGCAAATGTTCGATCTCTTCAGCAAGAAGAGCTTCTAAATCCCAACCTCACACCCCATTTTGGACCCAAACCATTTTTTACCACAACTTCTTAGACCTTAAAACCCTTTTTTTCAAAATATTGTTCCAAATGTTTCTACGATGTTTCGAGGCTCGCATTTTGTTTAAAATATTACACTTTTCGGTAAACCAAGTAAAGACAAAGTGGAAATAATGAAAGAGAGGTGAAATATTTGAAAAATATTTAAAAACATCTTATTTAAAGGTTTGAAGTTGAAGAAAATAGGATGGGAGGGAAGAAAACTAGTTGGGGAGGAAGTTGGGCATCAATCCGTTAGGACAGAAATGAGTAGCCTTCACTAAAATAGGAATATCTCTTTGCACACTTAAAATTTAAATTTGAGGATGCCACCATTGGAAAGTAGACTTCTAGGGCTTCAATTTAGACTCACCTAAAACCGAGTCCGGATGAGGGAGATATGTCAGTTTGAAATTGGGCCTGGAAGCATAATTTTGTGGCCAGCCACTTTTGTGGCCTGTTGGTCACTAATAGTAGCCTGTCGATCACTACTGGTGCCCTGTAGGCCAGTTGTGCAAAATTTGACCATTTTGAGTGTTTTGGCCTTCCAAGTGTCCCCCACTAGTGGCCTGTAGGCCATTTGTGTCAAAAAAGCAATTTTTTGTAGATATTTTCTGCCAACTATTTCCACACTGCACCAACTATTTGTATATAGATATTTTTTACTGAGGCTCATATTTTCTATATATACTTGACCTTCTCTCTTGGTTTCGAGGTTAGAAAATTTTAGGAGTGAGAAAATATTTTTGAAGAGCAAATTTTGAAAAATTCCTCTCTCTACAATTCTCTCTCTCTCTCTCTCTCTCTCTCTCTCAACTTGCATAGCCATTGCCTAAATACTCTAAACCAAACCTAGAGAGCTTCTTGCTAAGGTAATTTGAGCTTGAATTTGAACTCTTAAGGCACTTGAGAGTGTGAAATTGGTGGTTTGTAACTCAAAGAAACATTCCTCTTCAAGAGGTATACCTTCTAGTGTTTTTGTACCATCTCTACACCACTTGTTCTCCATCTTTTCTTGCTATTTTAAAGATGTTTATTACCTATCTTTTTGCGCTGAAACTTATGGGTTAAGGCCATTAAAGGTAGAGGGGTTGACAACCCTTCTTTGAACCTTGCTTCTTAGGCCTTTGCCCTTGTGTTTCCCACCTTCTCGCCAACTTTTTTTGAGTTTTTTACCATTGATTTTTAGAGGTTTTTCATAGTCAAACATCATGTTTTGAGGTTCAAAAAATGGAGGGGTTAGCCAACCCTCCTTTAGCTTGTTTACTAGCTTAAATTCTCCATTATTTTAACTTTGTCTTTTAGCTATTTTTACCTAAATTCCAGCACTGTTTTTGCTTACTTTAGGACCGTTTTGGGCTGGTTGTGTCATTTATGCTTTATATTACATGTTTGTAGTGTAATGGTCCTTATAAGTTTGGTGGTTTAGGCCTTAGCCACCAACTTATTTGAGTTGATAGTATTTATTTCTTGTTTTCCTTACTTGTGATCACCTCTAATCATCTCTGCAACCTCCCTCCTTTCTTGACTTTTTCTTTGCTTTGAAAGTTGTTTCAAACCAAGTGTTTGTTTAAGTTTAAGATAGAGGTATTGTGCTTAATGGTTTAATCCCTTTGGGGGTTCATTATTAGCGGCATGACATCTCTTTCATGCCTAAAACAACCTTTTGTTTGACACTTTTTTCCATTAGAGGATTTAAACTTCATTTTTGGACTAAATGAATTAAGGAATGGAAAGGTAATTAAAAGAGGCAATTAAAATTAGTGAACTAAAATGGAACAAGATAATAAAATGGTTTGGGGTTCAATCGAACGTTAATTGAACCCATTAAGTCTTGAGTCGTTTCATACTTGTTAGTGATGAAAACAATTCAAGAATCAATGTCAACCATTTCCCTTGATCAATCCATGATAGGAAGGAGGTTTGAGAGTCTTTTATTGTGCATTTAATTGTACCCCTTGATTCATAGGCCATCATGCAATAAAATTGCATTGATTGATGGCTTGCGAATCAAGTCTTACCCTCCTCTTAGCTGTTTGACGATAAAGAAAGACAGGGTGGACAAACATACCTTGAGAATACCCTGTTTGTGCTCTATATGCTTTTTGTTGCAGCATGAGGAACCAGGCTTTAGTGGCCGACATGCCACTTTTTCTAGCCGGCAGGTCACTTCTTTTGGACGGCAGGCTACCTTTTGTGGCTAGCCGGCCACTACTTCTAGCATACCGCCCACTTTTGTCAAATTGAGCAGTAACTTGTTGAAACAAAACAGAGTTGTGATGTCCCGAATCTACACTATTGGTTGCAGTCAAGGGAGAGTCACTAATGAGTCCTATGGTCAATAACCAAGTAAGATCCCAGATCGCCGGAGGAGTCAAATTAGCCTCCCTTCTAAGTCCGGCTTTCTTAGGCAGCGCACTACCCTTTTGACAGATCTTAAAAGGTATTGACACAAGGTCTCATAAGCAACGATAAGGTTCATACATATAAATATATAGAACATAAGTACATAACAACCTCGAATATTCTTAATTCCAAAGGCTTGTTCCATTACATTACATCCCAAAAGGAAAATTTAAATCTTCACATGAGCCTTACAAAATATCAAAAGGGATTTCTAAGATGGCCAAAAGTCTTTGAAGGTTTCAGGCTCGGCGTCTCTAGCTATAAACTCCTCTTCGGCACCTGGCATGACACGCCGTGAGCTTTGAATGCCCAGTAAACAAACACACACCCCATCCTTTTTTCCCAGTCCAATACACAATCACAAATATAACATCAAATAGTAAAGCATGATACTCAACCAAATAAACAAAGGGTTACAAGTTAAATGTTAGTAAACTAGAAATCCTCCAAAGAGATTTCGTCCTCCCAACCATAAGAATTGGACACCAGACTATTCGGAACTCCCCCTTTTGCTGCTTTGTTGCAAAACTAACCTCGGATGCCTACCAACGGTTATATACCGCGTAACGCCAACCGCAGGGCCTCAAAAGGGATAGCAAAAAGAAAAAGTTTTATCTCCTGAATCCAACCTCATCCTTCCAGAAAAAGTTTTATCATCCTGAATGTCCCATCTGGACCCATCCTTATCTCACCATTCAAACCGTCGCAAGGAGTCCGAATACGTCCGTTCCATTCTAGGGTTTACGCGACAACTGCTTGCGCAAGACTTTAACTTTCAAATAGGGAACACATCCCAAAAATCCATATATCACATATTCTTATCTTTTCATTACTCAGTGCTCGAAAACCCAATACCCTCCCAATTAGGTTTCCCGTTGAGTTAAATGTTTTAAGACAATGTTAGTCCAACTTACAAGACAATAATATCCACATAAGCATGCATCCTTAAGATGAGAAAGATAAATAGCATAACATAACACATGCAATATCATGCCAAGATATGATCATAACCTATTAAACATTTTCATGAATACAAAGGCATAAAACATCCATACATAACAAAATTTCCAGATTTAATATCACATAAAGATTAAAATGAAAGGACTATTTTAGATCTTCCACCAGACTCGGTCTTCCTGTAGTTCGTAGAGAATTTGATCTAGTTTCTAGAACATTTTTCAGAAATGGGATTGCTTTTCTAGATTTTAAGTTATTTAGAAAATATTCCAGTGCTGTCCAGAATCTGTCCAGATCTGTTGACCGTTACGAAAATTTGATTTTCTTGCAAACCGCTTAATGTTTTTCGATGAAACCAATTTTAGTTCAAATATAACATCTTAAGGAAGATTTTGAAATAAAATATAGGTCCAGAATAATTTTGTACATTTTTCTAGAAATTCTAGAAGTGGGCTGCAAAAACAGATTCTAAGGTGCTTTGCCCAAAACAAGAAGATTTATGAAAAAGGGGTTCCACCAAGGGAAAGTTTCATTTCTTTTGTGAAGAAAATATGCTAACTATCACATGTTTAACTCATAAAATTTGTTTGAAAGAGTGCTCTTGAAAAGTTGAGAGATTGGTACAAAAGGAAGATGGTTTTGTGCCAAAATGGGAAAAATACAAGAGAGATGGAATCAATGCTCAACTTTTAGCATTTTTAACACAAGTAACTCATCAATAACAGGTCTGAAAATATTATTTAGAACCCTTAGAAACATGTATTTGAAAAGGAAAATGAAAGAGAAGGTTGTGTTGTAGCTTACCTACTAAGCTTTGCACAAGAAGTTCTCTTCTTCCTCCTTCTTCTCCTCTAGACTTCTCTTCCTTGCTCTCCTCCCTCTCTCTAACTGAAATGCGTGTGTGAGTGAGTGTGTTGTGTGTGTTTGCAAGCTAGGGGGTATGGGTATTTATAGACAATTTGGTGTAAAAAGACAGAAAGGCCCTCTAGTTGAAAATGGATGGAAAGTTTAGAGTTTTGCTTGGAATCTAATGGGATATGAGTGATTAAGGTGTTAAATCATAGGATTAGGCATCATCTAGTTGGCTCTTAGTTGAAAAGTAACTAGCATTGAGAATTGTATCCTAGGTCTAGGGTACTAGGTTGTGTTTTCTAGAATTTCATGATGGTGATTCTTGAAAATTGGTTTCTCACTTTCTCCTAGGAAGGCTAGCCATAGGAAAGGGTGAAGGGGCTATTTTTTTATTTATTCTTTTTTATCAATTTAGGTAGTAGGGGCACACTTCTCAATATATGCATATATATATATATAGATTTCAATTGATTTATGGTAGTAATAGTATTAGGGTACATGTGCTATTTTTGGGGTAAGTCTTAATAAAAGAAATGAGGGCTTGGAATTAAACTCATGTATTGGAACCTTATTTATGTATTTACTTATGATCTAGTTAGGTTTAGGGCTAATTTAAATACTCATAGCAAATCTTTATTGGTACCAAAGTCATTATTGCTCCAAGATTCAAGGGATTTGTTTGTACTAAAGTATAATGATGACGGCTAGTCATGTCCTCGAGATTTGGGGAGATTTCCCTATTTATTTTGTGTACAAATCTTGGAAATTGTAAAACATAATGTTAAAAAAAGATTTTAGGGTACAAGTGTATATATAAATATATAATGGTACTTGTTTGAGGTCAATTTGTGATTTAATAAAAATGTGAGGGCTTGGGCTCAATTAAAATATCTATTTCAAGTGAAGAGTTAATAAATTAGTGTTTAGGAAAAATAATTCGGTTTGTATTATCTTGCTTTGAATTTAAAGGTAAATAACTGAATGAAGACTGTAAAAATCTGAAGTTAGGGTTTAGGGCAATTAATCTAAAATTTGAGAGTTAAATAATTAATATTAGAGTGTTATAAATGATTTCTAAGCTTCCAGGGTCGATTAGGGTTTGTATAGTTTCGTCCGTGATGCGTTTTCGACTCTAGGGTTTAATTTGCGAGCAATCAACGAATTAAAGGCTTTGTTAGAGTAACTCAAAATTTTGGGACCTAATAAGGTTTACAAAAGTTAGGGGTCTCACAAGAGTAGAGGCTAAGGTGAAAAGATGTTCTAACTGTGCAACAGAGGCATTCTGGTAGCAGAACAAAGGGCCTTTCGGGTGAAAATCTGCGCATACATGAGCATTCCTCGCTTCCCGGGGCTGATTAGTTAGCTTAATTACTTCTTTCATGTTGTATTCATATTGTATTCATGTTATAATTAGTTAGGTAATTCTAATTTATAATTAATCAATTAGTGTAATTAATTAGTTAGTTCCATATAGTTAATTAATTAATTGGTAGTTCCATAGAATAATTAGCTATGTTATTCATTCGGACCCTCTTGCGCGAGGGCACACAATTATAAGAATGTGTATGTCTTCCAACCCCATGTCTTTCTTTCTTTTATTTACCTTCTTATGATGGTTAGTTTAGGGCATTATGTTTCGTTTAGCATTTCTCATGCCTTACATCCATTGCCTTGCATGCATTGAACTCGGCGCATCATTTTCACTTGCATTTTTAGTTAAATATTTTTTGAATACATGCTTAGACCGCATGCTATCAAATTGATTAACATGCCATGTTAAGTAGTCGAGTCTATTTAGATTGCATATCTCACGTGTTGCATTAGTCATATCGCATTAGTTAGAAACATGCATATCGCATGTGTTACATGTCTGCTAGTAGTTTCTCAAAGCTTCCAAATACCCATTTTACTGGATATTTACCAAAACAAAATTGAAACTACTCAGCTTATGTTTTAGGACTTTCACCATAGACCTCAAGCCAACTTAATTCTCAAATCACAACTACACTCCCTAACTAGATTTACCAAGGTATTTACCCCATTTCTCAACATTTTCCAAAAGTTTCCAACAATTCAATGCAATGCCTTTCTCAATCTTAACAAGAGATGAAGTATAAACCATGATATGCCAATGTATGCATGTGTTTGAAATGGTTTCAATTTTTCTAATTTCATAATCATTCTACAACAATCATGTGAAATTCCATCTTTTTTAGGATTAAATATTTTAATGAGAGGTATTGGTGATCTATTTTTTAAGATAGTAGTTTGATGGTGAGATTTTTATCTGAGAACATAGTACCTTTTTTCTTAAAATTCCGTATTTGGTCTATCTTTTTTTCACACCATTATCTTACCTATATATATACATATATATTAAATAAAAAAAAGATGGCAGACAAGCCCACATGGGTTACCATACCATACCATGCCCATCTTCATGCCATCCTTTATTTTCTTTTATTTCCCTCCAACAAAATTTTCTTTTCTTTCCCTCCAAGAAAATTAAGATGGTAGATGATTGGTTGCTTATCTATATAGATGGGAGTTGGCATATTGAGAATGAAGTGATAGAGTATGGCAAGGTTTTGACAATGGTCTTATGGGCAGAAAAAATGGTATATTTTTGTAGGTGTGAGGTGTGTTAAACTAGCAGACCATATGGCGAATTTTTGGTGGATTGTTATGAAATTTTGATATGGTGTTACTGATGGTGAGATCTAATCATCTTGTGGTCATGATCTTGATTTGAGGTAATTTGGTGGTATAAAATAGGGGTGAGAAGCGGATTTACCGATCCCCCAAAACTGACCGAACTGAACCGATCCACCGCATTTTGGACGGATACGTGATGACGAGCAGACGGTTGCGGATTGATTTTCTCCAATCCGCCAATCTGATGGACGGATGATGGATTTGAGATTCCTTTGACCACAACCAAACCGCCAAACCGCGAGCACCCCTAGTAATTTATAAGACTTTGTGTTTTTAGTTTGTTTAAATATTCAGTTTGTGTTTTCAATTAAAAAAGAATTTAAATATTCTGTTGAAAAAAAGTTTTCAACTTGAATATTTTTTTTGAATTTAAAAAAATAAACATATTATTTATCTAAATTTTTTTGTTTTTAAATCTATCTCTAAAAATAATAAATAGAAAATATGATATATGCTGGTTGGTTTTTGTTTTCAAAAACAAATATAGATGTAACAATACGGAGACATACAATCTCTACTACTGCTCTGTTCATGGTTTTGGTGGTTTGAATTGTTTTTATATTTTAAGAACCACAGATTGTAATACTTTATGTGGATGACGCATGCTGTGATCGTAGTATGTGGATGAAGCATGCAGTGATTATGATATTCTAAAGTTTCAAACTTTCTTACTTTGGATGAAGTATGCAATGATTGTAATATTTTTTTAAGTCATTGACTGTAATACTTTCTTCTTCTTTTTTTGAGGAAGTGCACAAGTTGAAAATTTATAAAATTTAACTCGCCAAACCGATTCTCATCCATCCGCCAAACCGCCAATCCGCTCAATCCACATCCGCCGGATTGGCGGACAGATGCGGATTGATTTTCTCCAATCCGCTAATCTGACGGACGAATGGTGGATTGGAGGTTCTGTGGCGGCAACCGACTCGCGCCCACCCTTAGTATAAAATATGCTTTCTCTAAATCTATTTGCGAAAAGTTTTATTTGAATTACTTTCAATTTGTACTCCATTTGTTTATCCTAGTCATTTGATAAATTCTATGAAATTATTATCTGTTGATATGTTTGATTACTCTAATAATTCGATAAATTTAGTGAAGTTATTTTTTATGGGTGACCATTGATTCAATGGTTAAGACTTAGCCTAATAACCATGAGGTTATGGGTTCAAGTCTTGTGTCTACCACTTTGTGCATTATGCCAAAGGTTAAGCGTGTACTTAATCTTTCCCCTTCCAAACATACATTAATGTGTACTAATTGGGCGTTGTTTTCTTTTTTTATTTTATTTTAGTGAAGTTATTTTTTATTGAAAGTGTTAATTTTTTTGACTGTCATGGAACTATTCCATACATGGATCAAGTGGACCCACCCAATATTGCCTAAACCAATAAGTATGGATAAGTAGTTGTGCTTCGAAGAGAAGGGTGAGGCTGGTCACTTGTCATGTATCGAGGAGAACCGGGTATTTGCTCATGTGCAAGTTATTGTATATCGAATCAAATTGTTTCAGCAATATCATAAATTGTCAAATAACCTTTATTGTTGTTCCTATCATATTGTATACTTCCTCAATTAATTTACTTTTGCAGAGAAAATTTAGTGGCTTTAGGGTTGAAGCATTAAAGGGATTAATTGAGTTAGAAATTTAGCGCTCACCATCGTGATATTATTTTATGGAGATATATGTATAAATTATTTTGGAGACAATTTGTATATTTGAGGTTATTATAAACACCCAATTTTGACTGACCCTAAGACTTCGAGCATTGGCAAGCCTCTCGATGATGAAATGGTACTCACTTCATCCTTAGAATGTTTAAAGGTTGTTTAGAGTTGCTGTATATAGCCAAAAATCAACTTTTTGTAAGAATGACAATTTTATTCCTAGACCTGTTTTTAGCCAAAAACCAACTTCTTAACTCCAGAAAACCCGATTGGGCTTTGATTGATCATATTTCCCAAAATTAGTAACTCGGTTTATCAAAAACATCGATCAAGATGCAATTCGGGCTTACTTGTGCTACAAGCAAGCCAAGAGCATAGGGCCCATGTACTTGTGCATGTATGCATGGCAAGTGTACAACGGCAAAGTGTGCGTGCACACATTGTTAGTACGTGTGCACCATTGTTGCGCATGCGCACGAAGCCTATGTGTGAGCACATTGAGCATCGCAAAGCCAGGTATGAAAACTCCATTTTGGCTCATTTTTTAAGGGAGCCGATAGAGGAAGCGATGGGGGTTGCCCTAGCTTGGCCCCCATGCCTCCCACTGCTTATATAAAGGGCCTCACCCCCTCCCTTTGAGGTTGTTAAGAAATTAAAGCCTTTTTTTAAGCCTTTGAGATAAAAATAGCATACCTCTCATCTCCATCTGCCCTAGCTCCAAAATATACACCCTCACAGCAGCTCTAAACCTATAAAAGACACCTAAGGACTAAAACTCTTGAACCCTAACTTGAAACCAAAGCCAAAGGGAGGCTTACAAGCAAGTAATTCGGTTTTTCACACACTTTTCTTTGCTTTTGTTCTGGTTTCATTAAATCGCCAGGTATTAATCCATTCTTCTTTCAATTTTAGTGCTTATTCTCAATGTGTTTTCAGTATTCAAGCATGCTAGGATGTTAGTCCATCATAACATCATGTAGATTATTTATTTTATTCACCTTCTTGCTTTATTTCACATATTTTTCTTTATTTGCATTAGAGCAGCATGATTAGGTTCATTTAATCATCTAGAACTCATGTTTGAGGTCTAGTTTTAAATATCAGTAAATAATATCATTGTTTTTTATTTTTATTTTTATTTTTTATTACGTGTTTATTGTCTTTTTATGCATGTTCATCATTTAGTAGCATCAAACCGGGCCTAAGTTCATATCTTGTATGTATTAGATGCATTTAGGTCATATTTAATTTATATATTGCATGTAAGACACTGAAAGTAGGCATCTGGGTAAGTTTTCTAGTCTTTCTTGGCATGTGTGTTATTTGCATTGTCTTTACAAGTTTATATGATTTTCTATGCAAAATTGATTGTTTTGGATGTTTAAGTGTTGTTCACTTTAGTTCAAGTTTATAGCCATGTTTTAATTAAAATCCATCTTTGGTGGAAAACTTAATCTTACTAAAAAATATAACTTTATTCTTGCAACTAAAATAAATGACACTTGTTTTATTCAAATCACATAGTTTTAGGGTAGTTGAGGGATTTAGGTCTAAAATGAATTTTTTTTTGTGAACATTTAACCACTAAAATCTTAAAATAGAGAGTGAGTAGAGGCCAATATTTGGATTGGGCAAAAGGGAATGCTGCCATGTAAAGGGCATTCCCCTTTTGTACCTAAGCTCCCGAACTTGGAATACTTTTGGTTATGACGAATTAGGCCTTAACTTAGTTTTCATTGTTAAAAGTTTCTTAATTTCCCTTTAGAAATTAAGTGGCGACTCTCTGTCAATAAAGTAAGTCGGTATGGGATGCTTGCCTTAGACTCGAAAAACGCCATAGTTATCAGTTATCTAGAATTGTAAATTTGAGGTTTATTTAATTTATTACCAATTCGAAAATTAGGGCATTACAAATCCAATGCAATCCTCCATCGATTACCAAAATAAATATCTCTATCACAACATTCCAAGTAGGCAATATGTATCCAACAAATCTCAACTCTTTCGAAAAATCAACATAATTTCCATGTATTTCATCAATTCTCAATACATTCCAAATACTCATAATTTTTCCAAGAATTTTCATGAATTTCCCCAATCATAATTACATTCTTAATTTCCACATTTTCTAGGGTTTTAGCAAAAAATTGGGAATTTCTCATTTAAAGTGTAATTTTCTCAAATTCACATACTACACCTCAACTATAGGTAAAACATTTGAAAGTTTGTAACATTTGAGAATTTTTCCCCAATTTGTACATTAGCATCAATATTAACAAAACCTTAATTTCTCAACTACCAAAATAGCACATAATCTTGCTAAAATACATGTACTAAGTTAAGAAAACCCCCACCTCAAGACTTGAGAAAGAAAATGAAGAAAATCCAAAATTTCGAGTTCGCCAGATTCTCGATCGCTCCGATCAAAACAAAGCCCTCAACAAGTTCTTCACTTTGGTCCAAAGAACTAGGATCAAATTCCTCTTTAAGTTGCTTGGATTAAGAATTTTGTGAGAGTTTGGTGTGTTTTTAAACAGAAAAGAGAGTTTAGAGATGAAGAAAATAGGGAATGAGCTCAGCTGGTAAGGAGAAAAACACAAAAATCAAGGTAATGACATGCTTGGCCTCATGTGTGGAGCTCCCTTGCCGCACGTATACTGTATATGCGGTTTACTACAAGAGGTTTTGGCTTGCTGTTGCCCCTTGGTGCACGTGCGAACCCAACCAATTGTACGCACAAACCTGTGACAACCCTCACTTCTAATTAGTGCTAATCTCTGGTTAAGCATGATAAGTAACTGATCAGACTGAAATTCTGAACTGAATGCATGAGTATGTTGTTTAATTGCATTTCTATCTGTTAGTCACCAAATGATCTGTTCATGTTTTAACTTTGAATTGCGAATTGAAGGTCTTATCGGCGATCGATTCCGGAATTGATTAGTGTTTTATGCTAATTAGAATTTATGTGATTTTATGATAGGTTTAATTAAAATTCAATTTCGAATGATTAAATTAGATTAAACAAGGGTAAATTTCATTAGTTTGAGTTATTACATTTTTTTCCCTTTAGTGGACTCCCTCAAGAACTATTGTTTAATCCCCATTACTTACACACTTGACACACCATTCTTCACCCATTTTTCTGAAGCAAACCGTGAGAGAGAGTAAGATAGGAGAATTGGTTTCAATAAGAGATTAACTTGGAGAGTTAGAAAGAATTGAAGGGATTTTGCAAAATTCAGCTTGTATACTTTGAATTCAAGACCTAAGGTAGAGAATTCATCCTTTGGTTTATGTATTTAAGTTGTTTCTTGCATGATTCATGGAAATTTGGAGATTAATGTCAAGAATTAATTTAAGAGTTGAATTGAGTAGTAATTCATGCATGCATGTACATGTTCTTGAAAATTGAAGTTGTTTTGCATGAAATCCGTACATGCATGTGCATATTTTTAGTAGAGGTCTATGAATTCACCATGTTCTTGAGCTAAAGCTTGCATTGGATCATGTTTTGAAACATTGGAGTTCATGGAACTCATGCATGTATGATTTTTGCATTGCTCTTCGTGTTACATTTGATTTGGTGTTCAATTGGCTTACTTTTGGGCTTGATTTCATAAATTGATCTTTGAAACACGTTGTACTATGAGTCTTCAAATGTTTTCCAGAAAATTAGCCCAGAAATATCGAGTTTGTAGCTTTAGAAGTTGAGTTTTGAGTTTGGAGATCAATCTGGAAATTCTAGATTTTGGATCCACGCTCGAGCGGAGGACTTCATGCACGAGCGTACACTCTGAGTACATGCACTTCTGCTCGAGCGTAGGAAGTCACGCTCGAGTGTGAAATGCATATGCCTAGAAGTTCATATGTTTTGCAGTCCGCTCGAGAGAGAGAATTTACGCTCGAGCGAGGATCTGAGTCTCACGCTCGAGCGGAGGTCGAGCGTCCGTCGAGCATGAAAATCGTGCATTCAATACTTTTTCATGAGTTTACAGTCTGCTCGAGCGGAGCTCCTTTGTCTGCATGTTCGCTCGAGTGTAGAAAGCCACGCTCGAGGGAGACCCCTGTTTCAGCAAAAATTTGAAAAGTGTTTTAAAGTGCATTTTTGCATCCTCATTCCATCCTAGGCATTCTTAGGCCAAGTTTAAGGCATCTTAATGAGGATAATGTTATAGAACCACACCAAGTATAATTAGGGGCTAAGTTATTAATCCTGAGTGTCTGTTCGTTCTGCAACTGTAGGGTTGGCATCCGAGGACGCTTGTAAGCTTATCTATAGCCCAGTGCTCTGTGAGTAACACTGTTGTAAAGATATGTTCAATTATGATTTTTTTTCTGAATGATCAACTGTTCTGCTTACTGAAACGTTATTTTTTAATGAATGAATGTTTGTCCTATTTGTAAACTATATTTGTGGCATCCATAGCAATTTACTGTTATTATACTGTTACTGCTACTGACACAGAGATCTCTGTCGGTTCCCATGTTTGGAACCACTACTGTTACTGTTATGATGGCCATCGACTGACTGTTCGGTCTGTTAAGATCTACTGTACTGTTTTGCTATGGGATGCACCATATATGACTGGTATGGTTTCTAAGTGATTGATATGACTGTTTAATTACTGAAAGGACATTCATTCTTAACCTCTTTACATGTTATTCACTAGGCTTTAGCTCACTGTTTATATATACATATGTAGGTGTCTAGGCACCGGACTGAAGCTAGGAGTGTCGGATTAGCCCTTGTTTTGTCAAGCCAACCACCGTGCCTCACCTCGAGGTTCCAAGTTCGTTCAAGCTACGGCTGTTTTGGGGTGTTCGGATTCACCCTTCTGTTTCTGTTTTGTAATAGATGTTATAGACTCCTACTGTACAGTTATGGCATAGGGATTGAATCCCTAACTTGTATGTATGTATATCTGATATGTAAATGTGTGTTGGTTACGAATGTGACTTGTTCATAAAAGTCTTTTTGCATTCAGACTGTCACAGCTCATTGGACACCTTTTATTTACTGTTTTGGCTTCCACCAGCCCCTTTACTCTGTATTACTGTCATTATTGTTAAGCAGGCCTTCGGTAATCACGGATTACTGGCCAGTTACGCTGCTAAACCCATAGGGGCGGGTTTGGGTCGTGACAAAGCCCAAGTCTAGGAATCAAAATGTAGCCTACACTAATCCGCACATGCAGTTCTGCTTGGTGTGGGCACAAGTTAGGTATTCCTACACCCCACCATTTTATTCTTACGTCCAAAATTCAAAAATTAGACTCGCAAAATATTAAGAATTATAAAACACGACTCTAACCATGGTCACTAAACATTCAGCAATCTATAAGGGCTCTGAAAGCAAGATGATAAGTCCGAAAATACAAGTTCAAGTCGGGCGTAAGACTCGGAACAATCACAAGTTCTCTCATTTTTTTCTTATAAGACTCAATAAAACTATTTTCATTTCGAGAGAAATAAAAGCTTTCCAAAGTAGGTGATTCACTCTATACTTGTTTGCTTTGCATAGTAAAGAAAGTGTTAATAATTGGGATATGAACATATGTTGGTAATGAATCTCATATTGAGAATTAGTAAAGGCCGATCTTTGATCGGGTCAGCGGGATTGCTCAGTCCATGACCTTTCCCCTTCATATGTAAACTCCCGAACCAAACTTTCTAACTGTGACGGTGTAGACACCCCATTTTTGACCGACCTTAAGACTCAGACGTCACCAGTTGAGCACTCGGTGATATTGCATGTTGTGCTTGTTCAGAAGTCTCAGAGTCGCGGCTGCGAGCCCTGCCTCCGGACTTCCGAACCCTCTTCTGTGCCTCGCCTCGGTTTGCGAACCAGGCTCAGTTTTCTCTGTTTCTTTTCCTGAGGGGAGGGAGAGGTCCCGTAGACCATCTCTCAGTGGCTGTGGGCTACATTTTCTGGCCGTAGGCCATTTTGCCAACTTCGGAGCCCGTTTCCCGATTTTTCAGAATCGTTGGCCGTGTGCCTCGGTTCGGGACCACCTAACCATCTCCGTTTGCTCTGATTTTTGGCATACTTCTTATTTGCTCCCTTTTGAGGGACACTGGGGTCTGAGAAACCCACTTCGTGGTCGAATGCCACTTTCGGTGCTTAACAGCCCATTTTCGAGACCCCAAACTACGCGTTTTGGCCCCCGAACATTCGTTTTGCATCGGTTTTCGTTCATTTTTGGCAGGTACCTATGTTTTATCACCGGGAAGGCTGTAGAAGGGTGGGAGGCCAGTAATTGTTTCAGCAACCAGTTATATATCCCTCGGCGCCCTCCGACGCCCGTTTTTCTCACTTCCGGGCCAATGTTGAACACCCTTGGGCCATTTTCTTGAACTTTTAACCACATATTTGTGATGTACACACATGGGAGGACCCTAAAAGTTGGTGGACGGCCAGTAATTCCACCTGACCCTTTTGACCCCCCCTAAAAATGGCTTGTTGTCCCTCCTGTTTTACAGTTGCCAATTTTGAACCACAGGGTTGTGTTGAGGGCACTTGGGAGGACACCTTTTTGTGGTGCCCGGCCACTAAATCAGCTTGACCCTTTTGACCCTTGGCCGGCCGGCCATGGGAGGTAGTCGGCCGGCCACCTGTAGCTTTGAAAACCAGCCGGCCATGTTCCTTGCAATACACACTTTACAGCTGTATAGCTGTATGCCCCAGAAAATATCTCAATTCGGGGGATATTTTTTGGGAGAAAACTTACCTCCTTTTCCCCCACTCTTTCGCTCCTAAGTTCTACCACCATTTCTTCTACACCACCAACCCCCACCCTTCCATCCTCCATTCCAGAAGTTTGAAGGTGTTCTCCAAGGCCTACGGGTGCTACAAACTCAAGCCAAGAGTTGCTAAAGGCTTGTCTTCAAGGGTGAGTTTCATTTCCCCTTTTCTTGGTCCATTCCTTGTATCCTTTGTAAGCCATGCATGTTTACTGTTTTGAGCTCCGGCCCTAACTGAAAGTGGCCTTATTTTGAGCTCCTTTTCACTTTTGCTTAAGGGCTCAACCCTGTTTGAGCCCCCCATTTTGCACTTGCTTCAATATCCTTCTTGAATGCCATTTTCTTGCATGATATTTTTAGCTTGTATGTGATCTGTTTTGGAGTATGATGTAAACTGTAAGTAGGCTTATTTTGAGCCCCTCTTCAACATTGAAGAAGGGCTCATCACTGTTTGGGACCTCCATGTGCCACTTGTTGTTATACCCCTCTATGGTCCCCATTTTTGCATGACTTGGCAGCCCCTTGTGCTTCTGTTTTTGGTCATTTTACAGAACTGTAAATAGTCTTATTTTGGCCCATTATTCATGTTTCATTAAGGGCCTTTCATGGTTTGAGGCATATTTTATACACTTCATGTTATATCTCTCTTTTAATCCCCATTTTTGCCTGATTTGTTAGCCTATCTTGCTTCCATTTTTGGGCGATTTACAGAACTGAAAACAGTCTTATTTTGACCCCATATTCATGTTTTATTAAGGGTCTTTGGCTGTTTGATGAATGTTTTGTACACTTTGTGTTTTGACCTCTTTTGGGCCCTATCTTACATGGCATTTTGAGCATACTTGTGTACTGATTTAGGCTTGTCCATCAACTGTAAAATATCATATTTTTGGCCCCTCTTTAATATTGTAGAAGGCCCCTAACCTGTTTGGGGTCAGCAGCTGTGAGTTGTTTCATTATCTCACATTTAGGGCCATTTTTGCATGCTATTTTTGCCCTGTTTATGTTTGCTGTTTGGCCATGCTTTGAACTGTAAAAATGCTTATCTAGGGGCTGCCTTGCTTCTGTAATTTCATCTCATGTTCAAATTGTGCATGCATTGCATAGCTATAGGCCATTTCATGCGCCAAAATTCATGTTTCGAGACTTATTCCATGCATCGGGTTTCATTTTACCGGGTTTCGGGGCTGTTTTGCATCTCATTTTACTTCTGATTTTTGCATTATAGTATGCCATATTCCATGTCTTTGCCATGCCTCATTAGAGTGGCATTTCGGTGCCTGAGGGTCGGTCCTCGGTTTGCGTGCACGCGTGCACGCATTTCGAGTTATCTTGTTTTCATCTGATGGCCTCCTATGTGAGTGTGGCTGAGGTCCACTCATGTTGGTGTAAGCCCAAGAATGTAAGTTGGTCATAAATATTGAATTTTTATTTGACTCTTATATCTTAGTTAAACTTCATATACTGTGTTAGATTATTTTTACTGGGCTTTGGCTCACCCTACTTGGGAAACCACTTTCAGGTACTAGTGACATGCCTCCTCTAAGGATGTAGCTTGGGAGGATCTAGAGACCGGAGGCTCTATTTTTTTATGTAAATGTTTTAAATGTTTATTCAAGCCAAGGGCTTTACATGTACAAAGCTTATGACTCTCTTTTTGTTGTAACCAAGAAGTACCTTGGGAAGATGTAAGCCCGTAAGGCATTTATTTTGTTGTTACTAATTAGTGTTACATACTATAGATTCAAGATGAATATTTATGAATGTATAATGCATGTAATATCTTTTGTATTACGAACTCTGATGAATGAAAGGATATCAATTCTATTATGTCCACTTCTCTTATGAATCGGTTTATTTGTATTATTTTGGGGGCGCTACAATTTCCCTTTTCATTAAGTTTGATGAAAACAAAAATCATCTCCAATGCTTTATTTTTTAAATCAAATTCAATTTGATGAAGAATTATCCTTCAACTTTTCTTAAGTGCTCAAAATTCATTAGCAATCCTTTCATCAAATATTCATCAAATCAAGGGAAAGTCATTTTTTCGTCAAATTGAGAACCCATCAAATTTGATGCAAAGAAGAAAATATTTTGATGAAATGATTGGAGTTGTTTATATTAAATCAAGCTCTTTACTTAAATTTGGAATGGAATTAGATGAAAATTTTGGTGAAGGGTTGGTGATGCTCAATTTGATGAAAAAAATGACTAAGTCCAAGGATTGGAGATGCTCACTCAAAACTTGACACTTAACGACTTTACTCAAATTTGAGTTTATATCAAGTGAAGTTTTGAGTAAAAGTATACATAAAGGCATCTCCAACCCTTACCCAAATCTTAACTCAAATTTAAATTTTACTGAAAAAGTACTAAAACCCCCTCCACCCCTTCACTCAAACCTATACCAAAACCGAATTGAGTTTTACTCAAATTTTGGCTCAAATCAAGGGCGACCCATTTCATTTACTGAAATTCCCATCCAATCAAAACCTAAACACATAGGTACTTGTATCCAAAATTTTCAAATTACCCTTTACTCCCAACTCCTAGCATCCACTCAAAACATAACCCTTAGAAATTTCGCTCAAATTTGAGTTTATCATTGGAGTGTTTCATATCACATGAATCTTTTTATGCAAACTTGTACTGAATTTGAGTATTAAAGTATAAAGCAAGGGTTGGAGATGATTCAAGGCTTGGAAAAAAAAACCTTCCCAGGTCAATCACCCCTAATTTTATGAATTTCTGGAAAAATAATCTCGGGAAACAAACTGAGAGGAAAGGAAGAGATTTTTGTAAAAACCTTTTCTGACGGTTTTGATCTTGGCATTGGCACGACGAGCAGCGTTGATGGTCTTCTCGTCCTTACGGGCGGCGGTGGAGGCGGCGACGGCGACGAGGGCCTTCTTGTGGATCACCACTGGTTCCTAGTCCTGAGAGATATGTCCAAGTCCTGAAATATTATTAGGGTTATCTGATTCTTTTCTCTGCTACTTTTATTTCTATTCCACTGTTCTGTTCTTTGAGCTCTTTGAATTTAGGGTTAGGGTTAGGGTTAGGGTTGGGGTTTTTCCAGTTGGAGAACATAGATGTAGGATAGATTGATGCTGTTGACTGACCGCTACTTTATAAACACATAAATTCATAAGAATATCTCCAATTATTTATTTATTTATTAAATTCGTTCACTGATTTTGATAAAAAAATTATTAAATATTTACAATTTTCTAACTTATTCTAAAAATCTTATTTCGTCGATTACGTGAAACAAATTGATATCCATTCCTTATCTTTTAATAATTTTATGAAATTTAAGTGAAAATAAAGATAATTGATAATTTGATTAATGATTTGATTTATCCCTTATTTGATTAAATTTTTAGTAAAATTTTTATTTGATAAATAGATTGAATCTCATTCTCACTAAGGATTAAATATGCTAAAATATTTGTTTTTAAATAAAGTTACAATTTAAATATTTATTGTTTTATTTTAAAAAATAAATATAATGAAACTATGAATTATCTACGCATTAAAACTTAAAACATAAATTGATTAAATCATCAAAATGAGACCCATAATAAATTCACGGAGCCAAACTACATCATTGGGTCTACTAAGAGAAATGAAGACAAGCCACTTTCCTTCTTTTATTTTATTTATTTATTTATTTTTGTAGACATGATCAAATTGAAAAACAAAATTTTGAATGTCTTGCTATGCAGCATTGTATAAAACATAAAATGATAAAATTATTAAACAAACACATTAGCGACATTAAATTTGTCACAATATGTGACGCAATCATAGAAATGTTTTTTTTAATAATTCGATATTCGACCCATTAAACCACGACTAATTTAAGAATCAATTATTAAACTGATTTAATGAGTGTCATTCTTCATATTTTATACTCACATTAGGGTGTCTATAATATTTTTCTCCTATGATCTTAAGAGAAATGTGCATGTAGTTTAATGGTAGAATATTTGTATTCTAAGGAGAGGTCGCATATTTGACCCTTGTTCAAACCATGCCATTCCTATTTTCTTTCCCCTCTCCCCTTAGGCCAAACACACATACCTGTTTTTCGATGTACTAAGAAAATGAAAAAAATATTATACTAAATGATGATAAATAATAATATTGAACACTTTAATAAACTTCTAAGTTAAGCATGCCATTTGCACTTAAATTTTCTAGTATAAATTATTTAGAACACCTTGATCAGAATAATCTAACAAGATTTTGAAGTGACATGTGAGGTTTGAAAAATATGTAATGTAAAATTGATCACAAGTAGTTCAATGAAAAGCTAGAAAAAAATCCACATGAAGTAGCTTACTGGCTAGACCATGTACTATATATTAGGAGAGTAGGAGATCATAGATTTAACTTCCCCCTCCCCTTCCAATATATCAAAAACAAAACCAAAAACAATGGGAAAAAAAAATGAAGACAATTTTATTTTATTTTGGAGAAATAATTATGTTTTTATGTTTCCATTTGTAACAATTTAAAAGAAAAGCTAGATACACTATGCAGGCATACAACTTAACAACTAATTTCTTGGGTAAAAGAATGTTCTCAAGCTTGCCATTCTTCTAAATTCCTTCCTTTCTCTAACCAATTTTTGAAAATTATAGCCGTTATCACCTTCCAAAATTAAAACTCTACAATCTTATGCAAATCTCATATAAAATCATTCATAGATTTAAAATCAACTCAAACAAAATCATTGATACACTATATACATTTGATTTTAGAGAATTTGGGAGAGAAAATCTTTGATAGATTCTAGCAAATCCGGAGATGTCTAATTCAACAAGGTGTGCAGCTTGCAAATATCAATGAAGAAGATGCTCTCAAGATTGTGTTTTGGCACCATGTTTCCAAGCAAATAATCCAAAAAGACTTTCTTGTGTCCATATGATCTATGGGGTTAGCAATGTTACTAAGTTATTAGTGGTAAGAGAAATCATGTTATATATTAGTATTATCCACTTAATTTATTCATCTTTACAAAGTATCTAGATATCTTTTCTTTAATTTTCTACATATTTATAGATGCTTTTTTAGATATGTAATCACCTTGAGTTGGATTGAAGAAAGTTAGATATTTGATTGTGTGTGTAGAGAGATAGAGAGTAGCAAATGCACTGTAATTGGACACCTTAAGGTTATAATTATATTGTTTGACATGATAAGATCGTAAAAGAATTGAGTTTATTATTGTCAACTGTTTTTCATTTTTTTTCTTTTTCTTTCTCTGAGATGACAAACTTTTTTTATTATCAATAAAAATAAAAATAAAAATGTGAAGCTTATTAGTGTTTTTAAAGCTAATTAGAATTAGAAAGCCTTCACTACATTATTCTAACAATTCTACAACATTTCAAAATATGGATTTGTATGTATGTGTTTGACTCATGAATTTGTGGAAAGAAACGAAAATAAAGAGGGAAAGGATTAGAAAAAATGAAGTGAAAAAAAGAAACTAGTCTCTCTCTCTCTCTCTCTCTCTCTCTCTCTCTCTCTCTCGTTTTGTTTTTTGTTTTTAGTTTAGTACGACTAAGAAAATGAGAAGAAAATTAATCAATATTTGTTAAAAAAATTTGGTTTGGTTACTCAAAAAAATAAAAAATAAAAAAAATGAATATGTTCAACAAATTTCATTTCATTTATTTTCTCTTCAGAAAGTTAGTGTCCAAACATAACAAGTATGCATGATTTAGGTTACAAGTCTAATTATTCATTGAACTAATAATATTGTTTTGATTGGGTGGTGGTGGTACAGCAACTTCCAGTTGATTTAAGGGCATGTGCAGCAGATAGCATGGTTTTTGAAGCAAGTTCGCGAATTCAAGACCTAGTTTGTGGATACACTCAAATAGTTTTTCAATTGCGACAACAAATAATCCAGACCCAGTATGAAATAGCCCAAATACAAGCCCGGATAGCCTTTAACAATGTACAACAACAAATGCATCACCAACAACATTATCATCATGGAAACCAATATCAAAACCAACATCATGGTGGTGGTGGTGGTGGTGTGCCCTCCTCTCAAACTTGGATGAATGCAAGTGAACAAGCAGAAGAACAACACTCTCACTTGGGCTTTACCTCTGATTTTAATTTTACAAGCTAAACGCCATTTACTCTCCAAGTGCTTTTGTTGTGATTTTCTAAGTTTAGTTAATGGCTTTTTATTTTTTGGGTTTTCAAAACATATATTTGATTTTTTATTAACTTCTGGTCATTGCAATTAGATACATAGAGTATCATTAGCTTTTAAATAAATTGTTTAATTGTTTGGGAAGAGTAAAGTTTGTGGTGAGTTTAATTTGTAGGGATTAAATTAAATTTTTCTTTATAAAGCCTTGTCTTTTATTGCCAAAAAAAGGTCAACCTTTGTTAGTGTTTTTAGAAAGATAAAGGTTTTGTTTAGTTTGAATTTAAAAAATTATTTCTTGAAACTTTTAAAAAAAAAAAAAAATTATCACCTCTTGATCTAGGTATGAATTGAAGATTATCTACTCTATTTCATATTTTGATGATTTCAAGTTGCTGCCCTTAATCTTTAGAATTTCCAAATATGCATTGTTGTATTACAATAAATAATATATTCATGGTGCTACTGTTGGTACCTAATAATTTATTAAGGATCAATTTAAATGTTGCATTTGAGATTGTTAATGTTAATTGTTTTTAAAATGTCTATATTCTTTCTAAGACATGATGTGCCATTATGTAATATTCTGCACATTACTTATAAGCTATTGGAGATGCCTTTGGAAAAATGGATTTCTCTTTGAATTGTTTATGCCATTATAGAGCTATTTCTTGCTCATGATACAATGACATCTGATATATCATCAGTACTACAAAGGATTTTATTTTTTCTAGTAATTTGTAGTGATTAAGTGATGACATTGGGATTTGGTTTATAGCGATCTCGATTTTGACCGGACTCCTGTGATGTTCCGGACTCGGGTTTAGTGCCTTTGTATTGTTGTTTACCTCATTCTTCCCTTGCATACCTTTGAAATTGGTCTTTGAGTGGTTATGGGTTACTTAGTTTTCAAACTTTGTGTTGCCCAGATTTTTGGTCTTTCGCTCGAGCGGCCATTATTGCGCTCGAGTGGGATATATAAATTTTTGTCCTCCGCTCAAGCGGACTTTCTTGCGCTCGAGCGGGAGTTGCAAACCTTCAGTACTTTGCACATCTACAAAAGTGCTGAAGGAGTGTCTTTCACGCTCGAGCGGGTGGGCTCTCGAGTGTCCTTCTTTCAGCTCGAGCGGCTGGTCTATTGTCTGAAAAAAAATACTGGAAGTGCGTATTCCACACTTGAGTGGGTCCTCTCTTGCGCTCCAGCGGAACAAAAGTTTGTGTCTGACGCTCGAGTGTCAAACTCTCCGCTCAAGCAGACTGCGTGTATATCAAATCGTGAAAACACTTTTACATCACTTTTTCAGATCTATCCATCTCAAAACCCTAAAGTGAGGCCCTCGCTCTCTAGATTTTAGCCTAGTTCTAATGGTTTCTCAACCATTGTGCCTTCATTAAAAAGGCTGAACTCCTCAAGCTCTTCACTGTGATTCGAGTAGAAGTTAGTTTCGCCATTATTGAAGTTCCATCCTTGCTTGGCTCGCCTTCTACACTTGAGGCAGGGATATTCTACACCCTAATATGGTTTTTAAACTAGTTATTTTTTGTTATGTATAAATGGTGGAATTTGGGAGGATTTGAGTAAAGCTAGGGTTTGGTTTGAAAATTGAAAGAGGGGATTTCCATGTTGGTTTTACAAAATGTCTATGGGGCTTGTCTTTGAGATTCTCTAGTGTTAGAATGGTGAAAATTTAGCCTTTGGGTTGGTATTTGAAAAAGGGGGAATTCGCCCTAAAGTGAGTTAAATAATTATTTTGTATAAATAATGAAATTAATATGGGAAATGTGAAATTGGGAGGATGTATGAATGAATGGTGTAGTTGGATTTGATAAATCACTCTCCTATGGAAATTTGATTAATTATCTGTTTTAAAGATTTTCTATCTGGCTAGAAATATCTATTTTGGGCTATCGGTGGAGGATAACTATGATTCTTGTAGAAATCGCATGAGGACTAGGTGAATTAAAACCTGTCATTTAAATTATGCCATTGAATATGACGATATGATTGAGACATTGAATATGTGTTGTGGATAGTCATTGTATATGACGATGCTTTTAAATACATTGTATATGTATAATTGTTTCGGAGGAGAAAGGGAATGTACTCCATTGCTTGGAAGGAGATAGGGGATGGACTCCATTTAAAATCACGTTGGCCGGAGTATCCAAGGTGAAAGTCCCGAAATGTTATATATATATGGGTGCCAATTTCCTCGGATGAAATCCCGTAAAATGGCAAAATAGAAGTGTTGGAGTGATGAATGTATTGAATTGTGAACCATTGAGTTGTAATCTCATTTTAGTTGATTAGATAATAACAAACTTGGTCAATGAATTTACCCGAAATGAATGAATGGAAATGGATTGAGATATGGTTATACATATTGAATGGTCATGGAAAGAATGTAAGTTGGTTATGAATATTGAACATTTATCTGACACTTATGTCTTATTTAAACCTTATATACTATGTTAGTTTATCTCTACTGGGCTTTGGCTCACCCTACTCGAGAAACCATTTTCAAGTACTAGCGACATGCCACCTCCAAGGACATAGGTTGGGAGGACTGAGGGCTGAAGGCTCTATTTTTATTTTATTTGTGCTTAAGTGTTCATTCAAGCCGAGGGCTTTACATGTATAGAGCTTAGGACTCTTTTTTTTGTTGTAACCAAGTGATATCTTGGAAAGATGTAAGCCTGTAGGGCATTTATTTTGTCATTATTAACTTGTATTACATGCTGTAGATTGAGAATGAATGTTTATGAATGTATAACGCATGTAATATCTTTTTGTAATAGAAACTCTAATGAATGAAGTGTGTCATTTTATTGTGTTTATAGATCTTATGTAATGGATTATTTGTATTATATTTTGGGGGCGTGACAACTTGGTATCAGAGCGTACCGGGTTTGAATACTTTGGGTACATGGGAAGTGGTTAGTACCACGATGGGTTTGTCTCGTTTGTTAGAGACTTAAGTATGGATGTTATGCGCTTACAAGATAACATGCTTATGTGATTATATGTATATGATTTAGTTCCTGAGATGTTGACTGGGTCTATGGGTTTCTGGAAGTCCTATTAGAAGAGCACTTGATCACTGTTGTTTCTAATTGGAACTCTAGCAATGCCGCGAGACAGTAACCATCTAGGAAGGAAATACGTATGTGTTTATGTGAATTGAATCACAGTTGTCCATCGTATTAGGACGTGAGTGAATTAGTTTCGGCACATTTGTAAATGTACTAATGTCTATCGTTACCTTTATTAGGATGTCAGGACGTAGGCGTGGTGGTGGTAGGCGTGGTAGGCCTAGTAGGCACGGGGTGCCTATACCGGATGAAATTCTGGCGCAGGAGGAAGGAGTTGGTCAAGCTAATGTGGCCGAACCAGTTGTTCAGTAGGCCATGGGTGCCTTAGCCCATGAAATGACCGGGCATTGAGGGAATCTATGGACATTCTCAGGGCTGAGAATCAAGTCCAAGCCCAAGTAGCCGAAACAGGGCCATCTTTTCTAAAGAGGGAGTTATTCCAGTCAAATCCGAACGAGTTTTTGGGTGATCCCAAGGAGCCACTGAAGGCTAATGAGTGGTCAGAGTAGATGGTGAAGACATTTGAAATGCTCGACGTCAAAGACGGAGGTTTGAGAGTGACCTTAGTGTCCTTCCAGCTAAAGGGAGACGCAGGTCAGTGGTGGAAGTATACACGAGGGCGCATTGGAAGGACTTGGGAACCCTTTGTAGATGCTTTCCAGGATAAGTACTTACCTGCTACAGTAAGGGAGAAGTTGAGGGATCAATTCTCTAAATTGGTGCAGCTCAATACACTAGTGGCTGATTTTGAGGCCACCTTCACTAGTTTGTCGAGGTTTGCACCGGAGTTAGTGGCGACTGAGGAGCGCCGATGTTTGGAGTTTGAGAAGAGTTTGAGGATCGGGCTCCTATTTAGAGTGGTCGAATCTATGATTAAGGACTATAGGCGCCTTGTGGAGGCTACAACCCATCTTGAGACTATCATGCATGTAGAGGAAGAGAGGATGAGGGGCTCCAAGAGGAGTCAGGATGGTCAGGGGGACAGTAAGAGGCAGAGGGGTTCTAATCCCCAACAGTCCTAGGGAGCGTAATTGAGGTCTACCTTTCCAGTGCTGAGTTCGGGTTCTGGGAGAGGTGGCCAGGGAGACATCACTTGTTTCAAATGTGGTCAGTTGGGCCACAAGTCTCCAACTTGCCCACAGAAGGGAGGAGGGCAGCGAGCAGCTTCATGTTCGGCTCGTTCTCTAGGCCAGAGTCAGAGTAGAGGCTAGCTGCTCACTTGCTATCAGTGTGGGCAGGCGGGGCACTTGAAGGGGTTTTGCCCACAGTTGGGTGGCACACCTGATGCGCCTGGTTTGAGGCAGACACATAGTCACCAGCTAGCACAGTCAGCACAGGCCTCTAGGGCCAATCAAGGAGCCTTTTCAGCCCAGTCAGTGCAACAGTCTTATGCTCCGAGGGGTGAGCAGGTAGATTAGAGGTCAACAAGGCGTGTGTATGCTGTTACCGCACTAGACCTTGTACTGGCTCCATCTTTTGTGAGAGGTACCTTCTTGTTTTGAAATTTAGTTGCTAGTGTATTGATTGATATGAGTGTATCCCATTCCTTTATATCTTCTGCATTTGCATCAATTTAGGGGTTGAAGTTGGCACGGTTAGCATCTCCTATTTGTGTAGAGTCACCTATTGTTGGTGAGGTTATCTTAAAACAAAAGGGTCGAGGTTATGACATAGAGGTCGTTCGTCGTCGACTTCCTTTTGCATTTGTTTTGCTTGATATGACTCGTTTTGATGTTATTTTGGATATGGACTGGCTATCATCATACCGGGCTATTATAGATTGCTACCGTTAGAGGGTTATTGTATGTACCTTGAGAAAGGATTGTTTTTATTCCTTGGGGGACTGGGTGGATTGAGTCTTATCCCCGGTATATGATCTGCATGGGCGAAGTGAGCTTAGTTGTCTCCTTGCTAGCTTTCAAAGTGGTGAGTGTGATGAAATTCAGATTGAGTTGCCAAGAGTGGTTTGTGAATACTTGGATGTCTTTCCCGAGGACCTTATTAGTTTACCACCCCACCGACAGATTGAGTTCTCTATTGATTTAGTGCCTGGTACGACACCAATTTCTATGGCACCATATAAGTTTGCACCAGCTCAGTTGAGTGAGTTGAAGACTCAACTCCATGAATTATTAGATAAGGGTTTTATCTGCCCTAGTACATCACCTTGGGGAACACCGGCTCTCTTTGCTAAGAAGAAAGATGGATCGTTGAGACTTTGCATAGATTATCGAAAATTGAACCTGGTTATGGTTAAGAACAAGTATCCAATGCCTTGTATAGACGACCTGTTTGATCAGTTGAAAGAGTCTCGTTGTTTCTCTAAGGTAGACCTATGATCGAGTTATCATCAATTGAGGGTAAGGGAGGAGGATATCCCGAAGACGGCATTTCGTACGCAGTATGGCTATTATGAGTTTCTAGTGATGCCTTTTGGGCTAACCAATGCCCCAACTGTATTCATGGATTTGATGAACTGAATCTTCCAGGAGTTTGTAGACCGTTTTGTGGTCGTCTTTATGGATGACATCTTAATTTGCTCACCCTCTGAGGAGGAGTACGAGGAACACTTGCGAGTGGTGCTTGAGTTGCTTAGAGCCCGTAAACTATATACTAAGTTCAAAAAATGTGAGTTCTGGCTAAAGGAAGTTAAGTTCTTTGGCTATATGGTATCCAAAGAAGGGGTGACTATAGATTCATCCAAAATTGAGGCAGTGCAAGATTGGGCACAGCCAAAGAATGCTTTCGAGATTTGTAGTTTCTTGGGGTTGGCCGGGCATTACCGCCGGTTTGTGAAAGATTTCTCCAGGTTAGCTTCGCCTCTAACTAGATTGACGAGAAAATGGGTCAAATTTGTGTCGAGTGAGACTTATGAAGAGTCGTTCCAAGAGCTTAAGGTTAGACTTACCACCGCTCCAGTCTTGATTATTCCAGAGGGGGGTTTGGGCTATTCAGTGTACTGTGATGCTTCATGGGAAAGTTTGGGTTGCGTTTTGATGCAAGAGGGGAAGGTAGTAACTTATGGCTCACGGTAGTTGAAGACCTACGAGAGGAACTACCCTACTCACGACTTAGAGTTGGCAGCAGTGATATTTGCCTTAAAGATTTGGAGGCACTATCTGTATGGTGAGAGATTTGAGGTATTTTCCGATCATAAGAGTCTGAAGTATTTGTTTACACAGAAAGACTTGAATCTGAGACAGAGGAGGTGGATGGAATTCATAGAGGCTTATGATTTTGAGTTGCATTACCATCCCAGGAAGGCCAATGTCGTGGCCGATGCCTTGAGTAGGAAATCCATTAGTAGTGTGGCTTGTATCGCCATTAAAAAATGGGAGATGTTGGGTGCTCTTGGGGAGTTTGACTTACACCTGGGCGAGTCTGTTGAATCTGCAGCCTTGTTTTCAATAGTTGCACAACCTACACTTGTGAACTGAGTGTTAGAAGCGCAGAGGGGTGACCTTGATGTAAAATCTCTCCGGGAGAAGATCTCCAGTGGGAAGGTAGAGAAGAGCTTGACTGTGTATCCCGATCAGAGTGTGAGGTACCGTGATCGTACAAAATCTATATTCATTAATTAATATCTACACAATGAATTTTTATTCAATAACTAAAAAAATAGGTAAATTACATTAACCTCTTACAAGGGTTGTAGAAAATACAACAACATTCATAATTTTAGTATAATTATGTGATCTCTCTTTTAGTAAGTGTAGGAAAAATAAGAAATAATATACATAGCGGAAATAAATGAGTTTGTGCATACCTTTTATGCTCAAACTGAATCCATGAATCATGTAGGTGAATCATGTGCCTCCATTAATGTCTTCAAATAATGTCCAACAGTGGAGCAGAACTATTAGAGAACTACCTACACTATTCACTGTACAAAGGTATGGTTATGTGTTTCCATAGAGAGAGAAAAGAGAGAGACTAAGAGCAAGAGACTAGTAGATTACCCATACCGTTAAAATCCTGCTCTCCCAAGTGTAATACGTATATTCTATGAGAGAGTTATAGCCACCCACAACTCTGTCTCCTTAAGAGATAAGATAGTGAGTTATACACTCTTATCCCAGGATAAATTAATCCAAATTCACTTTGACTGGGTCTTTCTTTATGGGTCTTGGGTCATGCCGCAATGGGCGATCCAATCTGGTATGAGTTCTAAACTCGACCCAATTTCCAACATCTCTCACTCGAACATGTACTGGCATGACACCGTGCTTTCTTTATCTCAATCTATCAATCAAACACGATCATACTAGCCAATGGACTGTGTGACTACTGAGAAAACTTACATGTGGAGCTCTACACTAGAAACTCAAAAAAGAGCCAACATAGAGACATCAACCCGAAAATAAAAATACTATCTCATACACCCCAGATCCTTGTAATTACACTGGTCCAAAAAACATATCTAATCCCTTAAAAGAGCATGTTTGACCCTCTTAATTTTTGCAATATATTCACACTCAATCTGCCTCTCATATAAAGTGATGTGAGTTGCCGGCAGTAAATATACAACAGTGGTATAATACTAGATGATCTTCCCTTCGCCCTCATGTCATTTACTTTAGGATTGACCACTTTCCTAGTGATGTCCAATAACCAATAAAATATTTAGAGATAAGATGAAGTTGAAAGACGATCCAACTACCAAGATATATGAAAACCACAAAGGGTGGAATGTTTAGCAAGAGTTTATTCCATTAAACAAAAGAACACTCCAAGCCTTTAACCTTCTGTTTTAGAAGAAAATGGCAAAATGCTCCCGTACTATTCGGCGACTCCAATAAAAATAATTCTTTTGAAGAGAAAAATGGATTACAACCATCATTTTTACCGCCTTTTTTTCATTTCCCTTCCTCGGATGACAGAAAAGCCCTTTAAATAAATAAAACACTGAATCACCAATTCAAAGGTAAAAGGACAAAGAGGGGACAAAGGGTTGAAGAAATCGTATCCAAACATATCTAGTATATGAAACACATTTTTATACACTGAATGCTATGAGTAAGGACCATTAATACAACATATTAGGTCCATGTGTTCATTGGAATTCATGTACACATTACATTCTCCTTAGTTGAGAATTAGATGAAGGATCGCTTTGAAGATGATCAATCCATGCTTGATCATCCTTAGATCATGTAATTTTCTTCAAGAATAAAGTAATTCTCTCACCGGATCTGATTTGGGATGCATAGATATGAAAATTTAATGAGTTGGAAGTTTAAGAGCAATGCATGCAAATAGGCCTAATTGTAACAACGAAATGGAGTTTCCATTAACCAAAACCATCCATATATTAGTCATGTATTTGGAATGCAAGAAACTACGAAAATTGTATGAGTTGGAAGTTTGAGAGCAATGCATGCAAATAGGCCTAATTGTAACAAGGAAATGGAGTTTCCACAAACCAAAACCATCCATATATTTTTTCCACACTTAATCATGTATTAGGAATTCAAGAAATCAACTTTTGAAGTAAAGAATTCAACAATTTGCAACATAAATTTTTTTATTATAAATTATCAAACCGAAGTCCCACCTTATGTCCCTTCGTAATGAGTTACCCAGGGATCAATTTGACTCCTTTTCAAACCCTTTTCACGAAATAAACATAACTTGGCAGATTTCCTTTAAATTTGTTCCAAATTATTTTGTACCATTATTTCAAGCCAAATAAACTCAACTTGAATTATTTGCTTATATTGAATTATAATTTTTTTATTGTCACACATGAGCCTTGCTTCAATGAAAACTTGAGCCTCACCTTGTGCCTTGCCCCTAGGCCTTAGGAGACCTTGGGTCTTCAATGTGCCTATTGCCTTTAATAACATTGATCTGCCTCAGTCCATATAGGAGAAATTCATATTCTTGTTGAGTCACATTAAACCCGCCACCAGAGCTTAACTAATTGCATGAGTTTCATGACGTGATCACAGATGAGTTACTTCCCATGAAAGTCATTCAACATGCTGCCAACGTAGTCCCAGGATCAAAATTACCTAATCTGCCTCGTTATTGGTTAAACCCCAAGGAGCTTGCTAATACGAATAGGCAGGGTAGATGGACTTCTAGGGAAAGGTTACATTAGCCCCTGTGCAATCCCAGCCCCTTTAACCCCTAAGATAGATGGTTCTTGGAGGATGTGTGTATATCAGCAGGATTATAGTTAGGTTTAGGTTTCACATCCCAATACTTGATGACCTATTGGACTTGTTCATGCACTCCAATAAAAAATTAAAAATGCATGACAATTCCATAGATATTGATAGTTGATCAAGTCCATAATTAGGAATTCACAGAACATCAAGGAATATATCACAAATTCACAATAGAATAAAATGGAGGATGCTTAATAAAACATGGATATGTTATTTAATATACCATAATTATACTATGTGAAAATACAAAACTGATATACAAATGGTTACACTGTTTCACAAAAAAACAAGGCAGTATCAGCTCATTAAAAAATCAAACTGTTCGACATGCAAAATGACAGAAGTTAGAAAGCAAGGATATGAGGTCTAGAGCACAAAAACAAAAATGGTCTAGAGTACTCGCGAGAAAGATTCTCTGTTTCATCATCAAGCTTCCTTTAGAGTAGTTTTGCTTGAGGCAGCTTTGTTTGATGCAACATTAGCTATAAAACACAACAAACAATAGTATCAATGTTCTTCCCAACTCGGAAGAGCAAACTAATGTCAAATGTAAAAATAATTTTACGACATTCACAAACAAGACAACAAATATAAGTGGATTCTTCTTTGGAATGGACAATCAAGCCAAAATATAATCTTCAAAACCAAATGATTGAAATTATGTTCAAGTTTAGAAAATAAGTGTGACAGTTAAATCCGAAAGAAATATATAACATAAATTTTGCTAGTATAAATCCCAATAAAAATGTAAAAAGGGAGAAAAAAAAATTCTAAAAGAAATCATTCACCATCCAAAAGAAAATAAACCAAAAGACATAAATCCACATGCTTCCAATCAATACAGTAACAGGGTGACAACGCCAATCTGAAACAAGGCCCAAAAGTAATTTCATCCCAACATAAACATATTCAGTATCATGCACTTAATCCTCTGGTGGATGGAATCCCACAACACCTAACTAACACAGCCAGCTCGTTCCCTAGTATGCATAGTCTACGCTATATATAATATAGAAAAATGATTTGCAAATAGAATTTTTGAACAAAAAACACGACCAGAATAATGTATCAATGGCACCATTGAAATAATAAGCCACTTTTACGAGGTTTTTGGTTTGAAATGAATGAATACTAATGTGACACATCATTTTGTATAAATTTTATGTGTTTTGTATATCAATAACAAGTGATGAATTCATAGTTGTTTAGTAAGAAAATAAGTAACAAACCCAAATATGCTAAAAAAAAATTTATAACAAAATTTAAATTTGAAAAAAAAAATATACATAACAAGGATTCAACAAAAAAGCAAGAACCAAATTAAGTCCAAAAATTTTCACAAAATTAGCAAACAAACCTAACACTTTCAATCCCAACTGGACTAAAGCAGAACCATAAAAAAAAAAAAAAAAAAAAAAATTAGCAAAATATAAAAAAAAAACAATTGCCTGAAATTCATAAAAAGCACCAAAAGGTTCTGCTCTATTTGGTCTCGATAGACAAAAACTAGTTTGGCTACACTTTTCTCATAGAAAATTGACAATTAGACATCTCCAACCCTTCTCCAAATCTTGACTCAAACTTAAATTTAAGTATGTAAAACCACGAAATTCCCTCTACTCCTTTACTCAAACACCAAATTAAATTTTACTTAAATTTTTACTCAAATCAAAGACCCATTTTATTGACTCAAATTTCTATCTAATCAAAATTTTCACATAGGTGCTTCTATCCCAACTTTTCAAATTCTCATTTGCTACCAACTTCTGAGCATCTCCAACCCCCTTTCACAAAAATTTGAATCCAAATTTGAGTAAAAAACTTGATTTGAAATGAAATACTCCAATCCTTTCATCAATTTTCTATCAAAATCTTTTTTTTAAAATTCCCCATATTATCTTAAATTTCCCTTTTCATTAAATTTGATGAAAACAAAAATCATCTCCAATGCTTCATTTTTTAAATCAAATTCAATTTGATGAAGAATTATCCTTCACCTTTTCGTAAGTGCTCAAAATTCATTAACAATCCCTTCATCAAATGTTCATAAAATTAAGGGAAAGTCATTTTTCCATCAAATTTGATAAAAAAAAAAAAGAAAATATTTTGATGAAATGATTGGAGTAGTTTATATTAAATCAAGCTCTTTACTTAAATTTGGAATGAGATTAGATGAAAATTTTGGTGAAGGGTTGGAGATGCTCAATTTGATGAAAAAAATGACTAAGACCAAGGATTAGAGATGCTCACTCAAAACTTGACACTTAACAACTTTACTCAAATTTGAGTTTATATCAAGTGAAGCTTTGAGTAAAAGTATACATAAGGGCATCTCCAACCCTTACCAAAATCTGAACTCAAACTTAAATTTGACTAAAAAAGCCCTAAAATCCCCTCCACCCCTTCACTCAAACCTATACCAAAACCAAATTGAGTTTTACTCAAATTTTGACTCAAATCAAGGGCGACCCATTTCATTTGCTGAAATTCCCATCCAATCAAAACATAAGCACATAGGTATTTGTACCCAAAATTTTCAAATTCCCTTTTACTCCCAACTCCTGGCATCCACTCAAAACGTAACCCTTAGCAATTTCACTCAAATTTGAGTTTATCATTGGAGTGTTTCATATCATGTGAATCTTTTTACTCAAACGTGTACTGAATTTGAGTATTAAAGTATAAGGTAAGGGTTGGAGATGATCTAAGGGTTGGAGAAAAAAACCTTACCAGGTCAATCACCCCTAAACTTTATGAATTTCTGGAAAAATAATCTCGGGAAACAAACAGAAAGGAAAGGAAGATATTTTTTAAAAACCTTTTCTAACGGTTTCGATCTCGACACCAGTGTAACGGGCGGCGTTGACGGTCTTCTCGTCCTTATGGGCGGCGGCGGTGGGGGCCTTCTTGCGGATCACCACTAGTTTCCAGTCCCGAGAGATGTGTCCAAGTTCTGTCATGTTATTAGGGTTATTGGATTCTCTTCTCTACTACTATTATTTCTATTCTACTGTTCTGTTCTTTGAGCTCTCTGAATTTAGGGTTAGGGTTAGGGTTACGGTTAGGGTTAGGGTTTTTCCAGTTAGAGAAGATAGATATAGAATAGATTGATGCTGTTGACTGACCGCTACTTTATAAACACATAAATTCATGGGTGATTATTCTGTATTCCCGAAGTATGGACACATGGTGCTCCATAAAGTTTTGATTGTGAGAGAAGGGTAGGGGCCCACGATTTATGTTGGGGATGGAGAACAACATGGGGGTTAAGTAATTGGTGATTGGCTTGAAATATGGCCACGTGATATTCCGAGATTATTAGAGAATTTTCCAAAATTCATAAGAATATCTCTAATTATTTATTTATTAAATTTGTTCACTGATTTTGATAAAAAAATTTATTAAATATTTACAATTTTCTAACTTATTCTAAAAATCTTATTTCGTCGATTACGTGAAACAAATTGATATCCATTCCTTATCTTTTAATAATTTTATCAAATTTAAGTGAAAATAAAGATAATTGATAATTTGATTAATGATTTGATTTATCCCTTATCTGATGAAATTTTAAGTATAATTTTTATGTGATAAATAGACTGAATCTCATTCTCACTAAGGATTGAATATGACAAAATATTTGTTTTTAAATAAAGTTACAATTTAAATATTTATTGTTTTGTTTTTAAAAATAAATGTAATGAAACTATGAATTATCTATGCATTAAAACTTAAAACATAAATTGATTAAATCATCAAAATGAGACTCATAATAAATTCACGGAGCCAAACTGCATCATCGAGTCTACTAAGAGAAATGGAGACAAGCCACTTTCCTTCTTTTATTTTTTTATTTTTTTTGTAGACATGATCAAATTGAAAAATTAAATTTTGAATGTCTTGCTATGCAGCATTGTGTAAAACATAAAATGATAAAATTATTAAACAAATACATTAGTGACATTAAATTTTTCACAATATGTGACGCAATCATAGAAATGATTTTTTTTAAATAATTCAATATTCGACCCATTAAACCGCGACTAATTCAAGAATCAATTATTAAACTG
Organism: Camellia sinensis; assembly: GCF_004153795.1. Classification (NCBI taxonomy): domain Eukaryota; kingdom Viridiplantae; phylum Streptophyta; class Magnoliopsida; order Ericales; family Theaceae; genus Camellia; species Camellia sinensis. Next base: position 1,513,606 of record NW_021024881.1, read on the forward strand.
ATTTGATGAGTGTCATTCTTCATATTTTATACTCACATTAGGGTGTCTATAATATTTTTCTCCTATGATCTTAAGAGAAATGTGCATGTAGTTTAATGGTAGAATATTTGTATTCAAAGGAGAGGTTGCATATTTGACCCTTGTTCAAACCAGGCCATTCCTATTTTCTTTCCCCTCTCCCCTTAGGCCAAACACACATACCTATTTTTTGATGTACTAAGAAAATGAAAAAAATATTATACTAAATAATGATAAATAATAATATTGAACACTTTAATAAACTTCCTAAGTTAAGCATGCCATTTGCACTTAAATTTTTTAGTATAAATTATTTAGAACACCTTGATCAGAATAATCTAACAAGATTTTGAAGTGACATGTGAGGTTTGAAAAATATGTAATGTAAAATTGATCACAAGTAGTTCAATGAAAAGCTAGAAAAAAATCCACACGAAGTAGCTTAGTGGCTAAACCATGTACTATATATTAGGAGAGCAGGAGATCATAGATTTAACTTCCCCCTCCCCTTCCAATATATCAAAAACAAAACCAAAAACAATGGGGAAAAAAAAAATGAAGACAATTTTATTTTATTTTTGAGAAATAATTATGTTTTTATGTTTTCACTTGTAAAAATTTAAAAGAAAAGCTGTATACACTATGCAGGCATACAACTTAACAACTAATTTCTTGGGTAAAAGAAATGTTCTCAAGCTTTCCATTCTTCTGAATTCCTTCCTTTCTCTAACCATTTTTTGAAAATTATAGCCGTTATCACCTTCCAAAATTAAAACTCTACAATCTTATGCAAATCTCATATAAAATCATTCATAGATTTAAAATCAACTCAAACAAAATCATTCATACACTATATACATTTGATTTTAGAGAATTTGGGAGAGAAGATCTTTGATAGATTCTAGCAAATCCGGAGATGTCTAATTCAACAAGGTGTGCAGCTTGCAAATATTTAAGAAGAAGATGCTCTCAAGATTGTGTTTTGGCACCATATTTCCAAGCAAATAATCTAGAAAGATTTTCTTGTTTCCATAAGATCTATGGGGCTAGCAATGTTACTAAGTTATTAGAGGTAAGAGAAATTGTGTTATATATTAGTATTATGCACTTAATTTATTCATCTTTACAAAGTTTCTAGATATCTTTTCTTTAATTTTCTACATATTTATAGATGTTTTTTTTTAGATATATAATCACCTTGAGTTGGATTGAAGAAAGTTAGATATTTGATTGTGTGTGTAGTGAGATAGAGAGTAACAAATGCACTCTAATTGGACACCTTAAGGTTATAATTATATTGTTTGACATGATAAGATAGTAAAAGAATTGAGTTTATTATTGTCAATTGTTTTTCATTTTTTTTCTTTTTCTTTTTCTGAGATGACACACTTCTTTTATTATAAAAAAAAA
>NW_021024881.1:1515058-1597076 GCF_004153795.1 Camellia sinensis
GAGGTATTAGCGCGAAGCACCGCAGCTTGGCCAATGCTTCCCTATGATGTGTTTAATCAGCATCCCTACCAATTGTCTATTTGGGGCGTTTTGTCAAATCGTAGTTAGGCTTACAGTAGGGTCTTTCCACAGCGATCCAATGCATGCTGTGTTAGGATGCTTTAGCTCTTTTTCCCTTCCTGGGTGTCTTTCCCATTACTTAAATCCGTGTCAATATAATAAGCTCTCTAAGGGGATTAGAATGGAGGCCCATATCTCTTTGTGAATAGGTGAAGCACAGGACCTGTCACTTAGGAAATTTCTTCAAACCAAGATGGCCATGGTGGTTCGAAGGGACGAAAACGGTAAGAAGGAAGGGAAGCTAAAAGTTGGTGGAAGAAAGAGAAGTAAAAAGCAAAGGTAGATGGATAAATTGAAGCATTGGCCAGCCTTATGCCATGAGTAAGAGGGTTTAGCTCAGAAAATTTAAGGCATTTGGATTGTAACTTAGTGAAATAGGCAAAAAGCCAAAACTGAAGGATCCAGAATGGCCCCCCTTGATTAGCATCTAAGGGTTTCTCACAGAAAAGGGAGCAGACTCTAATATACGTGACCTAGAACATGTGGGGCTAAGGCCACCTTTTTCTGTAAAACGAAGGCTTTGGCAAGAGGGGCAAATTCAGGCATGATTCTCTGAGAGGAGGTGCAGAAAAGGATTTGCAAAGCCAATACAATAAGAAAGAAAAGAATTCCTATCAGTCACAGGGCCATTCTTTTATTCTCAGCCTTAGCGAAATCACTATAGGATGAGTTAAGAGAGGGGAGAGAGAAAGGGACTGTTGAGTTAGGGTAAATCTGGTCCAAATGGGGTACCAATGGGGGATAATCCTAGTAGATGGCAAATGTCAAGAACAGTAGGGGCCATCATCCCCGCATCTAAATGAAAGAAATTAAAGATAGGATTCCAAAAAAAAAGCAACAGGAATAAGGAAAGGGTCCTCTGAGATAGTTACCCTGGATAGTCGGAGAGCATCGAGAAGGCAAAGTTCTTGAAGGTCCAGAGTTCTAGCAAGAACAACCCGGTCATACCATTCTTGCCACTCCGGTCTCACCGTGGGCCAACATCGGTGGGGGCAATTTATCTCCAGTTCCTCCAGTCAAGACCACCTTCGTAAAGGAGACATTGGTTTTCCAGACGAGGATATAGGGCTGGGAGTTCAGTAAGGATCTCTTTGAATATGGGCCCAAGCACGTAGTCTTGCTGCACATGGTGACGAGAGACGGGATGCATCCATCGATAGCGTTTTTTCTCTCCAGTTTTGTACTTCTCACATTCTGCATCAATGATCCTCTTCAGGGTTACAGATGGGCTCAAGCACGCTCTACGACTGGCACTGAAGAAGAAGCCATTGATAGTACGCTTTTCCAGAAAGTGAAGCTGAGAAAGGAGGTAGAGAGAAGCAGAAGATCGGTAGAAAGAAGGGTTTGTGCGTTAAAAGAGCAAGTGATTTCAGAGCACGAAACAAAAGGGTTTTTAAAGCTTTTGTGTCTGGAAAATATATTGCGTAAGTCGTTAAGTACTAGAAGTACGAATACGAAGAGCTTCCTTCAATATTGATACTTTTGGAGGGAAAACACAGCCCAGATGCTGAGGCTAGCTTCGAAGTAAAATATTTGGCTTCGAAGCCAAGTTTTAATGCTAAAAGCCAAAAAACAACGGCTTCGAAACAGAGAAGCCGGCTTCGAAGCACATTTCCATACCTAAAAATATAAAAATCACCGAATTCTTCAATGAAGTTCTCTGCTTCGTACTGGGCATGAACTCGAAGAGACGAAAGTTGGTCTAAAGATTGTGTAGTGGCCATAGAATTTCGATATCAGTAGAGGAGCAATGGAAGTTGGTCCAGGAACATATGGAGTTCTGCTTGGGCAAGGGGATTAAGGACATGGCCCCTAGTCAGAATATCACAAGCCCATCGAAGGTTCTTGAGAGGGACTTCGTCCTCAAGAACATTGAAGGGCAAGTGGGAGAAAGCTGCAAGAAGAAGTTGAGCTTGTTTCCGCTCAGCTGGAGTAGGGGAAGGTAGAGGTTTGTAAGGTGGAAAGACGTTATCCATGGAAAGGGCAAGCTTCAGTCTCTCTGTCCAGAAAGAGTTGGTAGAGGAGAAGGTGTGAATGCTTCAATTTCAGGAGATGGAGAAGAAGGTGTGGATGCTTCTATTATGGAAGATGGCGCGGGAGTAGAAGGAACAAAGGCATTAATATAATCGAGCCAGTCAGAAGAACAAATCTTCGCCTTCTGGGCTAAGAATGATGGGTTGTACCCTTGTGCTTCTTCTAGGCGTCGGGCAGCGTGCACTATCTTTGTAGGCATGGAGGATGTGTACCATGCTACAAGCAGATTCTCCTCCAGCCTACGTCGATGGTTAATAGGCACGTAGGGGTAGACCACTGAACTTCGAGCATAGGAAGGAAACTCTAAAGGGTCAGTGAACTCAACAAAATGATGGTTAATTCGCTCCCTCAAATCACAAGTCTCAGGTGTTGACCAGCTTGTCCAGTCAGAACCCCCAGAAGAGGAAAAAGTTGCAGCCTTATCCCATACAGAGGCTTGTGAAGAAGAGTTTCCCAAGTCCATATTTGCAACTTTCTGAATCAAAGGTTTGAGAGCAGTTTGTTCGAACTGTAAGGGTGAGTTAGAGGGAGAACTTCTTATGTCTATATCTACAACTTTCTGAATCGAAGGATTAAGGGCAATATGTTCGTAATCCAAAGGTTGGTAATTTGAAAAGGCTTCCATAACTTGAATATAGAAAGGTGGATAAAGGTGACTAATGAATGTGTGGAGGTTCTTTCGAGGGGAAGCAGCATTATTCAATGACTCTTCATGTGCCCAATCAATAGAGAAGAAAGTTGATTCGCCCATAGAAGAAGTATCAGCCTGTACGAGTGCTAAGGTATTGGGGTATTCAAAGAATTAAAAGAGAATTAATGCAAATGATCATCAATAAGTGATGGTTGTGTTTCCAGAATCTAGACCCCATGCATGTTCTAAGAAGCGCGGGAGAAAGGCTTTGATCCACTAATATCACCAAGTATTGGGTATATTAGTGCGGGGGGTAATGTTGGCTACATATTTTGTAAAAGACCAATTACAGTTCGACGCGTGGCAGAGTAAAGGTAATAGAGGAAGGCTGTTCAAGTCTTCGATCCTGATCATACACGTGACAGTTGATATTGTTTATTGCGTGGTCTGAGTAACATTGGATCAGCAAAGAGATGCAATGTGACGTGGCTTCAGCAGTTACTCACATTCAAATTCAAATATAGGAGGGAAGCTTAACTGCAAGTGATGGCGTAGTGGAACTACTTGTAAGGCAGCATGATCAGTGATCACGGAGGAGCAGTTCGACAGTTTGAAGTGCAGTTCGATGGTCATCTTTGAGGAGTATAAATAGCAGGGAAGACCCCAGAAAAAACCCCCAGACTCATATCCAAGAAACCAGTCTTACTTTACATATATCGTTCCAGTTTTTATATTTCCTGTTCTTTACATTCCTATACTTTAAATTCCTGCATTGCACTTCATTCATAGGAGTAGTTTCAAGTAGATTGTCGCAGTAAACCTCTACGAGGCTAGATTTGGATCATTGTAAGTTTTTCATACTAAAAAAATGCTTCAATTGCTCTTTATTTAACTGTTCTTGTGCTTAAATTCTCTTAAATCAAGCCACCAGTAAAAGTCCTCTTCATTGAGGCTGAAAGAACTACAACACAATCGTCTGATAATTGGTTGGCAATCAGAAATTCTGATAAGGACTGATTGATCCTTGCTGGCACGCTCATAATTACAAAAATAACCATCGAAGCTAAAAAGCCAACAATAGCATAAGGTTGTGACCTTTAAATATTAAAAAAAAAAAAAAAAAAACAAACAAACTAACAAGAGAGAAATAAAAATAAGAATTCTAATTGGATTAAAAGTTAGTTATGCTAACTATAATCCCAAATTCTTTGAGATTTTGTTTTTTTTTTTTCAATAGCCTTGCACGGTAGGATAAAAAGTTCAATTATGCTAATTCCGTGTAGGGAATTCATTTCAGGAGTGGTCTTGAAAAATAATTATAAAAAATAGTAAATTTTATAATATAATAATTAAAAACATAAACTTTTTATGAATGTGTAACATTCCTTAATTTAAATGTAAGCTTACTTGGAGATGAAGCTGACAATAGCCTTGGATAGTAGATCATTAATTTTTTTTTTTCTCTCTCTAGGATTTGGTGGGTTAGATGAGGCAATGTTGGAGTAGTTGGGTTAAGAGAGAGAAAGAAGTGGGGGTATTTTAGTCATTTATGTTATTTTTACACGTAGGACAAAGTGAACATAAGAGGAAATCTTTATAATAATTTCAAAAGTAACAGTGGTTAGTGTTATTATTAAAACTACAGGGGAGGTCTTTGTAAATCATGCTAAACCTTATGGAGATGTTAGTATAATTTACCAAAATGAAAAGACATTAAAAAGATTAATCTCTATTTTGGGCAAAAGAGTCCTTTTATACAAACTCAGATTAATAAATCAAGGAAGAAATCTCTTAAATTTAAAATTTAAATTTTAAAATGATATTTTTTAACAATTGATTAAAAGTCAAAAGTTACTGAAAAAAAGTAAAATATTCCCTTTATTTTTTTTATGACGTCCTTTCATATAATGTTAAAAAATTAACTAAATAATCAATTCTTAAGAATTTATTACTATGTTTGATTTATGAATATTAGGCTTTGTCTAGGATCAACTTAAAATTAAGTTTTTATTGTAAGCCCCACTTTTTATTACTCGAAGTCATTATCAAATTCATTAACTTAATTCAAATTCAGAGATAACATGCGGAAATAACTCTTGAGTCCCATGAGTAGAAAAAATAACAATTCTCTCATCCGAATACAAATTAAATACAACAGAGCATACTAAATAAAATGCCCGAAGGGTTACATCATTAAAGAATCAAAACAAGGGTGTAACCCTTTTACATATTGGCATCCCGCCACACAAAAGAGCCCGTGGCCAACAAGTAAGAAGATTCCACATTTGTAACACATCCTGCTTACCCCTGAAAAGATTCAACAACGTGGGATGAACATATGTCCAGTAGGGATCTCTACATGATCCTCAACAATAACAACTTACAGATAGCTATGATCAGACTCAATCCGTACCTTAAATATTAATGTGGTCTAGTTTATAATAAAAGTATACCTAAAGTATAAAGTTTTTCTCAAAACAGTCTATACAATCGAGCACTATAAACGATTCATCTTTCAATCATTTCATTAACCCTTGTTCCAAACTTTCGCAACAATAACTTCTTAAGGAAATCAATTTCTCTAGCCCATTATCTTCTCCCATTTTCCATACTTACAACAAATTTTCCCTTTTTCAAAATATACTTTCAAATGACACGATTTTTCCTTTACAACTTTCCCAAAATCTCACAATGGCATTTTGGTTTGTTATCCAATACATTCATATCTATACATGCATGCCGTTAATATAAAAGCGAGATAACAAATCATCAACATGTATATAATCAACAATGAGGCAACTCGGCCCTCCAAAACTGCAACCATCACAATCATGATATACTCAGACAGACTAGACAATAATAAATAAAGCTCTACTCTACCAGTTAAGTCAGTTCTCCAGGCGCTAGCTGGAAGGTGGCGGTACCTTTGATTATAAGCGCAGTCAGTTTGTCCAGGCGCTACTGGAAGGTGTGGTACCTTTGATTATAAGCGCAGTGTTAACACTATAATTACAATACAGCAGAGCATAACCAACAGGTGTAATACATACACATGAACTATCAAGATACAAAAGCTACGTGTTAAAGTATATGAACAGATAGGTGTGTGGAGCACATCACCTATCTCCTCCCTAACCATTTTCATATATAATGTATCTTAGCACCTTCATTTGTAACAATGTTCAATCAATACAGGTGTAATGCATACACGACAATTCAAACACAACCATGTCATCCTCCACCGATGACGAGAGGACAAAACCTCTAGATGCATGATTTAGTACATCTATTATAAAGGCTCAACTCTCATGAGGTCTTAAACCCACAATGACACTAGTATGATAGTTGTGAGGGTAAAACCCCTAAATGTGTGTTATTCAACACTCAAGTTACAACACTTCAATTCTCATATTCATTTTCTAAAACTCACATGGATTAACATTACATTACCCATTTCCAAGATCGGACTTCCAGGATTTTCCAATCTCCAAAACCTCTTTTTCATTTCATAAAATCAATATCGTTCCTTTCATAAATTTTCCAAATCAATTATGCAAAACTAATTCATTACAGTAAATTAGGGCTTTTTACTTCTTTCAACAATAATATCTAATTTACACCCCAATTAGTCTAAATCACCATCAATGATAACAAACCCATTTTTAAGCAACCAACCCTAGGTTCACCCTCATGATTTTCAAAACAAACCCAACATGGATATGATTTTCATGCAATACAAAACTACCACATGTCTATCTATAGACGAAGCATTGTAAAAGAACAAGGAAATCCCTACCTCAAACTCGGAGCTCAAAGGGAGAAGATGAAGAATTTCGAGATGCTCCAAATCCCAAGATTTTCGGATCAAAACGTAGCCCACAACGAGATCAACACTTTTTACAAAGGCCCAAGGATAAGGGATCACTCCTACTAGATCAAACCCTAGAGAGAAGTTGGTATTTTAGAGAGAGAGGCTCTCCAATGGAGTTTTGAAAAAGTAAGAGAGAGAAAGGAAATCAAAAAGTGATCCAAAAAGGAGAAGTCCCAAAGTGATATACAAACAGGTCCGCTCAAGCGGAAAATAGGACGCTCGAGCGTCAAGCACAAAAACTGGACCCGCTCGAGTGCTAAGACACAACTGCAAAACACACCCGCTCGAGCGTGAAAGAAGGTCCGCTCGAGCGTAGATTCACCACCTCCAGTACTTTCACGGACACAGAACACCCGCTCGAGCGCAAAGAGGCCCACTCGAGTGCGACCCGCTCGAGCGTGAAGAAATCTGCTCGAGCGTGAAAAATAACCCTGCAGTACTTTTACAGAGGCACATATACTGGAAGTGTGCAAACTCCGCTCGAGCGCAAAGATACCCGCTCTAGCGGATAGCCAAAAATCAAACTCCGCTCGAGCGCAAAAGTACCCGCTCGAGCGTACCACCAAAAATCTGGGCAACGAGGAATGGGACCAAAGCTCAACCAACTTGTAACAACTTTGCCCAAAACATTTCTAAACTCACTTATTAAGAGTTCAAGGATGGAAATGCAACACAGACAACAACCATCAACCATGGAACCGAGTCCGGAATAATAATAAAAAAAAAAGAAAGGGGAAAATCGGGATCGCTATAACCTCCCTCCCTTAAAGAATTTCGTCCCCGAAATTAAGGAAACGCCAAAACTCAAGGCCAACTGGTCACACAGCACCCAACACCCGAGTACTAGGAAAGAAACTACTCTCGCAACAAACCTCCGATTAGCTCCCACCAAAGCAAGGCTTTCCAAGGAAACACGTTCCAAAAGACAACACTAAGGTATAAAAAGCTTCAACAAAGCCAAACTTTTCCCGAAACAATTTACCAACAACCGACTAGTGCTTCAAGCTAGGTCACTACTCAACATCGTAATTCCCAAAAAGCAACCAAAGCAAATCTTTTGCATAAATGTAAAGGAAATCATTCTCTTGTTCATGAGACATTTCTCAAAGATAGTCCAATTTTCAATGTTGACATTCCAAAATAATTCTTGCATTTTCCATGCGAAACTCAAAAGTTTTATAAACGTTTTTCATAAACACAGTGTTACCCAAAAACATCTCCCGTTTATTTGTCAAAAACTACTCGTTTGGAAATTTTCATAACATTCAAATTAAATTAAATCCTCAACATTTCCTTTTGACAATGCCCTTAAAAGGCCAAAACATCCAGGATGAATTTATTGTCCATTCCTTTTTAAGATAACATTAGCAACAATCAACACATAGCATAACATTTCTATAATGATAATTAATAGAAATAAACAATTTGCTACCAATACATAAGGCATAAGAAATTCATGGTTTTGCAATTTCATTCCACCTTCCTTTACTTAACCAATTTAAAATCATAAACATGGCTCAGAACCTGGCCGAACAATACTCCAAACTACCATTTTACGGAAATTGTGTCCGTGGGATTCGGCACCCATGTGTAATTATTTTCTGATTGCTATTTTACGGAAATTTCATCCGCGAGATCGGCACTCATGTATTTAAATACACAACTTGATTAGTTTCAATTCACCTAATCATCATGCAATGTCTACAACAATCAAGACTATCCTCCACCGATAGCCCAAAGCAGTTATTTCTAAACAGATAATAAATGCCTCAACAGATATATAATTGACATTTTCAAAAGTGAGCGATTTATAAATCCAACTACACCATTCTATCTCATAATGAGCCAATTTCATTATTCCCAACTCAATTTCATAATTCCATAACAAATGTCATTTATTACGCTAATGACTCAAATATTTTCCATGCCGAGAAAATGTTGGAAAAGAAAAGAAAAAAAAGTTTTGTGCATTTCGTTTTCTTTATGAACAAAAATTAAACATTCATGTTTGTTTATTTTCCCAGATCTCCTCCTATATATTACATTTTCTGTGATTAGCATACTTATAATGTGATTAACACTCAAATCTACTTCAATGTTGTAAGTGTTTGTGGAGGAAAAAAAAAAGTAATAGAAGAAGGCACATTATGTAATTTTATTTTTTGTCTCTAAAAAAGTAACAGAAAAAGAGAATTTTTATTGGGTTTTGAGTTTTAAGACTTAATAGAAGTAGTTTTGTTTGATGGAAACTTAGGAGTGCTTCTACGTTTGGAGCTAATTTGGTGAGCTGGGTCTGAATTTGGAGCTAATTTGGTGAATTTGGGAAGAGGAATTATATACATTTGGGTGTGTTATTTGTTGGTAACAACACTAGGATCATCGATCCCATTAATAACTTCTCAATATATAAAAGAGGGTTCGAAGTTCTATGCATGCCCCCAATACATGAGGATTAAGCAAACACAATATGCATACATATGTGATACATAAACATGGTGCCTCAGCATCCAACAACACACCGGTCCACAACAAAATGATTTACGTATTACATCACCGGCCAACAATACAAAAAGTCCCTCTTCAAGGTAACACTATAGGGCTAGCTAATAAGTTGCCCCTCGCGAGACCCTCGAAGTCTGGCCTGCCCGTTTCTGGTACCGATAACGTCCCCGACTGGACGGGTACGACTAAGTCTGACTAGGCTTTGAAACACTTGCAGAATTCACACGCAAAGGACAAAAACGTCTACCATGGCCCGGCTGACCACAAACAAAACAACCAACAGACCCCCTACTCTGGGACTGATCTAAAATCTGAACCTCCCTGGACCTCCCAACAGAAGAGTCCGAAACCCTTGGCGAAGAAAAGGATTTAGCCTGGGACTGAGCATGTTTTCACCTCCAACCCTTACTGAGCCTAGAGTGCTTATGAACCGTAGGAGTTACCGAGATGGCCTCCTCCCTAACCTGACCAGCACTCACAACCATGGCCTCCACATGGGCCGCTGCCTCGACCAGACCATAATAATCATTCCCAAAGGATCCAGCTATCCTCTCCCGAATATCGAAACACAATCGAATTTCAAACTCATAACAACGACGCTCCTCTGTTGCCACAAACTCTGGAGCAAACCTCGACAAACTGGTAAATCGCATCTCAAACTGTGCCACAGGAGTAGCATCCTGACGTAACTCAATAAACTGTTCCCTCAACCTTTCCCGAGTAGAAGGAGGGAAATACTTGGTCCAACAGGCCTCGGTAAAAGCAACCCATGTGCTACCTACAGTATTCTTAGCATACTTCCACCAATTACTCGCATCTCCTTTCAATTGAAAAGTCGCCAAAGAAACTTTCAACTCCTCATCTTCAACTCTGAGCATATCAAGAGTCTTGGTAATCTGCTCTAACCAACTCTCCGCCTTCAACGGTTTAGCCTCCCCCACAAACTCTGGTGAACTGGAGCAAAAAAATTCTTTAGTAAGCTTGAGGGTACGCCCGTTGTCACCCTCAGTGCGAGCTAGAGCGTCCTGCACTGCTCTCACAATCTCGCGTGCAACGTCCTCGCCGACAACCGATGCTGCAACGGAGGGTGCTAAAGGAACTGTTGTGCCTCTACCGACACTCCTACTACTCAACCGTCCTCTACTCCCTCGTGTAGACATCCTATAAAACCCAAAACAAAACCACACTTAGTGCTCAACACAAAAGCCTTTTCGAGGCACATACTTACTACTCTTAAGTCACAAGACACACTTAGCCTCAAGACATAAATTACGTTTGCATATAAACATCTAAACATTTAAACACATAATCGAATCAAGTCCACAAAGATGGCCACTCATCCTGGAACTCTCAAGGAATTCCAATCAGAAACCACGTTGATCAGGCGTGTTTCCAAGAGGACCTCAAAGCAAGTTCACCGGCTATGAATACTATCCAGGAAACTCAATCCCATGCTCACATAAATGCAACACGTAAGTCCTAACATTCATGTTAACTATATGCAACATCCTCACCATACGTAGTACACCCACTGTGGTAAAAACCACTTCCTATGAGCCCAAAGTATTCAAACCCGGCTCGCTCTAATACCAAGTTGTATCGCCCCACTTTTTATTACTCGAAGTCATTACCAAATTCATTAACTTAATTCAAATTTAGAGATAACATGCGGAAATAAACTCTTGAGTCCCATGAGTAGAAATAAATAACAATTCTCTCATCCAAATGCAAATTAAATACAACATGAGCATACTGAATAAAATGCCCGAAGGGTTACATCATTAAAGAATCAAAACAAGGGTGTAACCCTTTTACATATATGGCATCCCGCCAACACAAAAGAGGCCCCGTGGCCAACAAGTAAGAAGATCCACATCTTGTAACACATCCTGTTTAACACCTGAAAAGATTCAACAACGTGGGATGAACATATAGTCCAGTAAGGATCTCTACATGATCTTCAACAATAACAACTTACAGATAGCTATGATCATGAATGCTCAATCTCGTACTTGAATAATAATGTGGCAGTTTATATAAAAGTATACATAAGTATAATCTTTTCTCAAAACAGTCTATACAATCAGCGCTATAAGCGATTCATCTTTCAATTCATTTCATTAACCCTTGTTCCCAAACTTTCGCAACAATAACAACTTCTTAGGAAATCAATTTCTCTAAGCCCATTATCTTTCTCCCATTTTCCATACTTACAACAAATTTTCCCCTTTTCAAAACATACTTTCAAATACACGATTTTCCTTTACACTTTCCCAAAATCTCACAATGGCATTTTGGTTTGTTTCCAATACATTCATATCTATACATGCATGCCTTTAATAGAAAGGAGATAACAAATCATCAATATGTATATAATCAACAAATGGGGCAACTCCGCCCTCCAAAACTGCAACCATCACAATCCATGATATACTCAGACAGACTGAGACAATAATAATAAAGCTCTACTCTACCAGTTAAGTCAGGCGCTAGCTGGAAGGTGGCGGTACCTTTGATTATAAGCACAGTTAGTTCTCCAGGCGCTAACTGGAAGGTGGCGGTACCTTTGATTATAAGCGCAGTGTGTAACACTAATAATTACAATACAGCAGAGCATAACCAACAGGTGTAATACATACACATGAACTATCAAGATACAAAAGCTACGTGTTAAAGTATATGAACACATATGTGTGTGGAGTACATCACCTATCTCCTCCCTAACACTTTTACATATAATGTATCTTAGCACTTCATTTGTAACAATGTTCAATCAATACAGGTGTAATGCATACACGACAATTCAACACAACCATGTCATCCTCCACCGATGACGAAGGACAAAACCTCTAGATGCATGATTTTAGTACATCTATTATAAAGGCTCAACTCTCATGAGGTCTTAAACCCAACAACGACACTAGTATGATAAGTGAGGGTAAAACCCCTAAATGTGTGTATTCAACACTCAAGTTACAACACTTCAATTCTCATATTCATTTTCTAAAACTCACATGGTGTTAACATTACATTACCCATTTCCAAGATCGACTTCCAGGATTTTCCAATTCCAAAACCTCTTTTTCATTTCATAAAATCAATATCGTTCCTTTCATAATTTTCCAAATCAATTATGCAAACTAATTCATAACAGTAAATTAGGGCTTTTTCTTCTTTCAACAATAATATCCTAATTTACACCCCAATTAGTCTAAATCACCATCAATGATAACAAACCCATTTTTAAGCAACCAACCCTAGGTTCACCCTCATGATTTTCAAACAAACCCAACATGGATATGATTTTCATGCAATACAAAACTACCACATGTCTATCTATAGACGAAGCATTGTAAAAGAACAAGGAAATCCCTACCTCAAACTCGGAGCTCAAAGGGAGAAGATGAGGAATTTCGAGATGCTCCAAATCCCAAGATTTTCGGATCAAAACGTAACCCACAACGAGATCAACACTTTTTACAAAGGCCCAAGGATAGGGGATCACTCATACTAGATCAAACCTTATAGAGAACTTGGTATTTTAGAGAGAGAGGCTCTCCAATGGAGTTTTGAAAAAGTAAGAGAGAGAAAGGAAATCAAAAAATGATCCAAAAAGGTGAAGTCCCGAAGTGATATACAAATAGGTCTGCTCGAGCGGAAAATAGGACGCTCGAGTGTCAAGCACAAAAACTGGACCTGCTCGAGCGCAATAATACCCGCTCGAGCGCCAAGACACAACTGCAAAACACACCCGCTCGAGCGCGAAAGAAGGTCTGCTTGAGCGTAGATTCACCACCTCCAGTACTTTCACGGACACAGAACATCCGCTCGAGCGCAAAAGTACCCGTTCGAGCGTACCACCAAAAATCTGGGCAACGAGGAATGGGACCAAAGCTCAACCAACTTGTAACAACTCTGCCCAAAACATTTCTAAACTCACTTACTAAGAGTTAAAGGATGGAAATGCAACACAGACAACAATCATCAACCATGGAACCGAGTCCGGAATAATAATAAAAAAAAAAGAAAGGGGAAAACCGGGATCACAATATTTATTTATTTTTTCTTTCGCCTTATTCGATTTTTTTTTTCAATTAAAGCTAATTTTTTGTAAAAAAAATTAGGGCTTTTATTAATTGGAAAATGTATATTAGACAAAACTTTCGTTTCTACACCTATTTAATCTTGAAATTATACAACCTTATTGAATTTAATAAGTCTGGTTGTCCAAAAAAATGGGACTGGATATTTGCTTAGAATTTAAAGGTGTGGTGGTAATTAGGTGTGGCTTAGCAACTTGGCTATTTTAGTTGACTTTTAAATTTTTTTATGAAATGAAAAAAAAATTATGTTTTGGATGATTTGCGGATTTTTTTTGTAGGTGAATAGGTAATTGTAAAAGAAAAGTTGTTGATTAATGTATAGGATATCGCATTTTGTCTTATTAATTATTATTGACTGTTTAGCCAAAATATAAGTCCCAAACAAGCCTAAGAGCATCAATATGAAGCTAGTTAAAATTTGATTACTATTTGAACTTAAAAATTACTTTTTCTATTTTGGTTTTACATCTTTTTAAATACATTCTCCAACAAATTTTTTAGGGAAAATTATTTATAAGTCCTATTAGGAGAACTTATTTAATGTGAAGTCCTGTGTGATTTCTTATAGAGTTTCAAGTCCTATTTAGATAGGAATGTATTCCACAAGATCTTATGAGTTGTGAATAAATGGTATTAATATACTATTACACCCTATAATGGCAAAATCATATATAGGAAATTGAATGTTACCATAGATCATATCTATATGAATGTGTATTTGAATTTCAAAATACACGAACAAACAACATTTTCACATTCAATTTAAAAAATAAAAAATCTAGTAAGTTTGCGAAACATAACGTGACACGTATGTGAACACCGAATACAACAGCGTCACAACACAAATTCAAAGAAAAAATACAACCGAATGTAACACGCACAAAACATGACAACATTACAGATGTGGGTTAACATTACAACCTAAATGTAACGTCATTAGAGACTAATGAAAGTGTGCCAGTGTATGGATGTACCTGCGAATGTGTTTTTTTGCATCTGAATGTCGTATCTGATATTGTCACGTTACATTACGTTTATGTAGGTGTCACATTACTTTTCGCAAACTTAATGGGTTTTTAATTTTTTTTAATTGAATGTGAAAATGTTGCTGGTTTATGAAAAATGGTACATCCATACATTGGCACACTTTCATTAGCTTCTGAGGATGTTACATTTAGGTTGTAATGTTAACTCACATCTGCAATGTTGTCATGTTTTGTGCATGTTACATTCGTTTGTATTTGTCTTTGAATTTTTGTTGTGACGTTGTTGTATTAAGTGTTTATGTACGTGTTACATTACGTTTCGTAAACTTAATAGATTTTTAATTTCTTTAATTCAATGTGAAAATATTGTTGGTTTATGAAAAATAGTACATTCATATTGTAACGCCCCGAAATATTTCAACATGAACTACCCATACTAATAAACATTCACTAATCAATGACAATAATCCCTCCAACATTACATATATAATAAATGGATTAAATACAAAAGGTTCGCTTGTGATTCATATTCACAACATAATGAATACATGAATCTATAACATGTAGAGTATCTAATCTCAAAAACAAATAAAATGCCCTTAAAGACTTACATCTTCCAAGGCGCTGGCCCGGTTACACAAAATGGTCTCTCGGACCCATATATATTAGCCCTTGGCTTTACAAAAAGATCACAACAAAATAAGAGCTATGTACTCTTTACAATTATCCGCGCCCTCAACTTGGCGGGATCACCACGTCTTTGCCTACACCAAAATCCCATAGGGGTAAGCATAAAGCCTAGTAGAGAATTCTAACAAAGTGTATATAGTTATGCAATTCTCAATAAAAATAATGCATATGCCAATGCTATACCATGCTCTTTTAAAAAAATTTCATTTCATGCTTTTCTTAAATATTTCCATTTTTTAACAAAAGCTTGCAATCTTAACACATTTCAAAAACTTCCAATTTTAATCAACAGGGACGGTAAATATGACACTGGTAATCCTTAGGCTGGTGTCTGCAAGTAGACTCTACGAGTACTACCAAACTGTCATTTTTACTGGGATTAATCGGAAAGCTCGACACCTATCTGCACAGTTTTCTGGTTTTTTACCATGGACACTCAGGCCAACTTAACAAAATTCATCTACACCCCCTAACCGGACTTACCACCGTATTTACCCTTTTTCACATTTCCATAATTTATATCACAACTTTATTTCCTTTCATAAAATAAATATCTTCAATCAGAATTTACAATGCAAAAATAATAATTGAATGAATATGCAATGCAATGATTTTCCATGACTCAAAACATTTCTCCATTCAAGTACATGACAACAATATTGAATAAATACATTTCTCATCGTCTTTCTTCAATGTTATTTCACAAAATAATATATATACCTTCAACTCATAGCAATTTCCGCAATCCATGATACATACAAATTTCCCATTCCCCAATCATGCATGCTCATGTGTTATATAATAACTTCATAAATAAATTTCTCATTTCCCAAGTCTCTACAATAACATCAACAATCACATTTTTCCATTACCTCTTTTCATTACTCTTCCCCAAGATAATCACATGTTATCTACACTTAGCTACAATTTCACCTTTCACAATTCTTAGCAATATAGTCTCGTCAATGCAACATGTAATGTTTTTCAAACATTAATTTTCATAATCCATAATGCACAACAACCATCATCTTCCACTTAAATATTTCCAAACATTCAATAATAGTTTTAAAAATAAGTCATCCACTCTTTTATATCATGAAAATTATCATTTCTTTATATCACATTGTGAAAACCACGCTCATTTACTTATTTAAACACAAGAAAAGAAGAATTTCATAGTTTTCCTCATGTTTTCAAAAAGCCCCAAATTTCTAGGGTCCTTTCTCAAAACCCAAAACGCCACCTATTTTCATGTGAAAGCTCATCAAGATCGTTTTTCTCATATCATAGGACAAAGTCTTCAAGGATCTCTTAGAACATTTAGATTCTTGTTTTTTTTCCTCTTTTATTAAATTTTAAAAAAAAAAAAAAAAAAAAAAAAAAAAACTCATCATTTTGAAACAAAACTAAAATTTCATAATGGGACCAAGATAAACATAAAATCAACATTAAACCTTCCAAAACATGTATATATAACTCAAGAATGTCCTTACCTCAAGCTTGGAAGAGAAGATGAACAAAATGGTTGAAACCCCAAAGTTGTCGAAACCAACTTCTACTTGGATCAAAACGAAGCTCTTGACGAGATCTACAATCTTTCTCAAAGGAGCAAGACAAGAAGATGCTTCCAACAGAATATATCTAAAGATTTTGAGTGAAAAGTGCTTTTTGAGAGAGAGAGAGAGGGTCTCACCGTTTTAGAGTGAGAAAAGAGAAAAATAAAATAAAGAAATGGGTTAAGTGGAAGCCTATTTATAGTACTAGGTCAAAGTAAAATAAAGTCCCAAAGTCAACCCAAAAGATCAAGTCAAAATCCTCAAAAAGTAGAACCAAAAACCGTACAGAAAGTTGGAAAAAAATCTGCAAGGGTCGACCCTATGAAAAAAAGCTTATGTTTGACAGTATGCAAAGGGTAGACCCCTTCCAGACTGGTGTCTACCCCAATTTCCAACAAGCAAACTTCAGAAACAAAGGGTAGACCCTTCTCAGACTGGTGTTTACCCCAATTTCCAGCAAGCAAACTTCAAAAACAAAGGGTAGACCCTTCCCAGACTGGTGTCGACCCTTGTGGCCAACCAAAAGAGAAGGTGTCGACACCACCAAGACCGGTGTCGACCACAGAACAAGGTTTTCAAGTTTCTAACAACTTTTCAACGTGAACAAGCGTGAACGGACAATCCTAACAAGTTTAAATCAATTTTTCACTCATCCAAAACCAAGATACCACAACTCTAAAGATTCCCAAGACGTAATAAATGATTCAAATATACTTCCCAACAGTTTTAAAAAGGGTGCAAGTGCTACACGTATATTGGCACACTTTCATTACCCTCCAATGACGTTACATTTAGGTTGTAATGTTAACCCACATATATAATGTTGTCGTGTTTTGTGCGTGTTACGTTCGGTTGTATTTTTTCTTTAAATTTGTGTTGTGACGCTGTTGTATTCAATATTTACGTACATGCCACGTTACGTTTCGCAAACTTACTAGGTTTTTGATTTTTTAAATTGAATGTGAAAATGTTACTTGTTCGTGTGTTTTGAAATTCAAATTCACATTCATATAGATATGATCTATGATAACATTCAATTTCCTATGTATAGTTTTGCCATTATTTATGATATTAACAACTAATATTGAGGGTAAATACGTCAACAAACTTCCCACAGTACTTATGGAAACATAAATTTTTTAGTAGAACCATATGTACCATAAGTCTCCCTAATATGATTTATAAATAATTTTTTCAATTTTTTATTATTTCTCTATACTATTTAAATATTATTTTATTCATTTTAATTTAAAATTATTTTTATAAACTCAACACAATTAATTCTAAAATATAAAAAGTAATACTTTTTTTAAAATTTGGCTAAAGTAAACTACTAGCTGCATTTGTTGAGTCAAACTATCAAAATTAAAATGGCTAACTTGATAATTAGTTTGATAAAGTTAAAATTTTTACTTTTCGATGTACCAAAAAAAGATAGAGTTAAAATTTGATGATTTATTTACTATTTTAGCTATAAAAAAAAATAACTAATTTGATGGAGAAGCTCTAAATATTATAAAACTTATGTGTAAAATAAATCTGAATTACATATTAATAATTATAAATACATTTTTTAAATATTTAATATTACTACTCTATAATGAATCTTTCAAGTAGGTAACATTCTGATTACTTTAACCATCAAACTATCTGACCACTTACTTTAATAGGTAAAGAAAGATTTGTTGCAAGCTATCAATCAGTGGCCTGTGTGGTGAAATTTTTTTTAAGTTAAAGGTTGATAGTCTCATTTAGCAACATTATAAACAAGTGGTCTTTTAGAAAGTTAGTAAAAAATTAATTTTTTGATTTTTTTAGTCTATTTTGTTTTTTTGTAAGTAAAAAATATGAGATATGATGTGACTTAAAATTGGTAAAAAGCTAAAAGCTGACTTTTTATTGTTTATTGATTTATTTAGATTATATAGGATTTGTTTGGTTTGTATTTCAAAATATAATTTTTAAGAAATTTTTTTAAGATTTTGTTTGATTCAAATTTTTTGAATTTTTTTTTTCAAAATCACTCTCTCTCTCCTACACATCAATCAATCACTTTTTCTCTCTCCTCTCTCCTCTCTCATTCTCAGTCACTTTTTCTCTCACAGACATCTACTCAATTATAACAAAATGTCAAATCATTCCAAACTCCCAAACTTCAAAACTATTTTCAAAATGTACAACCAAACAAATCAGAAAAAAAATTCTGTGTTTGGTTATGTGTTCCAAACACATTTTCACCCGCTCATTTGAGTGTGGTGTCTGTTTTGAACTTTCAAATTATAATTTCACTCATATTTTTGAATAGTCCTTTCCAAGTGGAAAAATTTGGCCAATCCGAACGTCTGGCTGGTTGACCGGAACAATGTTTGGTTTTTTTTTTTTTTTAGGGGGGTACCTATTATTTTTATATTGTAAATAAAGCACCTATTATTTTTATATTGTAAATAAAAAATATTTTCAAAATTTTTTTAATTTTTATATGAGATTTGGATAGAATTTTGGATTGTGTATTTGGTTATGAGTTGTAGATTTTTTAATCAAATAACTTTTCTAATTTCAAAACTCAAAACTCCCACCAATACTCAATTCAAAACTCTTTTCAAAACTCATAACCAAACAATTTTTCACACTCAAATTATAATTTCAAAACTTACAAACTCAAAATACAACTCTATTCTCAAATCATATTTAGAAAATTCTACCAAACGCTACCTTAAACTCTCTCTCCAAATTTTTTTTTGAAATTTATCTGAAAACACAAACCAAACACATATATAATCTCTTTACTTTATTATATGTATTTTTGTAATTAACAAAAAAAACTAACTTATAAACTATACCCAAAACAAGCAGAAGCTAAAAACATCAATTTCATAACTTTCAAATAATCAATTTTTTTAAACTTATTTGAACTATTTTTGCCTAATAAGTTATAAACAGAAGCTAGATCAAATAGTTTGACACAAATTTCCAAATTAAAATAAGTTATAATCACCTCCCAAAAATAGTAACAAATAGCCCCATTGAATCCCTAGTCTCTAAGTGCAGGGTAATTCTGAAAAATGTTAGAGACTCAAAATAGTTTGCCAAAAAATTTATCAAATATTTGTTTAGACGAACTAGATAAGGAAATGCTATAATTTATTAGATTATTAATTTTGGGATACATAATCTCTGAACTATTTAGCTGGAAAAGATATGTGTATCCCATGATTGTTTTCTCATGAACACAACATTAAGGCAACACTTTATTGCTTGGGCATATGTTTAAACTGTAGTGATCCCGGTTTCGACCATTCTTTCATGTTTTGCCACTTCGACTGGGCAGCCGAAAGCAAAAATACAAAATGCATTCGAAATTGCTTACGGGAAAGTGTACTTGACACTCGAGCGGGGCTTTCCACGCGCGAGCGGACCTTGTTATATCAGTCTGTAAAATTGGGGTTTCATATCACTTCTTGCAGCCCCCTCTCTCTCAAAAACTTTCCAAAATCCCGATCTAGAGCTTCTCTCTCTAGAAGTCACATTCTTTCTTTGATTTCTCCAAATCCATTGGGACTTAAGCCTAAGTTCTTTACCAAAGTTGGTCATCACCTCAAGGGCTTCATTCTGTGCGGTGAAGATCGAGTTT
This sequence comes from Camellia sinensis, assembly GCF_004153795.1. Classification (NCBI taxonomy): domain Eukaryota; kingdom Viridiplantae; phylum Streptophyta; class Magnoliopsida; order Ericales; family Theaceae; genus Camellia; species Camellia sinensis. The sequence goes on from NW_021024881.1 coordinate 1,535,183, forward strand.
CGACATTGTTGATTTTGGGGGTTTCATCTCATTTCTTCTTCAAAACTTGAGGTAGGGATTTTCTTTGAGTTATATATATATATATATAATTTTTGCAAGATCTAGATGGTTTTCGAAATCATCATTTGATAGCTTCTGAAAATTTATTTTGATTTAAGAAGTTGAGCGATTTTAAAAGTGGGTTTGTCTCTTATTCTTTTAAAATAATCTTATGGGTTTTGAACTTTGTTGATTGAAGAAAAGATGATTTTCGAGAGTTTTCTTTCAAAAGATTTGAGCTGTGTAGTTTGGTGAAAAAACCTAGAAATTGGGAATTTTAAAAAGAGATTGAAAATTCATGGGTAATATTGTTATATTTATTTTTGTGTGCCAAAATAAATGATGTTTAGAAAATTTCTTATTTATATTTGCATAAATGATTAATTTTGGGGATTATGAGAATTGTTGTTCATTTTAGAAATGGTTATTCAGAATGTTGATATAGTCTTGAAATGACTAAATTGTTGAGAATACTTGAGAAGAGGAAATTGTGTTATCCCTTGGATGAATTGAAATAAAAGTATTTATTCATCTTGTGAAATTGTATTGAAGCGAGAAATGAGAATTTTGATCACAATGGGAATATTGTGTGGATGTATTGAAAGTGAAAGAAATATTGCATTGTATTATTAATTATTGTATTGGCATATCAATTCATTTGATAATGAAGAGCTTTGAAATTTGATTTGAAAACTTGTATTGAGAAAAGAATGTTGAGAAATAAGTTTTCATGAAATTGTTTTGGGGTAAATATGTTGGTAAGTGTTGATAGGTGGTGTAGATAATATTGAATAAGTTGGCCTGCTGGTCCGGGGTGAAAGATCGAAAAATCCGTGTCACGCCCCAAAATTTGAGACCGTAAAAGAATATATGTAAAGTACAACTCAAACAAGAGAGATAACCACAATATTTTAATATACACATATAAGCAGAGTTATAGCATAGATAGCTGATTTGAGTTCCACTAGAGGTTTACAAAACACTGTCAAACCAAAAGATAAAAGAAAAGGGAAAACAAAAACAAACTACTAATCCAAATTTTCATGTGAATCACGGCTCCAACACTTCGTCTTGATTGTCTTCGGGATAGCCTTCCACGTCGTAAGCTGTTTCCTCACCTGGCATGACACGCCATGAGCTTGGAATGTCCAGTAAAAACACACACACCCCCGTATCTTCTATCAATCAATCAACCATACACAGAACAAATCAGGTTACATAACATACAATCTTCCTACAAGGATCTATGGATTAGTAGTTAAACTAGACATCCAGAATCCCCCCAAAGAGATCCTTCTACCCAACACAAGGATTAAACACCGGACTATTCAGAACTCCCCCTTTTGCTGCGTTGCAAACCTTACCATCTATGCCCACCTTTCAATTATTTACCTGTTAGTGGCATTGATGGACCTCAAAAGGGACGGCTAAACAAGTGGGCTCGCTTACACCCAAATCGTGCCTAGGGCTCGCTTACACCCTGCACATACCATACCAAAGGGCTCGCTTACACCTTGAAACCACTGCATAGAGTCTGAATACATCCGGGTCAACCTAGGGGCTCGCTTAAACTGCTTACGCAAGACTTAACTCGTTTGGTATTAATCCCATCATAATTCATGTCATTCATATGTATAAAATTGTTCTAAAACACTAAGATGAACGTCACCCACTGCCAACCCCTTATCATTTCCCGTTTATTAGATCTTTTGTTAAGTAAGTTAGTCATATTCGGTAATTCGGTCATATAAAAGAGTATGAGAAAAACATACGAGAGGAAATATAGTCCATGATCATCATACATAAGTATAGTAAGGCAAGAAAACAACATTAGGAATGCTTTGAAACACTTAGAGACAAATAACATAATAGAACACAATTTCCAGTACTGTTCGGTTCTGCAGGGCTAACAAGAACGCTTTAGTAAAAATACTTCTAGGTCAAATTAGGGGCTGAAATTGTACAGAAACAATATTCAATCTGTCTAGTTTCAGTTCCAATTTTTAGAAGTTGCACAGCACCTCCAAAAATTCATCTACAAACTATATTTGAAAATCTGTCCAGATTTGTCACCCTTCAGGAAAACTAGCTTTTCTCTCAATCTACCCGATGGTTTTCACTCAAATAAAATCTGTTCAAAAGAGGACTAAGAGTTATAAATTTTTAAAGAAGAACCAACACGAGATGATTTTTCTAGAATTTTATAAAATTGATAAAAGTGGACTGTTTTTCAGAGACTCAGGACCAGATTTTTCAACAAATTACCCAAGCCCTAAAAACACACAATTAGGAGCTAATAAAATTATCACAAGCTCTAAACACACAAAATATCCTAAAATAAATTCAGATTTGAGAATTAGATAGATTTGATATTTCTATTAAATTAGAGAAGTTGCAGCAGTGCCTAATTTCACAAATTTATAAGACAATGACACTATATCATACCCACACTTTCACACACACCAAAAATCCTATTTACCATTAATTTGTAACATAAGAGGCATACTAGACAATAGGATGAGATGGTCAACGGATTGGAGTAGATAAGGGTGAGGTATGTTCTTACCTTCACCTTTTTGAATCACCTTTGATTCCTTCTTTTTCTCTTCTTTTTTTTTTCTTCTTCTTACTTCTCTTAAGCCAACTCTCCCTCTTAAGCCAACTCTCCCTCTCTCACCCTCTCCTTGGGCTGTTGAAAACGTGAGAGTGAATTTGGGACAAGCTCTCAATTTATAGAGTATAAGGGATCCCAGCTTAATGACTAAGGAAAGCTAAATATCTAGATTTTTTTTTTTTTGTTATCCAACCAACTTTTCCACCAAAATATTATATATATATATATATATTTTAAACTATGTACATATTCAAATAAATAATAATATTCCATTCAAATAAACAATAAATGAAAGAACAACAAAAGCAAAAAAATAGAAATAAAAATAAAATGTGTGAGTTAATTTAGAAATTAGGAGGTAAAATAAATAACACCAAGTTTTAGGGTATTTCCAAATATGGTAATACACGGAAAAATTATTCTTTATTTGGGCCCTTATGCAGATTTTTACGGAACTAGGGCTAAAATGCTATTAACCTAAGGCTAAGGGTTTCAAGTGTAATTACAAAAAAATTAGGGTCTCTACAATCTGCGCGGATAGGTGTCGAGCCTTCCAGTTAATACCGGTAAAAAAGACAATTTGGTAGTACTCGTATAGTCTACTTGCAGACACCAGCTTAGGGATTACCAGAGACGCATTTACCACCCTTGAAATAAATTGTTAAGTTTTGAATAATTGAAATTGCATGACATCATTGAGCATGATGGTTTTCAAAAGATAAAAATGTAATTTATCTTCAAAAAGGGCATAGCATGGCATGCACATTTCATCTCTTGAGACTGTATAAAATGTATATACTTTATTAAGAATTTTCTACTGGGCTTTATGCTCACCCTACGAGATTTTTGTGCAGGAAAAGATGTGGTGATTCCACCCAACTAGGGGCGTGGAAGCTCGTATAGTCTACTTGCAGACACCAGCTTAGGGATTACCAGAGACGTATTTACCACCTTTGAAATAAATTGTTAAGTTTTGAATAATTGAAATTGCATGACATCATTGAGCATGATGGTTTTCAAAAGATAAAAATGTAATTTATCTTCAAAAAGGGCATAGCATGGCATGCACATTTCATCTCTTGAGACTTGTATAAAATGTATATGCTTTATTAAGAATTTTCTACTAGGCTTTATGCTCACCCTACGAGATTTTTGTGCAGGAAAAGATGTGGTGATTCCACCCAACTAGGGGCGTGGAAGAATGTGTGTTAGGAGTACAATGCTCTCATTTTGCGTGACTCTGTTTTGTAAGCCCAGGGCTATATTTGTGTTGAGTTGAAACTCCATTTTGTGTAACCAAGAATGTTCTTGGATAAATTTGTAAGCCTGTAGGGCACTTATTATTTGTTTGGCTTCCATTTCATACTTGTTATAAAATGCATGTTTGTGATTAAAACTGGGGCATTGAGATGTGAACAATATGTATTTGGCATTTGGGATTTAATGGAAATGGGCTTATCGATTAGTTAGCTGTATATATGTGTTTGTCTATCAAATAAGTTTTATTACATAAATAGATATATCATATCCAATTTTCGGGGCGTTACATAAACTACTTTAACTAATTATTTTTGGAATTGCAGAGTCTTTCACAGTTTAATCTCCTTGTTTCACTTCCAAGTGCACACCTGTTGGGAACCCCACCTAGATGTCTAAAAAGGACTACCTAGTGAAATTGGAATATTATAAAGAATGATAAATGCTCAAAAGATTATTTTATCATTTTTAATTGTTTACTAAATAATAACAATATTAATGTCTTTAATTTTTTGTTAGAACTTTAAAAAAATTAAATAAATAAAACATCAATAAAACTTAAATATTAAATTTTTTTAATTGAGACTTTAAAATTTTATTTTATTTTACTAAGTAAAATACATAATGAAAAAATTGAATTTTCATCCCACCATTTGAAAAAATTTGAATTTTTATCCCACCTGAAAAAATTTGAAGAAAAAAATTAAGATCAATGTACTTAGGGGCAAAAGTGTCTTTTTACAAATTAATCCCATTAGATTGTTATCTCACCCCTCCCCTAGGACACAACATATCATATGCGAAGGACATAGAATCCAATTAGATTCCTAATCTGATCTACTAATTTCTAACCAAACAATGAACTCCACTATGAAATAGAAATAGAGTTCAATTCTCCCTCCAATTCTTTTAGACAAACACTTATGCCATATTGTTTATTGATTGCTCTCAATTAATAATGTAATGAAAAATTTTATAGGTAAAATTATATTTGACCTATCTTGCTTGTTCATTAAAAGATAAAAAATCAATTACTCAATGTAAACCAATTTTCTCCTAATTAAGGAAATTGTTTATGCGGTGCTGGAGTAAAAATTGTTTTGTTTAAAATTAAGGATAAATTACATTAACCTCCTTTGAGATTTAGAAAATACTTTTAATATAATTATACTAGTCTTGCTTGTTATTTTAAGAAGTGGTTTGAGATGTTCTAAATAAATGTACTTTTTGACTTTTTATATAAAAAAATGTATAGAAAAGTAGAGAAAGTGGGTAGAAAAATAGTGAGGAGATGTTGATAGATGTTGATTGATGCGACCCAAATAAGTATATGTATACAAAAAAAAAGTATATTTTTTTAGTGCATGCCAAACACCTACTATGTCACATAACAATTAAGTCATTTTAATCAACAACCGTGATTGGTAGCTCGAAAAAAGCCCCCCGAATCTCCCGAATTTGAAAAGAAGAAAAAAGAAGAAGAAGGAAGAAGAAGGAAAGAAAGAAGAAGAAGTGGAGGGGCCAACATCAACCAGAAGAAGAAGAAGAAGAAGAAGAGAAGGAAGAAGAAGAAGAAGAAGAAAGAGGCAGAGGCGGAAGATGCGGAGGCGACGGCGAACGAACTGCGACGAGGGACGAGCTGCGACGATCGGCCGACGAGCTGGGACGAGCGACGAGCTGCGAGCTGCGACGATTGGCCGACGGCGGAAGCGGAGGGGCTCGGCCGATGGCGGAAGCAGAGGGGCCCTCTCTTCTCTCCATTCCCTCTTCCCCTCCTCTTTCTCTTCTCTTCTCTTCTCTTCTTCCTCTCTTCTCTCCTTCTTTCTCCTCTGTTTTAGACCTGCATACAGGAAAAAAAAGAATAAATAAATAAATAAAATCATTTTGGGCAGTATGGGGATTCGGGGGGGAAAAATTCGGAGAAAAAATCATTTTTCTTTTAATCAATAATTTATTAGTTATATAAATAAATATATATATATATATGTTATCTCTTTTCAACTAATATATATATATATATATATATATTTATATTTGTTTATTGGGTAAATTATACTGACCACTCTAAGGTTTAGAGAAAATCCAATAAGTTCCATAATCTATACTATGGCCTCGTTTGGGAACAGGCTATTTTAGTAACTTTTTGGCTTTTTACGAAAAGATGTGTAGAAAAGTAGAGAGGTGATGTGACTAGTTTTAGTTGGCTTTTTGGCTAAAATAGTCAGTCCCCAAACGAGGCCAAAGAAAATTAGGTTTCTAATGAGAAGAGCCTTATAAAACTAAAAACCCTCATACTATTTTTCTAGAATTCTTATTTTTTAAATAATTAAAAAAAAATCTTCTATTAGTTAACTTTTATTGAATCGTTAAAAAAAAAAATCTTATTATACCTTGATTTACACATTTCAAAAGGAAAATTAATTATTCCATTTATAAATTTAAATTTAGAAATTTGAAAAAGAAAGATAGCTAATCAATTTTAAAATTTAAAAATACATTCTAACTTTTATTGAATCATTTTTTTAAAAAAAATATTACGTCTTTATTTACACATTTCAAAAGAAAATTAATTAATTCATTTAGAAATTTGAAAATAATCAGTTTTAAAATTTAGATTTTTATACCACTAAAATATATGAATCAATTCACATTTTTCATAAATTATTTTACTTGATGTTTATTTTTTAAATAATTAAAAACAATATTTTATTAGTTAGCTATTATTCCCATATAATGTGATTGATGATCCATTTTAAAAACTTACTTTTCCCACCAAATATTATATAGGTGTTTTTTTAAATAGTGTATATCAATACAATAAAGGATCCAAAATTCCTTTCAAAGATTGATAATGTGTCTGGTTCATGATTTTTAGTAGAAATTTTGAAAGGAAAAATTAAAAAGGTGTGTGAAATTAGATAAAATGTAATTATATTTCGTTCACATTTCACCTTTTTTTTTTTTTTTTGCTTTCTTATTTCAAATTTCTACCCAAGTCTATGAATCTGGTACATATTTTCTAGGACAAATTACATTGGTGGTCCTTATATTTTACCTCTTGTGTCATTTTGGCCCTTACATTTTCAATTAACTCGATTTTGATTCTTAATTTTAAATTTTGTGTCAATTTAGTCAAATTGATAATATCACTAATGTTTTTTAAGAAAAATTATCACTACATTGGTTGATGTTAACTTACTGAGTTTGGTAAATTTATAATTTTGCTCTTAAAAATATGACACGTAACACTTATGTGCATATTTTTTTATAAAAAAAAAAAAATGTTAAGTGTTGTAACCAATTGGCTCAAAATGTAATTATATTTCGTTCACATTTCACTTTTTTTTTTTTTTGCTTTCTTATTTCAAATTTCTACCCATGTCTATGAATCTGGTACATATTTTCTAGGACAAATTACATTGGTGGTTCTTATATTTTACCTCTTGTGTCATTTTGGCCCTTACACTTTCAATTAACTCGATTTTGATTCTTAATTTTAAATTTTGTGTCAATTTAGTCAAATTGATAATATCACTAATGTTTTTTAAGAAAAATTATCACTAAATTGGTTGATGTTAACTTACTGAGTTTGGTAAATTTATAATTTTGCTCTTAAAAATATGACACATAACACTTATGTGCATATTTTTTTATAAAAAAAAAATGTTAAGTGTTGTAACCAATTGGCTCAAATTGAGACAAAATCATAAATTTATAATCAAAATCGAGTCAATTGAAATTACAAGGACTGAAATGACACAATGACCAAAGTACATGGACTACCGTCATACATATTTTCTATACTGAAAATTTTGAATTAATATTACTTTTTAAAATTATATACTACAAACTCTTATAACACATATTTTTCCATATAATAATAATTGAAATTTATTTTAGTTGCTATCTCGAAGATTGGCTATAGAGTCAAAGAAAATATGTAAATAAAAAATTTTATGTTAGAATTTGTTCAAATGTAATTTTCTTAATATTTATAATTTTTTTATTAATTGATAAAATGCACCATAAACATTAAGATTATTTTTTTATGATATTGAGAAATAAAATATGATATATTATAGGCTTGAACTAAGAATTGTTGAAAAAAATCAACTCAAACTAGATTTTTTAGACTAATTTTTAATATATAATCTAATATCGAAACTCTCAAACTAACTCAAATTGGTCACAAGCCGATAAAAACAATTTTTAATGATTAGGTAAAAGTCACATTGGCATAAAAGTTACGACATACGTCAATTTACAATTTTGAATAAACAAATTTTTAGGCTTTAAAAAATAAGAAAAAATTAGTATATTAACAAATATAATTTACTACTATCATATGCTAAATTAAAATTACGAAACTTAAAAAATGAAATGTATTTATATTTTATCGTAAATATAATTTTTTCCAATTAAATTATGACATGCAATTTTTTTATTAAGAACTTAGAACACACAATTAATGATATCAAAATAATAAAAAAAATTTCATATTAGTAACTCTGATAAAAATGAATAAAATTTAATTAATTGTAAATCATTTTAAATAAATTTTATATTATTGTTTTAATTTATAAACTAATTTTTGATTATTTATTTATACCCGTGCATAGCACAAGTAATATGCTAGTTTTGGTATAATTACGTTGGGCCTTCTTAAAAATTTGATTTATGTAACGCTTAATCTCATTTTTATCAATAATTCATTAGTCTTTACACTAAAATATATAATTTTTCTTATTTTTTCTTGTATTTTTGCATCATTTGTATTAGTTTTGATTTCTTTTTTATTACAAAAAGGGCCATTATTAAAATTGTAGGGCTTATTGTATTTTCTGTAAATCTCACGAGAGATCAATTTAAGCTACTCTTGTTTATTTTAGTATCTATCCACCATTCACGTTAATTTTGATCACTTTAACTTTACCAAAAGAAAAATTAATATAATTATGTCAAAAGATAGAACTACTTATACTTTTTCTAAACCTCACAGAGGTGAGGGTAATTTACCCAAAAACTATTAAAAATTTGAAGAAAGGTAAAAACTTCAATGTTTAGATTATCAACTTGTCAAAATTGCTATGCTCCACCTGTTTGGAGTACAACGGTTTAGGCCTAACGAAACAAATTAAAGAATCGCTTGGTTCTTCTGAGTATGGAAAAAGCTTGGGACCCAATTTGGAAACCCATAACCCTTAAAATGTGTGTAATTGATTTATGTGTTTTTTTATTTTATTTTTTTCCCTCTCTCTCTCACATAGGATGACGTAGGGGTTGTGGGGGTGGAGTTTTTGTTGGGATCTCAATCATTGCTCTCTGAGTATAAACTTTAATAATACGAAACAAAGAGCAATGATTAAGACCTCATAAAACCTCCACCCCACAACCCCTACATCATCCTATGTGAGAAAAAAATAAAATAAAATAAAAAAATAAATAAAAATACACATAGAATAATCACACACATTTGGGTCTCCAAATTGAGTCCCAAGCTTTTTCCATGAAACAAATTAAAGCATGGGGTAATTGGCAAAGATACAGCTTGTGAGGGCATAACTGAAGCCAAATTCCAAAGAGAACTTGTGTCTTGTCATCAAACTCAAATCTAACATATAAAATTCACAAAAAAACAAAATAAGTTAAAATCTATAAAAAGACAAAATAGACTAAAATCTACCCAAAAAAAAAAAGAAGATAAAAATAGGCTAAAATAGACCAAGGTTTACTTGTTTTTTTGGCTAAAATTCACAAAAAGACAAAATAAAATAAAATAGTCAATAAGACAAAATATCACATTAAATCCATAATTATTTCACTTTCTCTCTCACAAACATCACATCCAATTACAAAAAAATCCAATCCTCTTTCCAAACATAAATATTTTAGCCTATTAAAATAGCTTAAAACTAAAATAACTTACTAAAATAGTCAACTTCCCAAATCAAGCCAAAATGGACACTGTTGTGTTCCAAAAACTAATTAAAGGCGGCTAAAATTCACAAAAAGACAAAATAGGATAAAATAGTTAATAAGACAAAATATCACATTAAATCCATAATTATTTCACTTTCTCTCTCACAAGCATCACATCCAATTACAAAAAAATCCAATCCTCTTTCCAAACATAAATATTTTAGCCTATTAAAATAGCTTAAAACTAAAATAACTTACTAAAATAGTCAACTTCCCAAATCAAGCCAAAATGGACACTGTTGTGTTCCAAAAACTAATTAAAGGCAATGCTTGTCAAAATAATCTTTGAAAAGTTCTAATTATAAGCCCTTCATATCATATGGCACACCAATTCTAATTTTGAACATCAATAAAAGGTTAACCCAATACACAATACTCGCTAAAATGGGATCTAGGGAGAACTAGATGTAAGTATGTTGTCTCATTTCTGGAGAGGCTATTCCCGTATTTTGAACAGGAATATTACACCAAATAAAGACTATTTGGCTTTACTCTTTGTTTTGTTTTTGTTTTTTTTTATTATTTATAAATACATATGACAATTGGGGGAAATAATCTGTGTTGATATATACTTGCATCATCCCTTCTTGGATTTGAGCATCACAAGCCCAATAAAACGGATAAGAAGCTGAGAAGTGCCGCGACAGCAAATACAGGTATGAGAATGGCATATTATTGTGGAAGAAAGTACTCCCGGATGAAGTGATCACCACCCACAAATGGCTGAAATTTCATCAAAAGTCAACAACTATTTAGTCAAACTCAAAACATAAAATTAAACTAAATAGAGGTTTCAACTGACCAGGATTATGACCCAAAATGTATAATAAGTGAATACAGATAAGCTGATAAAGGATTATAGAAAGCCAACAGCCCAGTCTTTTTGCTAATTCCATGTTTGTGACTTTTGCCGCCTGTCACACAAATTCAGCAAATAAGAATTCTTCTTACACAATTATTCATGTTTCTACAGAAAAAAGTATTTACAACAAATAAAAATTTTAGAAGTAGACTCACGGTGACCTTTTCCCCTTGACCCCTCGCCACAAAAGAAAAAGCAACTAACTAAAAAGTAAAGAGTTTTGGCTAGAGCTCCCCCTTCATAAGACGGCAGAAAAAGGTTTCCCAGCTCCAGCCCTTTAATTTTTCGAAGCTCATTTTCTTACCAAAATACCCCAAAGCTAATGCTCCAGTAAATTAGCACTGTTTCAGTTTATGAATGATTGAAAACTTTAAAAATAAAGAACTTCTGATCTAGCCCAACTCTGGTTGGCTCGGCACATTCTGGTCATCTAGGACACTAGCTGGTCCAGCACACTATGGTTGGCTCAGCCACTCCATAGCAAAATTGTTAATCCCAATACCGGCCAGCATATTTTTTTTTTTAATACCGGCCAGCATTTTTTTTTTTTTTTTTTGTGTATGGTACATATGGGTATCTGTGCATACTAGCAAATACCATTTTGGACTTTTTGCTATATATTATAAATCTAAAAAAAACAATTACAATTACCTAGAAATTTTAATATACATTCTATGACATTTAATTCAACACCAAATCATTTAAGCATGACACAAACATGTAATCCAACACCATCTCTAGTTGTTAAGCATAATTATTAACTCAACAAAGAACTTTATGTATCAGGGCTGTTTGTTCTGTAGGCCCGTCGCTTTATATTTGTTCTAGATTGAAGCAAGCACAATATGCCAGCTTAAAACTGCACATAAAAACATTTCCCTAATCTGAAAGCAAACAAATTTTGAATATGGAGCAGAGAGTGAGAGATGGAGAGAGAGTGAATTATATATATAAACGGAGAGGGAGGGCTTTTAACTAACCGATCTGGTCTTTTAAAGCTTCAGGTGATCTTCTCTACCAAGGAAAGCAGCTTCAAGCCTTGGAGAGTAAAGCACTCTGTTTCTAGTCGCCTTTGCTTCAAAGTCAAAACCAAAATGTTAGGGCTGAATGACTGCAAGGTTTGGGCAAACACTTGGGAATCAAAGGTTCATGTATCAGACTGGTATAACTGTATATCAAAATTTACCAAATTTCTGCAGCATAAGCAAAGCATCCGGGTAAGCATAAAGATTTTCAACAAAATGAAACTTCATGTATGAGTTCCCATTTCTGGTCCGGTATGGTACATCTCAGCCAGTATGGGATGGGATTAATAACTTTGCTCCATAGTGTGGCCTTCTAAGCTGAGCTCTATCGAGCCACTTGAATCAATATCTTCAGAAAGTTGACATGTTGGATACCCCCTCATCCATGTTTTATGACCCTATCCATGTCCGGAAACCATTGAATAACTTCAAGTTGTTGCTGTGAGACTTTTATACACATTCATAATATTGCAAACCAGCGGTTTCAACTTTGTGCCAAGAAATGCTCTTCTCTCTGATAACTTGATCAATAATAAGAAAATACTTTATCCCCTTCCCAACTCAATGTTTTGAGTATGTGCACTATCTGTTCAATTCTTGCATGAGAAAAATCACCAATTGTGAACTTCTCAACAACTCCCTTCACTTCGATCAGACTGTGGCCAGGTTCCTTCTTCAATCCACTACCCTTCAGCATCTTTCTTGACTCTGCAACACAATTCCACATTCCGTCTGAAGCATATAAATTTGACAATAGAACATAGGGTGAAGTAGTGACAAGCTCACATTTCAAAAGCTTTCTTGCCAAATGTTCCCCAATTAAAACATCTCCATGCAATCGACAAGCAGAAAGCAAGCTCACTAAAACAACTGGATCATGCCCAAAAGGAAAATTTTTCATGCATTCTACAGCCTCCTTTAGTCTTCCAGCTCGTCCAAGTAGATCTATGAGGCAAGAGAAATGCTCAATGTCAGGAGCAATTCCATAGATTTCATTCATAGAATTGAAGTAGGCTTGGCCCTCGTCCACAAGCCCTGCATGATTGCACGCTGTGAGAAGTGCAATAAATGTAACAGAATCTGGCTTCAAACCAACTCCCTTCATCTGCTCAAACAGTTCTAGGGCCTTTGCCCCATGCCCATGATTTCCAAATCCAGCTATGATGCTATTCCATGATACAAGATTGTGACTGCCCATTTTATTAAAAACATTTTGTGTATATCCAATGCAACCACATTTAGCATACATGTTTACTAGTGCATTATCAACACCTACATCTCCATCCAGCTTTGTTCTGATCAGATGAGCATGAATCTGCTTGCCATGGCGTACAGAAGCAATGCCGGCACATGCAGCAAGAGCACTCGCATATGTGAAATCATCAAGCCATAAACTAATCACATTTGTCATCTCTTTGAAAATACTCAAACCCTTTGCATGATCATCACAATGAGAACAAGCAGTAATAAGGGTATTCCATGAAATGACATCTTTCTCTTCAATTAATCTGAAGACCTTCTGTGCTTCTTCTAGCATACCAAACTTCGAGTACATTGTTATTATCACATTACCGATAAAAGGGGTGGAGTCAAGTTTGAGCTTGACTGTTTGGCAATGCAATTGCATTCCTCTACTCAAATCATCTGCAGTACTGCAAATTCCCAACACTCCGACAAAAGTAAAACGGTCTGGGACCAGACCTTGTTGGCACATTTTTCTGTAAATTTCAAACCCTTTATCCGGTTGTTTGTTTTCTACTAACCCAGCAATCATTGCATTATAAGACACCGAATTCAGCTCAGATGTACTACTAAAAACTGTTAAGGCATCACTACATTGACCACATTTCATGTACATCGAGATAAGTGAGTTGGAAACAAAAGAAATGAAAGAGTACCCAATTTTCACAGATAAAGCATGCATTTGTTGCCCTTGTGTCAAAGCCAAGAGACTAGCACAAGCACTTATAGCACTGGCAAGTAAATATTCATTGGGCACGGGCACAAGACCCATTTTAGAGAAAAGGTCAATGGCCATTCTGGGTTCCTCAGCTTGGCCATAACCAGAGACCATAGCTGACCAAGAAACAAGGTTTCTCTCAGACATCCCATCAAACACCTTGCGTGCAAAGGTGATGTTGCCACACTTTGCATACATGTTGAGAATGTGATTGCAGACAATTACATCGGACTGCAAGCCTGACTTGACTACGGAAGCATGAAGGGAAGTCCCATATCGAAAGGCCTTGGTTTTGGAGCAATGGTGTAAAAGAAACCCAATTGTTTCAGGGGCAAATAGAGAGAGAATACCCATTAAAGCAAAGAGGTTTTTTCTTTGGCAACCTATATATCAGAAAGCATCACATTTAGAGAAGAAATATAAATAGATATATAAAGCATTGTTTGCTTCTTCACTCCATTTGAACAGAGATGATTGCAATCAAATTTGGTGGCTTCGAAGAGCATGAATTGGATTACCGGAGGATAGTGACTTTTTCGCAACTACTACTACTACCTCCTTTTTTTTTGCTTTTTTCCTTAATATAATTTTTTTTTTTTATTTTTTAAAACTTGCGTGAAGAGGAAAGATCTCTTATCTTCAAATATTTCTGCCTCTTTATCTCAAATCACTCATAATCATTGGATTATACGAGGATATCAAGACGTATTCAATAATTATGAGTGATTTGAGACAGGAGACATAAATATTTGAGAACGTGAATCCTTGGACCTTACGTGTGGGTCTACCAAGTGAAATTATTGTCTAATTGATCTTATAACAATTAATGACAGTTTTTATCATATATTATTAAAATATGTCATTAATAGTTAATTTTCAGCGACAGTTTTAAAATTATCATAAAAAAATATAACTAATTATAAGTTTTAGCGATAATTTAAAAAAATTATAAGAAAAAAAATCACTAATCATAAGTTTTAGAGATAATCTATAAAAATCGCAACAAAAAAATCACTAATTATCAATTTTTTGTGACAAATGTAAAAAATGGTCTAAAAAAATATTTTTGCAACGATTGTACTATAATTTATTTTCAATAGAATTTGATGGGAATTAAATCCAATTTTTATGAACTATTGGTAATTTACCCTTTGCTTTTCAATCAAAGACAGTAATACGGGTAATTCTATTTCCACACACTAATTTCACTCAGTTCACACACTTAATGAAAATTTTTATTATAACAATTTTGTCCTAAAATAAAAATACTATAATACCCCTCATCTTCTTGTATTCAAACCCTATTTCTAAAACACCACAACTATCCTCTATCGCCAGCGCCACCTCTCTCATCTGCCATCCTCTCCTGTCGTCTCTTTTCTTATCTGTCTGCAATCACTTTTCCCTATGAACCATATACTCCCACAAGTCTCTCACCATGAATCACTCAATGTTGACTATAGAGCTCTAGGATGGAGGGAAATGAGCTAGAATTGGCGATGGTGGTGGCGATGAAGGATTGAAAGTGGCGGCAACAACAGTAAAAGATAATTGAAAAAAACAAAACAAAACAAAACAAAAAACTTCTTATTTCAATATGGTTTAATCTTTTAAGGGTAAACAAATTTAAAAATATTTTTTGGGTATTTATTTTTGTCAAATTAATTTATATTTTTTTCATAAAAATTTCAAAAAATTGATTTAAAAATTGAAACCAAACATATGCTTGGGGCTTTAAAATTGAAAATGATGGTAATATTGTAATATAGAGATGTGTATTGAGAATTTATATTTTTATAATATGTGTATTGAGAAAGTGTTCATTAAGTGTATGTAATGAGGGAAATTAGTGTGTGGATGTAACGCCCTAAAAAATATGACTAAAAACAATTATGCGCAAGACCTATAAATAATGACAGGAACATTATATTTACATTCATCAGAGTGTTCTTTACAATAGACGCTACATGTTAACAACAAAAGTAGATGCCCAACGGGCTTACAACTTTCCAAGTCAACACTTGGTTACAACAAAAGAAGAGTTCTAACTCTTTTACATATAAAGCTCTTGGCTTGAATTTACATGTAATGCAAAAATATAACAATAAAAAGAAACCTGCAGCTTCTAAACTGCCCAAGCTATGTCCTTAGAAGCGGCATGTCTCATGTACCTGAAAATAGTGTCCCAAGTAGGGTGAGCTAAAGCACAGTAGAGATATGCTAAACAGAATATGAGAATTAACTAAAACATTAGCATTCGATAAATGTTTAACACTTATAAACTAACTTGTATAATTCCCATGACCAATCAACAATTTCGTCATATTCAATCCATTTCCTATTATTTAACCACATTAATCTGTTAAAATAGTCCGATATTATCCATACTGTTTTAAATGAGACTACAACTTATATAACAACACTTCAATAACTAACATCATTCAACACTTCTATTCACATGCCATTTTACGGAACTACGTTCGAGGGAACCGGCACCCATAAATAAATAAAGTTTCGGGACTTGCACCTAGGACACTCCAGCCAACTTAGTTATCAATGGAGTCCATCTCCTATCTCCTCCCAAACAAATGGAGTACACCCCCTATCTCATCCCACACAACATAGATATACAATGTATTTAAATACATAATCATGTACAATTACCCAACAATTCACATATTCAATGTGTTAATTCCACCGTCACATTCAATGACACAATCCAATTGATTAGTTTTAATTTCCCTAATCATCATGCATTGTCTCCAACAACCAAGACTATCCTTCACCGATAGCCCAAAACAGTTATTTCTAAACAGATAAATAAATCTATCAAATAGATAATTTATTACATTTTCCATCGGTGAGTGATTCATCAATCCAACTACACCAATTAGTCCCAATTCCATCCAATGTCATGATTTTCAAATCAATTTCATATTCCCACAATTGCCAAATTAATTATTTAAATTCAATTAGGGCATTTTTCCCCAACTTCTCAAACATTGATCATAAGACCAAATTTCACCAATTAAACCCACAAATCCCATTTTTAAGACTTCATATGTACATGGAGTTTAAAAACACAAAACCCCCTTTTTGGAATATTACAAATCTCAAACCCTAACTTCCCAAATTCCAAATCACACCATTTATACAAAATGACTGACATTTATGTTAAAACTCATAAAAATAAGTAGATTATCCCTACCTCAAATGAAGAAGCTCAAATGAGAAGAAGAGTGAAACCCAAGATGCTCTAAATCTACAAATTTTCGGATCAAAGGATAGCCCACACCAAGCTCCACCCTTTTTACAGAGGAAGTAGGATAGGAGAACTCTAGATCAAGAGTATTTGTAGAGAGAAGGTGTGTGTAGAGAGAGAGAGAGAGAGTTGGATCTAGGGTTTTAAGAGGAATGGAGATGAAAAAGTGATGTAGAATCACGTTGCTGCGAACTGATATATACAAGGCTCGCTCGAGCGACCAAACACAACAATACCTCGCTTGAGTGCAAAAAGCGTCGCTCGAGCGAACAATGCGAAACTTCAGGCCTGTAACGCAGAAGCACGCTTGAGCGCAAGAGTCCTCGCTCGTGCGAAGAAACACAAAACATAGGGCTCACTCGCTCGAGTGCAAGAAAGCTTGCTCGAGCGAAGAATACCAACCTTCAGGTCTTACAGAAACGCAAAAGCACGCTCGAGCTCAAGGTCGCTCACTCGAGCAAAGAGACACAAAACACAAGGCTCGCTTGAGCGCAAGAAAGCTCGCTCGAGCGGAAGCTGCGTCTAAAAAAGAAACCTGAGGACCCACAACACTTGCCCGAGCGCATAAACCCTCACTCAAGCGAAGAAGCAAATACCAGGGCTCGCTCGAGCAAAGAAGCCAAATCCTGAGCAGCAACCATTTGTTTTAACTCACAACCAACCTGTACCAAACTCACCCAATATATCCTAAAACTCAAATATAAGGAATTAAAAGATGGAAACAAGATATAGACAACAATAAACAACCACAGAACCCGAGTATGATAACCCTGTTCCGTATTATGTTAATTAACCTTAATTATGATTGTGATTATGCGTTTAATATGATTTTGAGTGCCATTCATATGATTATATGTGATTTTGATTTTATATCTGTTCACCGTAGGAAAATCTGTTCAACTTATTGTTATAAACTGACAATTGAAGGCTTTATTGGCCACAGAAATCGAAATTGACCACGCCATTGTAATTGGCGTAATTTTTAGAGCCTATGGTGAAATTTAATTGAAAACTGATTTGGAATGAAATAATTAGATTCCAAACGATTAAATTAAACTCTATTACTTAGCCCAATTCAAATTTGATTAGGCCATCTTATATAAAGGCCTATATAGCCTCATATTATGGTTTTGAACTCATATTTGCTGAGATTATCCTCTAGAGAGGGAGAGTATGCCAATTGTAGAGAGAGAGGGAGCTCAAGTTGGAGATTGAACAAGGAGCTTGAAGATCAACTCAAGAATTAACCATAATTTGGGTGATTAGAGCTTCTAGGTAAGCATTTGAGCATAAATTCATGAGTATAAGTTTGTAAATTTGTGTATTCAAGCTAGTTAGGTAATCAAGAACATAAATTGAGATGAAATTGAAAAATTTAAAGCTTATATGTACATGCATGCATAGAATTGCTATGAATTTGCATATTTGAGCATAAACTATGTAGAACAAATAGAATTGAGCACCAAACCTCACATGCATGCATGATTTTCATGAGTTTCATGATATTAAGTGTCATTTGTACCATTTGAAATAGAATTGGAGTCAAGAATTGACTTGCATGCATGATTGATGAAGGTAAGGAATTGGTGTGAAATTGAATGCACATGTTTTGGAACTATGTAAAGAATTCAAAATGATTTTGGAATAGGGACCATGAATTTGAGCAATTGGCCTTATATTGTTGTTGTCCTCATGTCATGTAATATGTTTCCATGTTTTTGAGTTCAAAGCATGAGCTTTGAACCTTTAAACACTGAGTTTGAACTCCAAGAACAATTCTAGAAATTCCAGAATTCGTCATGTCCGCTCGAGCGTGGGAACCGTCGCTTGAGCGTGAAATGCTAGCTCCTAGGACTTTTGTAGACATTGATGTCCGCTCGAAGAATTGACTTGCATGCATGATTGATGAATGTAAGGAATTGGTGTGAAATTGAATGCACATGTTTTGGAACTATGTAAAGAATTCAAAATGATTTTGGAATAGGGACTTGAGTTCGAGGGATTTAAGGGAAGAAATGATTCGAGCTACATGAATTTGAGCAATTGGCCTTATATTGTTGTTGTCCTCATGTCATGTAATATGTTTCCATGTTTTTGAGTTCAAAACATGAGCTTTGAACCTTTAAACACTGAGTTTGAACTCCAAGAACAATTCTAGAAATTCCAGAATTCGTCATGTCCGCTCGAGCGTGGGAACCGTCGCTTGAGCGTGAAATGCTAGCTCCTAGGACTTTTGTAGACATTGATGTCCGCTCGAGTGGGGAGGTTCACGCTCGAGTGCCAAGCCATGTGGTTTGACTTTCAACTCGAGCATAAAAATGTGGCAACCAGTACTTTTCCAGACCAAGGGGGTCCGCTCGAGCGGGAAGCCCTGCTCCAGAAATTTTGTAAAGTTGATTTATGTTTCATTTTTCGTTCTCTTTCATTTCTAAGTACTCTTAGGCATGCTTTGAATATTGTAAATGAGTTAAAAGAATAAGAGAGAAGCCTAAGAGGGATGTATGAATTAAGAACAGATTGAAATCGTTTGTGACCCATTATGTTTATGAAATGTGTAGTGTCAAGCACAAGGACAAATCAACCAGCAGATCACTGTGAGTAATTTCTTAATAAAGATATTTTGAAGTATGTTATTTGTCCTATTGTTTATTCCTTTATAAGTCTTATAAGCCTGTTAATTTGAATTATGGGCAAATATTTGTTTTGCTATACGAATGAAATGGGCCAAAGGCCGTTTGACATGAATGATTGGGCCAAAGGCCGTCAGATACAGATGATTGGGCCAAAGGCCATTGGACATGAATGATTAGGCCAAAGGTCGTCGGATACAGATGATTAGGCCAAAGGTCGTCGAACATGAATGATTGGGCCAAAGGTCGTCGGATACAGATGATTGGGCCAAAGGCCATCGGACATGAATGATTGGGCCAAAAGTCGTCGGATACAGACGATTAGGTCAAAGGCCGTTGGACATGAATGATTGGGCCAAAGGCCGTCGGATATAAACAATTGGGCCAAAGGCCGTTGGACATAAATGAATGGGCCAAAGACCGTCAGATATGAGTGAATTGGACCCGAGGATGTTTGATACATCTAGAGATTTTTTTCGTTTGATACATTAGATAGAAACATGAATTGGACCCAAGGCCGTCTGATGTAACTATTTCAAAATTCGTTCATGTATATTCTCTACTTGATATTATTCGCTGGGCTTTCGTTCACTCTCATTCATGTATCTGTAAGTGAGCCAAGAGATGTCCAAACCCAGCCCTAGTGAAGTATGTGAGAAACAGTCAGAATTTTGAGGAGTTAGCCCATGCGTCTCACACACGAGGCTTGTTTTTGCCCTATTATTATTGTGTTGCATTTTTGTTATGTTGGCAAAAACTTTGGATCACCGTTGTACATAAGCTTTGGTTTGGCTGACTATGACTTGAATGATCCTGTTGTGTAAAACTCATATGTTAACTTTCTTTTATGTGAGTTATTAATGAATGTATGTGTAATGTTGGGATATGCCATGTATGCACAGCTCTATGGACAAAGTTTTAACGTTTTGGCCTCTTAGCTCTGTTGTAATATGTCTTTTGTGGTTTGAGGTCGTAGGTAATCTCATGATTACTGGCCGATTATGTGCTTAACCCATAGGGACGGGTTCGGGCCATGACAGAGTGGTATCAGAGCACGAGTTAATAACTCACATGCTTGTTGAAAAGAGAAATAAACATCTAGAAAAGATCTAGGATACATTCATGTGATAAGTAGGAATTTGTAAACATTGAGAATGTGCTTAAATGCTTCGAGATAAATGATTATGTGCTATATGTTTGTGATTTACTTGCATTGCGAATTATGTGAACATGTATGCTCTTTAGTAGATGCATACTTGTGAAACTTTTGTATAGAGAATAATGCAAGTCTAATCAGATGGTGAGAACAAGAGGTGATGAGATAGAAGAGTCCTCTACTGCAAGAATGGATAGAATGGAAAGATTGATTCAGGAAATGGTAGAAACATTGAGGCAGCAACAACAGTGTCAACAACAATGGCAGCAACCACATCCTTCACCTCCACCTCCGGCGCCACCTGTGCCAGTTTTACAGAATGATGACTGGATAATAGCTCTCACCAAAGAGTTTAAAAAAATGAAACCACCGCAGTTTCATGGGGGATTAGATCTGTTAAAGGCCGAAGCATGGGTTCACGGCATCAAAAAGCTATTTGAGGTGATTCCTTGTTCAGAAACACAGAAAGTACTCTTAGCCACCTTTATGCTAGAAGATGAGGCAAGAAGATGGTGGATGTTAATGCGTGAGAATTATAAAGACATTAACTGGATGAAATTCTTGGAAATTTTTTACGACAAGTACTTTCCACAGTGTGTCCGTAACAGGAAAATGTCGGAGTTCATGGAACTTAAGCAAAACAGTATGACAGTGGCTGAGTATGAGGCCAAGTTTACTGAGTTGGCCAGATTTGCACCACATGCGGTCGACACCGACTACAAGAAAGTGAGGCATTTTGAAGGTAAGCATCGCAATGATAGCTTAAAAAGAGTGAATGTTCTCAAGCTGGAAACCTATATTGAGGTACTTGACCGGGCCATAATGTTAGAAGCTAACATAGCTAGACAGGCCAAAGCAATAACTGATTGGAAATGTAGTAAAAGACAAGGCTTCTTTTCAAAGAAGAGAATACGGGCTCCTCAAGTACTTCTAATTCTTCCCGAGATACATCTCCGATGTGCAACATTTGTAGTAAAAGACATCATGGAGTTTGTTATCGTGTGTCAAGGGCTTGTTTTAAGTGTGGAAAAACGGGGCACATAACCAGGGATTATAATCAGAACAGGGGGAAGTTGGCTGCTAGCTCCACCGCATCAATTTCGAAACCGAGAAATACTCTAAGATCTACTACTACCGGAGATACCGTGAGGCAAGGGAGAGTTTTTGTGCTTGTTCCGGGCGATGCACGGAATGCTAAAGCTGCTGTATTAGGTACTATCTCTACATGTAATCAGGATGCTTTTGTACTAATAGACTCTGGATCAACACACTCTTTCGTAACTTGTGCATTTGCATCTAGACTGAGTAGGCCTCTAGAATTATTACCATACTTGCTATGTATATCTGCTCCATTCGGGGAATCTGTGTTGTGTGAATCGGTATATCGATTTTGTGACATGCATATTGGGAATGCTATTCTGTATATGGATTTGTTGCCCCTGAATATTAGACATTTTGATATAAGTCTAGGCATGGATTGGTTAACTAAATATTGTACCACCATTGATTGTGCAACAAAACGGGTTGTGTTTAAACCACCAGAACAGAAAGAAATTGTGTTTGTGGGTAACAGGGTAGTGCCTCCACCTTATTTGATATCTGCCATGAAAGCATGTAAATTGATCAGGAAAGTGTACCAGGGTTATTTGTGTTGTGTGTTATCTGAACAATCTGAGAATGTTGAATTGAACAGTATCCCTATTGTTAGTGAGTTTCCAGATGTGTTCCCAAATGAATTACCAGGCGAGTTAGTGGGCAGGGAGATAGAGTTTACTATTGAAGTTGTACCAGGCACTCAGCATATTTCTAAGACTCCCTACAAAATGACTACTGTTGAAATGAAAGAATTGAAGAAATAGTTACAAGATTTACTTGATAAAGGATTTATTCGACCCAGTACATCACCATGGGGTGCACCGGTGTTATTTGTGAAAAAAAAGGACGAAACCTTATGCTTGTGTATTGACCATTGAGAACTAAATAAGGTAACGATAAAGAATAAATATCCCTTATCTTGTATTGATGACCTGTTTGACCAGTTGCAGGGATCACAAGTGTTTTCCAAAATTGATTTGAGATCCGGGTATCACCAGTTGAAAGTGAAAGCAGAAGATATTGAGAAAACTGTGTTTCGGACAAGGTATGGCCATTATGAATTTCTTGTTATGCCATTTGGGGTGACTAATGCTCCCGCAGCATTTATGGACTTAATGAACTGAATATTTAAGACATACCTTGATGATTTTGTCGTAGTCTTTATTAATGATACCTTGATATATTCAAAGAATAGACTTGAACATGAACACCACTTGAGAACTGTATTACAAACACTTAGAGAAAAGAAATTATTTGCCATAGGGCATGTTATCAACAAAGAGGGAATTTCAGTGGACCCACAGAAAGTAGAGGCAATTGTAAATTGGCCTACACCAATAAATGTAACAGAAGTCCGCAGCTTCATGGGCTTAGCTGGGTAAAACAGAAGGTTTGTGAAAGATTTTTCAAAAATAGCTATGCCTCTTACCTAACTAACATACAAAGGGCAACCGTTTGAATGGAATGACAAAAGAGAATTTACCTTTCATGAACTGAAAACGAGACTGACCACTGCACCAGTATTGACATTGCCCACAGGTATGGAAAACTTTGTAATTTTCAGTGATGCATCTTATAAGGGTTTGGGTTGATGCATCTTATAAGGGTTTGGGTTGTGTATTAATGCAGAATGGAAGGGTGATTGCCTACGCTTCTCGGCAGTTGAGGTCACACGAGAAGAACTACCCAACACATGATTTGGAATTAGCCGCAGTATTTGCTTTGAAAATCTAGCGGCATTATTTGTTTGGGAAAAAATGCGAAGTCTACACAGATCACAAAAGTCTGAAGTACTTCTTTACTAAAAAATAGTTAAATATGCGACAGAGAAGATGACTCAAATTGATAAAAGACTATGACCTTGAGATTCAGTATCACCCTGGGAAAGCCAATACAGTTGTTGATGCCTTGAGCAGGAAATCGATAGGGAGTTTGGCTTGTTTACTCACTAAACAGAAAGAGGTCTTGCAAGATTTTGAGAAATCCGGGATTGAAGTGATAGTGTGTGAACATGGCGAGTTGATAGCCGCCATTTCAGCCGAACCAGCAATCATT
Organism: Camellia sinensis; assembly: GCF_004153795.1. Lineage (NCBI taxonomy): Eukaryota > Viridiplantae > Streptophyta > Magnoliopsida > Ericales > Theaceae > Camellia > Camellia sinensis. The sequence goes on from NW_021024881.1 coordinate 1,559,117, forward strand.
GATGAGATTAAACAGAAACAAAAGGAGGATAAATTCCTCAAGAAAGTGATTGATAAATTTGAGACAAGTCCGAAAGCAGAATTCAGCATTGAAAGCGAAGTGTTGAGGTTTCAAAACCGAATGTGTGTCCTAGATATTCCGAAACTAAAGAAAAGAGTTCTAGATAAAGCTCACAAGTCAGTATTTGCTACGCATCTGGGCAATAACAAAATGTATCGGGATTTGAAACAAAGCTATTGGTGGTCTAAAATGAAGAAAGAAATTGCAGAATATGTGTCCAAGTGCCTTCAATGTCAGTAAATTAAAGTTGAACATCAGAAACCAGGCGATCTACTCCAACCTCTCCCTATTCCTGAATGGAAGTGGGAGCATGTGACTATGGATTTTGTTGTTAGTCTACCTCAGACTCCTTGAGGTATGGATTCTATTTGGGTTATAATTGATAGACTGACTAAATCTGTACATTTTCTACTTGTCAGAACTACGTTTGATGCTTATTGTCATGACCCAAACCCGCCCCTATAGGTTTAGCATTGTAACCGGCCAGTAATCCTTGGACTACCGAAGGCCTCTGAACAGATTAACAAGATTAAGGAACTAGCGAAAGCAAATACATAAATATAGTTGTCCAATGAGCTGTGCTGACTTATATGAAACAGAATATTTAAAACTTTATATACATAATCGATAGTCAACCATACATTATACCTACACACATTACAGTATTTTAAGTACAGCCAACAGAACAAACGAGTCTTATATATACAGAAACAATAGAGCTTAAACACTGGACACTTCGGGAACCTCCACGTGAGACACAATGGTTGGCTGACAATAGAACACAGATCCAAACAAAAGCCTTCAGGCTCAGGTTCCAGAATGCTCACCTATACATGTATATACACACAATGAGTTAAAACCCAATGAATAACATTAAGGTAAAGGGGTTAGTGAACGAAATCCGAATATATCATAAGCAGAAAATAGAACAGAGCATAATCATTTTCATATCGGAACATAATAATGGTACATCCCATAGAACACATCACAGAACGTCTTCCGACTAGAGTAATCAGTTCCGAATACCGATCTAAGCTTTTGATGAGATTCTGATGGCTATAGTGTCTTGGCAACCAGGCATTAAAAATATTCAAGATCAAGTAGCTGACATGTTGGGTTTGAGATTTATTGATTGGCCAAATGAAACTGAAAGATCAATTATATTATGTGCAAGACTGGAAGATGTGAAGAGGATCCTTATCGTAACCGGCCAGTAATCCTTGGACTACCGAAGGCCTCTGAACAGATTAACAAATTAACAAGGCTAGCGGAAGCAAATACATAAATATAATTGTCCAATGAGCTGTGCTGACTTATATGAAACAGAATATTTAAAACTTTATATACATAACCGGTAGTCAACCATACATTATACCTACACACATTACAGTATTTTAAGTACAGCCAACAGAACAAACGAGTCTTATATATACAGAAACAATAGAGCTTAAACACTGGACACTTCGGGAACCTCCACGTGAGGCACAATGGTTGGCTGACAATAGAACACAGATCCAAACAAAAGCCTTCAGGCTCAGGTTCCAGAATGCTCACCTATACATGTATATACACACAATGAGTTAAAACCCAATGAATAACATTAAGGTAAAGGGGTTAGTGAACGAAATCCGAATATATCATAAGCAGAAAATAGAACAGAGCATAATCATTTTCATATCGGAACATAATAATGGTACATCCCATAGAACACATCACAGAACGTCTTCCGACTAGAGTAATCAGTTCCGAATACCGATCTAACACATATCACCACAGTGAAGTGGCTAACGAGATCTCGTAATTACTTGTATGTCATGGACCTGCATTTTCATGCTGTCCCCCATGACTTGGGACTATCTATGGATGCCATAATAGATTTCAAACTTGGGATGTTCGTTCACGTAAACAGATATCATTTTAGAAATCATAGCTTATCACATTTCGTTTGGAACATAATTCATATCAACATATCTTTACAGAAATGCTACTCACTGTGGTTCCAGTAAGCGGTCAATCAATCCTCGAGTCTTGACCTGCAATCACAAAATACATAACCCAAGCATGTCTTATCATTCCACATTTATGTGGCCTACACGGCTTAGCTTTCATTACGTTAGTTCTTGTGCCATCTTATCACATTGCATAAAACACACACACTTGCAGTCTCGGAATTTAGTACATTCCTTTCTTAGTGTGTTTCTAATCCATAACCTCATTACTATGGCTTAATTAAGGCTTAGGAATGCCTAAGATGCAATGAGGATGGCAAAACATGCCTTGGAACACTTAGGCAAAATTTCTATAAATAAGGTCCATGCTCAAGCGTAGCTTTCCTTGCTCGAGTGGACATGCAAAATGTGAATGGTCGCTCGAGCGCACATTCCTTCGCTCGAGCGATCTGTAAAAGACATGAAACTTCTGGGAGCTTGCAATTCATGCTCGAGCGGACTTTTGGTCGCTCGAGTGGAGTGCACGCACTTAGAGTGGTCGCTCGAGCGTGAACTCCCACGCTCGAGCGTAGATGCAAATTCTGGAATTTCCAGATTGCACCTTCAAGCTTAAAACTCGAATTCCAACCTTCAAACACACATCTCTTGGGCCCCAAAACTTGAGATAACATAGTAAACTTGTAAAACATGATGAATTAAGAATTATTTCATAAAATCATGGCCTAAGAGTTTGTTAAAAACTCACAATTTCAACTTAAAACATGATGAATGTTCATGAACACAACATGCATGAATTTTTCTTGTATTAAACTTCTGAAAACATGATCCAACACCACAAAACAACTTAAAACTTGATGAGTTCCCTAAATGAAGATGAATTTCAAACATGCAAGAGAGAATTCTTGGAGTTCATGCTCAATTTGTGAGAAAATGTACATGCATGCATGATTTACTACTCAATTCAACATTTAAACCCATTCTCGACTTTAAACTCTAAATTACCATGAACCATGCAAGAACCAACTTGAATTCATAAACTAAAGGATAAATATCCTACCTTGGGTCCTCAATTTCAAGTCTAGAAGCTCAATTATGCAATCTTCTTTTCAATTCTTCCAAGTTCAAGCAAGAATTCCTAGTTGAAACCAATTTTCTCCTAACTCTCTCTCTCTCTAGTCGGTTTTGTCTCTAAGAAGATGAATGAAGAGTGATGCCAATCATAGATAAATCAAGACTAATAGATGGCCCAGCATTGTCCACTAATGGCAATTTGGTAAATAACTCAAATTGATGTAATACAACTTTTTAATCTAATTTAATCATACCAAATCAAATTTCAATTGAACATACCATAAAATCACATAAATTCTAATTAGCATAAAACATTAATTGATTTCAGATTCGGCCGCCGATAAGGCTTTCAATTTACATATTAAATTGGAATTCCAAACAAATATTTCTATAAGTAATAGATAGAAAGCCAAAATCATGGAAAACACAAAATAAACACATAAGTTATTTTAATTCTTTCATTAGCATCGTTAAATACGGATTAGTAGCTAATTACGGATCGGGGTTGTTACAGTCTCCTTACCTTAAAAAGTTTGGTCCTCCAAACTCAAGTTATCTTATATCAAAAGAAATGATGTCCACCAAAATATAACTACAATTCTTTACAAAATAGAAGCATAACCATATTCATAAATATGCTCATAACCCAATCTCGACCTTAGCTTCATACCGAAACAGAATCACAAATCATATACAGAGATTAGGGTTCGTATCAAAACAGAGTCTTATACGCATTTAGATTTTAATGAGAAACAGATTCATATACATGTTCATATTTACATTCTTGTCCAGATCATATACAGATGTCACAATTCTTACTTAAACATACGTGGTGCGCTCATTAGCACTAACAAATCTGATGACCCATAAAGGGACCTGATGACCCATAAAGGGACGCATGTTATATGATGCTGAGGATGTCACGAATACATATCACAAATTGGACAATCATTTAGCACATATAGCATTTCAGAAAACAAAACTTATTTTGTCACACAGAAAGTAAGTACAGTTGGACATAACTTTATTAAGTTATTATTCACATTACTTATATCAAGTACTTATGGGATGTCATAGATTCACACTGACTCCATTTTCATAAGTAATTTCCCCCGTTAAGTTACAGAGATTTGATTTACTCACTCCCGAGTCATCCATCCGATCCTTGTTCAATTTGGTTTTCAATCTGATAATCTTATTACAGTTAATCCAGGTCATTCTGAAGTTATCATTCATATACTATTCATCAGTCTCAGTTTCCACAGATTCAATCATACTATGTGTCAATACAGAAGCAGTCATACTGATTGCATATCCTCCCAGGTAATCAGAGTTTATACTCGAACCAGTTTGCTGTCAATAAATTCCATCAGTTTTGAAGTACAGTAACACAAAAGCAATCGTTCTCGTAGTCAAACAAGTTCATGGTAGTAACAGTAATACTGGAGTAATTAACCACGTGTCATGTATACGGTATTCCCATATTTCCCAAGCACAAATTACCAAATTTCATAATCTCATTCACGTGTTTTCCTAATCGGTTACAGGCTTATAGTAAGAAGCTATTCGTAATCACATAGTCTGCTGTTAACGGTTCACATTCTTCCTAAGGGTTCAAGATTGATTCTAATTCTCATTCGGTTAGTTCTCTTAGCAACACGGCCCTGTTATTCAATCATAAGCAATTCACAATCCCCCAAAATGTAACCAAATCAGATAATAGCTCTCAATAAGGATTTTCGCAGATCAAATCAATGAAAGTTCAATCAGGTCATATCAGATGAAAGTTCTACCCAGTCATATCAAATAAAAGTTCAAAGCGTGAGTCATCAAACAGAAGTTCTCTCAGGTAAACAAAGGTCTCATCAAACCATAGCTCTATCAAATTAAATCAGGTAAAAGTTCTATCCTCATCATTTTCAAACGAAGCACATTTGGTTCTATAGTTCATACTCCATTCGCTTAGGTGCATAGTCAGTAGTTTCACATTTAGTCTAAGTTCATCAATTTTCAAATCACATCAGAGTTATGTACCACAATAGTTCACATCGAAGAGTTCAGGTCAAATACAATGATACATTCTCCAAGTAAGTTCACATGTGGGTGCACAGGTATGTAATTGTTCATATCAAGAAGTAAGCATCACAGTCAATATAACAATTTCCCAGAGTCATGGTCCCAATGGTCAAGTTATCAACAAATAATCATATCAGTCATTCTGGGCAACGGTTTAGTCATACATATACATGTCCAAAGTCTAATAACCTTCCCAATACAGATTTACGAGGTCTATGTACAGATGAACACAAAACAGTTTCCCCAAATACAATAGTTAAGGCAACAAGTCATAAGTCCACTCAGTCTAGATACAAATGTAGCGGACACAAAGAGTGTGTCGAGTTCAACTAATTAACATCCCACGCAAAGGTATAGGCATATGTAAGTCCAAACATGTTCCATATTCAGTCAATAATAGTGTGTCTCCCTATTTAACAGTTCGAGCATAGTTCAACAGGTCAATCACGATAGTTCATATCAACCGGTAAGTCTCTAAGTGTTCATTAATCACGGTTCAATCCCATCAATTCTAATAGTATTACAAGCATGGAACATATAGACAGGTACAAGTCCAAAATCAATTATCATTTAGGCATTCGTTCACAATTCATAAGCAAAAGTTCGTTCTTCCAAACTGACATAGGTTCTCAATACTAGAAGTTCCACACACGACGGTTCACGTATATAATTCGAGTTCATGGGTCTAATCATTCTATAATGTCAGTCAATATATAACGGTTCAGTTCAAGTCACGGTCATACAGATTTTCCAAACTATAGTCAATCATGATGTGTTTCCATGTTCAATAGTTCTAGCATAGTTCAAAGGTCATACCTAACAGTTCATATTAAATTTTGCAATATGGTACAAGGATTTAACCCAGCAAGTTCTCGTTGTCCATAAGTCTCAACAATTCCCAAAGCTCAGGTAATTTGTTATAGGGCTTCGGGCATTTCACATAAAATTAACAAGTTTTCGAGGCAGTCAATAACTAGGGGTTCATAATTCTAATAATTCAATTGGTTCCATTAACATGTCCACAATCTATATCAAGTTAAGGAATGTACACTTCTACACAAACTCCCATATAAACAATCGCACATAGTTAAGGTAATACCTACGTCAGTTGTTTCAGTGTTCTGAGCATTTTCTGGAACTAGGGTGTAGGAACAGAACCAGTCATACTAGCATTAGGCCTAGTGTTGTTCGGATGAGCTCGCGGGCAAGATTTAGCCAAGTGCCCTCTCTGACCACATCTAAAACAGGCCCCTGACAGGCGGTGACAAATGCCCCAATGTTGTTTCCCACATTCTTATCAACTAGGTATGCCATTGTTCATATTGCTTCCCCCGCTTTCTTTGTTCACAGTTTTCGTCCTAGATTTTTCATTTGCAAAAGTTATCGAATTACTAGTCATTTCGACTTTCTGTTTCTTTCTTTCGGATTCAGTTGATGATGTTGATTTTGATATTTTCAAGGCTGCTATGTTTGCCTCGGACATTAAGGCCCTATCAAGAACATCCACGTATTTTGGCAATTTTAAGACGCCAACTCGATCAAACACATCTAAGTCAAGCCCACCCTCAAATTTTCTAGCCTTTTTGTAGTCAGTGTCTATCATGTGGGGTGCATATCGGGCTAACTCAGTAAATTTTGTTTCATACTCAGCCACAGTCATATTGCCTTGTTTTAGTTGTTCAAATTCGGATACCTTTTTATCTCGGATGCATTGGGGAAAATATTTTTCAAAGAAAATTTATTTAAATCTATCCCATGTCACACCCTCATTATCATTTCGTACTAACATCCACCATCTCCTAGCCTCCTCTTTGAGTGTGGATGTTGGCAACAAAACTTTTTGTGCCTCAGTACACGAAAATACCTCAAATATTTTCTCAGTTTCTAAGACCCAAGCCTCAGCTTTCAACGGTTCAATACCTCCCTGAAATTTCGGTGGTTTCATCTTATTGTATTTCTGTGTCAGTGTTACCATATCATAATTAGCTGGTTCAGGTACATGTATTTGCCCTTCTTGCTGTTGTTTTAGATTTTTGGTTAAGGCTTCAACCATTCTTTCTAACCGGCTAATTCTAGCGTCAGAAGATTCAGATTTGTTTATATTCCTTGTCCTTTCCATTGGCTACACACAAACAGGGTGCGTATTAATATAAGGAAAGTTCTCACTGTTCTCATATTTCATTTCATATCAGACGCGTTTATACTTTCATTTCAATTCAGATATAGTCACATGATCCTTTACTTTCATACGTTCGTGTTCACATAGATTCCACATTCGGTATTGAAATTAACATTACATGTTATTTCACTTAACTTTATTGATCATGCACAAATGTTTCATTTCAATGTATTTTTAATAAAGACGTGTTCATAATAGTTCATACACTTATACATGAGAATGCCATGTCTCTATTTCATTTCTAGGACAACCTATAGCTCATATGGACACGTGTGTGCGGTATAACTCGTGCTTTGATACCACTCTGTCACGACCCAAACCCGCCCCTATAGGTTTAGCATCGTAACCGGCTAGTAATCCTTGGACTACCAAAGGCCTCTGAACAGATTAACAAGATTAAGGGGCTAGTGGAAACAAATACATAAATATAGTTGTCCAATGAGTTGTGCTGATTTCTATGAAACAGAATATTTAAAACTTTATATACATAAATGGTATTCAACCATACATTATACCCACACACATTATAGTATTTTAAGTACAGTCAACAGAACAAACGAGTCTTATATATACAGAAACAACAGAACTTAAACACTGGACACTTCAGGAACCTCCACGTGAGACACAATGGTTGGCTAACAACAGAACACAGATCCAGACAAAAGCCTTCAGGCTCGGGCTCCAGAATGCTCACCTATACATATATATACACACAATAAGCTAAAGGCCAATGAATAACATTAAGGTAAAGGGGTTAGTGAATGAAATCCGAATATATCATAAGCAGAAAACAGACCAGAGCATAATCATTTTCATATCAGAACATAATAATGGTACATCCCATAAAACACATCACATAACGTCTTCCGACTAAAGTAATCGGTTCCGGATACCGATTAAACACATATCACCACAATGAAGTGGCTAACGAGATCTCGTAATTACTTGTATGTCATGGACCTGCATTTTCATGCCGTCTCCCATGACATGGGACTATCTATGGATGCCATAATAGATTTCAAACTTGGGATGTTCGTTCACGTAAATAGATATCATTTAAGAAATCATAGCTTATCACATTTCATTTGGAACATAATTCATATCAGCATATCTTTACAGAAATGCTACTCACTATGGTTCCCGTAAGCGGTCAATCAATCCTCGAGTCTTGACCTACAATCACAAAATACATAACACAAGCATGTCTTATCATTACACATTCATGTGACCAACACGACTTAGCTTTCATTACGTTGGTTCTTGTTCTATCTGATCACATTGCCTAAAACACACACACTTGCAGTCTCAGAACTTAGTACATTCCTTTCTTAGTGTGTTTCTAATCCATAACCTCATTACTGTGGCTTAATTAAGGCTTAAAAATGACTAAGATGCAATGAGGATGCCAAAACATGCCTTGGAACACTTAGGCAAAATTTCTGAAAATAAGGTCCACGCTCGAGCGTAGCTTTCCTCGCTCGAGCGGACATGCAAAATGTGAATGGTCGCTCGAGCGCACATTCCTTCGCTCGAGCGATCTGTAAAAGACATGAAACTTCTGGGAGCTTGCAATTCATGCTCTAGCGGACTTTTGGTCGCTCGAGCGGAGTGTACGCACTCAGAGTGGTCGCTCGAGCGTGAACTCCCACGCTCGAGCGTAGATGCAAATTCTGGAATTTTCAGATTGCATCTTCAAGCTCAAAACTCGAATTCCAACCTTCAAAACACATCTCTTGGGCCCCTAAACTTGAGATAACATAGTAAACTTGTAAAACATGATGAATTAAGAATTATTTCATAAAATCATGGCCTAAGAGTTTGTTAAAAACTCACAATTTCAACTTAAAACATGATGAATGTTCATAAACACAACATGTATGAATTTTTCTTGTATCAAACTTCTCAAAACATGATCCAACACCACAAAACAACTTGAAACTTTATGATTTCCCTAAATGAAGATGAATTTCAAACATGCAAGAGAGAATTCTTGGAGTTCATGCTCAATTTGTGAGAAAATGTACATGCATGCATGATTTACTACTCAATTCAACATTTAAACCCATTCTTGACTTTAAACTCTAAATTACCATGAACCATGCAAGAACCAACTTGAATTCATAAACTAAAGGATAAATATCCCACATTGGGTCCTCAATTTCAAGTCTAGAAGCTCAATTATGTAATCCTCTCTTCAATTCTTCCAAGTTTAAGCAAGAATTCCTAGTTGAAACCAATTTTCTCCTAACTCTCTCTCTCTCTCTCTCTCTCTCTCTCTCTCTCTCTTTCTAGTCGGTTTTGTCTCTAGGAAGATGAATGAAGAGTGATGCCAAGCATAGATAAATCAAGACTAATAGATGGCCCAGCATTGTCCACTAATGGCAATTTGGTAAATAACTTAAATTGATGTAATACAACTTTTTAATCGAATTTAATCATACCAAATCAAATTTCAATTGAACATACCATAAAATCATATAAATTCTAATTAGCATAAAACATTAATCGATTTAAGATTCGACTACCGATAAGGCTTTCAATTTACATATTAAAGTGGAATTCCAAACAGATATTTCTATAAATAACAGATAGAAAGCCAAAATCATGGAAAACACAAAATAAACACATAAGTTATTTTAATTCTCTCATTAGCATCGTTAAATACGGATTAGTAGCTAATTACGGATCGGGGTTGTTATACTTATAGACTAGCTACTCTATATGTTGATGAGATTGTTCGATTACACGGAGTTCCGGTATCTATTGTCTCGGATAGGGATCCGAAATTTGTCTCTAGATTGTAGAAAAGTTTGCAAAAAGCTATAGGGACGGAATTGAGGTTTAGTACCGTATTCCACCCACAGACAGACCGGCAATTAGAAGGGACAATACAGACCTTGGAAGATATGTTAAGAATGTATGCCTTGGATTTTCAAGGGAGTTGGGAAGATTATTTACCACTAGTAGAGTTTGCATGCAATAACAGCTTCCACTCGAGCATCGGTACGGCACCATACGAGGCTTTGTATGTTAGAAGGTGTAGATCACCAATTTGTTGGATAGAAGTCGGGGATAAAGCTTTGCTTGGACCTGAAATTGTGCAAGACACTTCTGAAAAGATTAAAGTTATTCAGCAAAGGCTCAAGACGGCTCAGAGTCAACAAAAGAACTATGCAGATGTTCGAAGAAGACCTCTTGAGTATGAGGTTGGTGACCATGTGTTTATTTGCGTGACTCTGATGAAAGGCCAAGTAAGATTCGGTAAGAAAGGAAAGTTGTCGCCCCATTACATTGGGCCGTTCCAAATTCTAGAAAGGCTTGGTCCAGTTGCTTATAGAGTTACCTTGCCACCAGGATTCGAACAAATTCATAATGCGTTTCATGTATCGATGTTGAGGGGTTATCTTTGGGACCCGCTTCATGTAATTGATTATCACCGGATAGCTCTTGATGAAAATATGGAATACGCAGAATGGCCGGAACGAATCATTGAACGGCAAGTGAAACAGTTAAGAAGCAAGTCCATCCCGATGATGAAAGTGGAATGGAAAGAACACTGTGGGATAGATGCTACATAGGAAAAAGATGATGAAAAGCGACTACGCTATCCACATCTATTTCCCGACGAAGGTAAAATAAGTTTGGAGGACCAAACTTCCTAAAAGAGAGAAGATTGTGATAACCATGTCCAGTATTATATTAATTAACCTTAATTATGATTGTGATTATGCGTTTAATATGATTTTGAGTGTCATTTATATGATTATATGTGATTTTGATTTTATATCTGTTCACCGTAGGAAAATCTGTTCAACTTACTGTTGTAAACTGACAATTGAAGGCCTTCTAGGCCACAGAAACCGAAATTGACCACGCCATTGTAACTGGCGTAATTTTTAGAGCCTATGGTGAAATTTAATTGAAAACTGATTCGGAACAAAATAATTAGATTCAAAACAATTAAATTAAACTCTATTACTTAGCCCAAATCAAATTTGATTAGGCCATCCTATATAAAGGCCTATATAGCCTCATATTATGGTTTGGAACTCATATTTGCTGAGATTACCCTCTAGAGAGGGAGAGTGTGCCAATTGTAGAGAGAGAGGGAGCTCAAGTTAGAGATTGAATAAGGGACTTGAAGATCTTGAAGAACAACTCAAGAATTAACCATAATTTGGGTGATTAGAGCTTCTAGGTAAGCATTTGAGCATAAATTCATAAGTATAAGTTTGTAAATTTGTGTATTCAAGCTAGTTGGGTAATCAAGAACATAAATTAGGATAAAATTGAAGAATGTAAAGCTTATATGTACATGCATGCATAGAATTGTTATGAATTTGCATATTTGAGCATGAACTATGTAGAACAAATAGAATTAAGCACCAAACCTCACATGCATGCATGATTTTCATGAGTTTCATGATACTAAGTGTCATTTGTACCATTTGGAATAGAATTGGAGTCAAGAATTGACTTGCATGCATGATTGATAAAGGTAAGGAATTGGTGTGAAGTTGAATGCACATGTTTTGGAACTATGTAAAGAATTCAAAATGATTTTGGAATAGGGACCATGAATTTGAGCAATTGGCCTTATATTGTTGTTGTCCTCATGTCATGTAATATGTTTCCATGTTTTTGTGTCCAAAACATGAGCTTTGAACCTTTAAACACTGAGTTTGAACTCCAAGAACAATTCTGAAAATTCTAGAATTTGCTATGTCCGCTCGAGCGTGGGAACCGTCGCTTGAGCGTGAAATGCTAGCTCCCAGGACTTTTGTAGACATTGATGTCTGCTCGAGCGGGGAGGTTCACACTCGAGCGCCAAGCCGTGTGGTTTGACTTTCAGCTCAAGCATAAAAAGGAGGCAACCAGTACTTTTGCAGACTAAGGGGGTCCGCTCAAGTAGCAGAAGCCACGCTCGAGCAGGGGGCCCTGTTTCAGAAATTTTGTAAAGTTGATTTATGTTTCATTTTCGTTCTCTTTTATTTCTAAGTACTCTTAGGCATGCTTTGAATTTTGTAAATGAGTTAAAAGGATAAGAGAGAAGCCTAAGAGGGATGTATGAATTAAGAACGGATTGAAATCGTTTGTGACCTATTATGTTTATGAAATGTGTAGGGTCAAGCACAAGGGCAAATCAACCAGCAGATCACTGTGAGTAATATCTTAGTAAAGATATTTTGAAGTATGTTATTTGTCCTATTGCTTATTTCTTTATAAGTCTTATAAGCCTATTAATTTGAATTGTGGGCAAATATTTGTTTTGCTATATGAATGAAATGGGCCAAAGGCCGTTTGACATGAATGATTGGGCCAAAGGCCGTCGAATGCAGATGATTGGGCCAAAGGTTGTCGGACATGAATGATTGGGCCAAAGGTCGTCGGATACAGAGGATTGGGCCAAAGGCCGTCGGACATGAATGATTGGACCAAAGGCCGTCGGATACAAACGATTGGGCCAAAGGCCGTTGGACATGAATGATTGGGCCGAAGGGCGTCAGATATAAACGGTTAGGCCAAAGGCTGTTGGACATGAATGAATGGGCCAAAGGCCGTCGGATATGAGTGAATTGGGCCCGAGGCCATTTGATTTATCTAGAGCTTTTTTTCGTTTGATACATTAGATAGAAACATGAATTGGGCCCAAGTCTGTCTGATGTAACTGTTTCAAAGTTCGTTCATGTATCTTCTCTACTTGATATTATTCACTGGGCTTTCGCTCACTCTCATTCTTGTGTCTGTAGGTGAGCCAAGAGATGCCCAAACTCAGCCTCAGTGAAGTATGTGAGAAACAGTTGGAGTTTTGAGGAGTCAGCCCATGCATCTTACGCACGAGACTTGTTTTAGCCCTATTGTTCTTTTGTTGCATTTTTGTTATGTTGGCAAAAACCTTGGATCACCATTGTACAAAAGCTTTGATTTGGCTGACTATGACTTGAATGATCCTATTGTGTAAAGCTCATATATTAACTTTATTTTATGTGAGTTATTAATGAATGTTTGTGTAATGTTGTGATGTGCCATGTAAGCACAGCTCTATGGACAAAGTTTTAAATTTGATTCCATTTTGGCCCCTTAGCTCTGTTGCAATATGTCTTTTGTGGTTTGAGGCCGTAGGTAATCTCATGATTACTGGCCGGTTATGTCCTTAGCCCATAGGGGCGGGTTCGGGCCATGACACCGACTCCATGACACCAACTCCGGAATACAATAAATGACGGGGAAAAATCAGGATCGTTATAGTGGAAATATAATTACCCCAGTAATACTGTATGTTCGGTTAGGAGAAAAAAGAAAATAAATGATTAACTAAGTTATAAAATCACTTTCATTAAATTAGTTAAAATATTTTTCATTAAATTAGTTAAAATTTTGTTAGATTTAGACGGAAAAGTTACCTATTTTTCATTTTTGCTATATATCTTTTTAAGTATGTTGCTTAACAAAATTTCTATTCTTTTTCTATATTATTTAAATATTATTTTAATTTATTTTAATTTAAAATTATTTTCTATAAACTCAGCACAATTAATTTCAAAATATGAATTGGTTTTAATTTTTTGAATTCAAATTTTTTTATTTTCGTACTTTTTTGTTTTTAGTGAATGTTTTTTTAAGTTTTAAGTAATTTTTTATTTTTATTTTTTTAGATGCATCATACTTAGATGTATCTAAAAAGTAAAATATTTGTGAACAAATATTTAAAAAAATTAATAAATATACAAAAATAAGAAAAATGTATTGAATTTTCATTTTTTTTTTTGTATTTAGTGAATTTTTTATAGATTTTTTTCACAAATATTATATTTTTTAAGTGTATTTATGTTAGATGTGTCTAAAAATTTTCAAAATGACTTAAACTATTAAAAAATTTAGTAAAAATAAAAAAATATGAAAAACAAAAAAATAGAATTATTTGAAAAGTGAATTATGGAAATTAAAATCAAATAGAGTGAATATTTTTTAATATTTGATTAGATGACAACATTAGTTACATTTGTTCTGCCAAAACTAAAATGACTAACTTGATAGTTAGTTTGATGGAATTGAAATTTAGTGAATTATTCACTATTTTATCTAAATAATGAAAATAACTAGTTTGATAGAGATGTTTCACGAGAAAAGAATTTGTTTGGATAGATAAGAGAAAATAAAATATTAGCTTGCTTGGTTCTATTTTTCCAAAAATATTTTTCAAAAAATTCTATTTTCTTATTTTCCGTGTTTTTTTTTTTTTTTTTACTTAATTTTTTTAATATTTTAAGCAATTTTTTTACTTTTTAGACACATCTAACATAAATATACTTAAAAAGTAAAAAAATTGTAAAAACAATTTCACTAAATACCAAAAATACAAAAAAAATACAACAATTCAGTATATTTTTTTTTGTATTTTTATGCATTTATTAATTTTTTAAAATATTTTTTTACAATTTTTTTTACTTTTTAGATACATCTAAGTAATGTGCATCTAAAAAAGTAAAAAAAAAAATGTTTAAAATTTAAAAAATATTCACTAAAAACAAAAAAATGCAAAAATTAAAAAATTCTATTTTTAAAAAACTTAATCCAGAAAACTTAAACCAAACACAATGTATCATTGATTTCTCTCTTATCTTGTTTGGTTAAGCTATATAAAAGAAAAGAAAATAAATGATGTAATGTTGTGTTACCAAATTAACTTTTTTTTTAATTTTTATTTTTTTATAGGTGTTAGTCTTTTTATTTGTTCTATATCTAAAAATGTAGTTTTGGTATTATAATAAAATAGTATTTAGGGATTTCATTTATCTCCATTTCTTTTCACTTTTAGAGAGATTGAAAATATGAGTTAGGAAAGAAATGTGTTTCTCTCTATTTCTTTCCATTTTTTTTTTATTTTCTCTCCAAATCACTCAAACCAAACAAAGTGTAAGATTTTGATTAATCACTAAAACCAAACAAAGTATAAGGCCTCTTTGGGTGAACTAACTTATTGCCTTATTATTTGGATCACCTTATCTTTCTACTTTTATGCATATATTTTTATAATAAGTAAAAAGATAGCATATAAGCGATACTCAAAACGATTATAAATACATGTTTAAATCATATTTATTTTAAAAAAATGTCTACAAATTAAATTATATTTGTAGATTAATTTTTTTAAGCCAAATTTTATTCAAAAATATATGATCGACCTAATTAATTACAAAAATGATTTATTTAAAAGGTACTAAAATTTCAACCGTTTGAAAAAACAAAGTGAGTCTAATTAAGGCCTCATTTGGCAAGTGATTTTTTTAGCCAAAAATTTAAAAAATTATTAAAAAAATTAAAAAGTCAACAATCGATACCAAAAAGTCAAAGATTTTATTTTATCTCTCCTTTTTGCACATCATTTTGTAAAAAGTTAAAAAGTCATCCCAAATATATTAATTTTTTTTACATCATATTTTAACTAAAAAATCAAAAAAATTACTAAAAAAAAAGCCTATTTTCAAACTGGGCCTAATTCTAACCCGTAGCATCCCTTTCACTGGTGATGACCCTTATTGCCGCATTTGACCAACGCAACCCTCTTCCTCTTCTTCTTTTTCTTTTTCTTTTTCTTTTTTATTATTATTTTTATTTTTATTTTTATTTTTATTTTTATTTTTGTAGATCTCTCCCTTTCTTTTGTGACGGTGTAGAAAGAGCGAGGCTAGTTTGTGATAGGGGTAGGGTTTGAGAAGCACGATAGGAGAGGGGTGAGGAGCATAGCTAGGTTGCAATGGGGTCAAGGGGTGACGATGGGTGATAGAAGGAAGCTACGAAGCACAGGTACGGGTACGAATACTGGTACTGATATGATACGGGTACGTCGATATGGTAAAATTAAAAAAAAATAGGGTACGAGTACGGCTTGATACGCTTATAAAAAAATATTTATTTTTAATTTAGAGTAATGCAAAAAATAATTAAATGGTTTAATTTGTTAAGGTCCAACCTATAATTAACATTTAATGCCAAAAGAAAAAGTATAAATCAAATTAAATATCAATATATTAAACAACTTACAAATCATAGTTTAATTTTAAAATCATGCTAAGCATAAAACAAAAACTAAAAAAGAAATCTAGTGAATTGAGTTTTATCTCTGTAGTAGAAGGAAAATATTGTTTTAACTGAGGTATGGTACGGCTTGGATATATACTAGGTACGTCTGGGTACGTCAAAAATTAAGAAGAAAAAACTTAGGTACGTGTTTCGTGTACCCGGTACATATACAGAAGTACCATACGAGGTACGGTACGCCGGTAAATACCCAGTACAAATACGACATATTTTTCGAAATACCCATGCTTCATAGGAAGGAAGTCGCTGTTGGAAAAAGTTAGCGAAATTTCGTGCTGGAGATGATAGAAGTAGGGGTGGGCGCGGGTCGGTTGCGGCCACGAAACCTCCAATCCGCCATCTGTCCGCCAGATTGGCGGATTGAACAAAACCAATCCGCATCCGTCCGCCAATTCGGCGGATGTGGATTGAGCGGATTGGCGGTTTGGCGGATGGATGCGAATCGGTTTGGCGGTTTAAAATTTTATAAATTTTCAACATAATTCAACTTGTGCACTTCCTTAAAAAAAAAAAGTATTACAATCAATGACTTAAAAAAGTATTACAATCACTGTATGCCTTATCCAAAGAAAGAAAGTTTGAAACTTTAGAATATCACGATCACTGTATGCTTCATCCACATATTACAATTACAGCATGATTCATCCCTATAAAGTATTACAATCTGTGATTCTTAAAATATAATAACAATTCAAACCACCAAAACCATAAACAGAGCAGTAGTAGAGATTGAATGTCTCTATATTGTTACATATACATATGTTTTTGAAAACAAAAACCAACCAGCATATATCATATTTTTTATTTATTATTTTTAGAGTTAGATTTAAAAACTAAAAAATATAGATGAATAATATGTTTATTTTTTTCAATTCAAAAATATATTCAAGTTGAAAACTTTTTTTCAACAGAATATTTAAACTCTTTTTCAATTGAAAACACAAACATAATATTTAAACAAATTGAAAATATAAAGTCTTATAAATTACTACAGGTGCTCGCGATTTGGCGGTTTGGCGGTTCGGTTGCGGCCAAAAAATCTCAAATCCGCCATCCGTCCGCCAAATTGGCGGATTGGAGAAAATCAATCCGCAACCGTCCGCTCATCATCACGCATCCGTCCAAAATGCGGCGGATCGGTTCGGTTCGGTCGGTTTTGACGGATCGGTATATCCGCTGCTCACCCCTAGATAGAAGTGCCAAAGAAACACGTTGAGAATGGAAAAATGGGTCACGTTGCAGAGTGGTGGTTCGAGTTGTAATTCTTTTTTTTTTTTTGATAATTTTAAAAAGGAATAAAAGTATAATAAAACATTTTAAAAATTTATGATGTAAATAGAATTATTCCTTTTTTGAAAAGTTAAAAGAATTATTCCTTTTTTGAAAAGTTAAAAATTAACAATTTAAATGTTAAAGTGTTATTTTTTGTTGATAGAAAAAAAATCATATACCAAAATCAAATTTTTTAAAAACTTTTAAATAAGTAAAATTTTAATTTATTTAAATCATTTTTTCTTTATAAATTTTGAAATTATAAATTACCCATAAACTTAAATAAATAAATAAATAAAATACGAAACAAAACTTCTCACGCACGCATAAACACGCTTATATAAACGGCAAGCAACCCAATCTGCACTCTCTTCTTCTCTGCTTCGCCAACTCGTCCTGCTTTCTAAACCCTAATTCATTTAATCTTATACTTTCCGGCCGACCTACTCTCCCGATTGCTGGTGAAGCCGCTTCTTCGATTCAGATCCTTTTCTGCGCATTGGGATGCCCTAATCGACAGTTCAGATTTCATTAGGTTGCGTCTGAATCGATCAATCGAAACCAAGACCAATCTGAGAACCACTTCTATTCGGTCGATTTTGATGGCGTTGTGGAGACCGTACAGTTCGATCACCACTCAGTGCGGTGTATGCAGGTATGGCTTTCTTGTAATGGGTCGCTCTGTTTGTCCCAATGGGTTTGACACCGTTGTTTTACTTGAAACTCCATGAAATTGCCTTAGGCGTATATTGTGTTCCAAAACCTAGCTAGTTATTATGTGATTATTTTGATTATGAAGTTATGGTTTGTGGTTTGAAATCGAATTCATGATTCATGGTTGAGAGGTTCCCTAGTTATCCTAATTTGAATCAAGAAGGTGGTGTACTAGCCAGTGGTGCTTTGCATTGGGTTGTGACTCAAGAACCCAAGATCCATAAAGGCGGTTTGATTGTTGGTTTTGATCTTGGGCGTGAGGAATATGAATTTTTATATGACTGTTCAGGGCTTGGAGGGATGCCTATCGGTATTTTGCTACTTTTTCATAGTTGGGGTTCATTTATGGGTGATGAAAGATTCTGGAGTGAAGGAATCTTGGAACTAAGTTTGTTTCAGTTACACAACCAGATATGGTTGGGCCTTTCCCGAATATGAGGCGAATGGTGGGAAAAAATATTGGAACACGACACAGAAGGGCTTCTTTGGTATGACCCATAATGGAAGACGGTCAAGAAAGTTCTGATTTTTGGCGGACACGAATTGTGGCAAGTGAAGATGTGGGTGGGAAGCCTTGTTCCTCTCAATGGTGGTGGTGAAAGTGATGAGAATAGATAATAAAAGCAAAAGGAGAGGAAGAGGTAAGCTAAAATCAATCCAATTTGCTCTTTTAATTCCATGTTTTCTATTGTATTTATATTGCTTTAATCTCTGTTGCCTTACCTAGTACTCTTATTGCTGTGATGATTGATATAATTTTGGCAATCTTATTCATGAAGCATGTCATTTGCTAATACATATATATGACGTGCATACATTTTTTTTCTTCTAATATTTGATATGGATTTTAGCTGCTTAACTAGTTTAGAGTTCTTACCCATTGATTAAAGTAGGGGTTGAAATACGTTCTCTAATATTTTGAATAAATTTTTCTGGAAAACCAAAGCATTCCACGATCTCATTAATGTGTCCCATACTACCGAGTCATATGCTTTAGCCATATCCACCTTAATCGCCATAAGAACATCTTTTACTTCCTTATTCTTTAGGGTGTGCATGACCTCCTGAGCCAGAATGGTGGTCCCATCACCTATATGCCTATTTAGAACAAAAGAAGTTATGTTGGAGCTAATAAGGAATCAAGAATAGATGTTAATTGATCTGCCAAGATCTTAGACACTGACATCAGATTTAATTTTCTCAGTTTTATGGGTTTGACACAACCACTATTTGATACAATTTGAAATAATAGGTTAAATGAGTTATGCTATGTCCTTCGGAAGATAGGATGTGAGGTACTGAAGAGTTGGGTTTCAATAATGAATGAATTCATCACCAATTTGGAATCTATGATCCATCTTCTTTCCTCATAAATTAATTGCATTACCTCGTTGGGAAATAATAGTGGTGGTATGCAAAAATAAATAAATAAATAGTATTAGCATTCCTTTCTTCTGCTATAGATTTCTAGCCCTCTACTTCCACAAAATCAATAGCTTTGCTAGTTGTTTCTGCAACTCTTTTCTTAGATGAAGTTCCTCCCAATAGTTCTCCTTAGTGGCCTCATCTCATTGAATCTAGTCAGTACAATCTCTGACTCAACAATCTTTGAACCACAAAATCAAAGTGGTCCTTATTTCAATTTTTTAAGGGATTCTTTCTAACTAGGGGTGAAAATCAAAATCTTCAATTTGATCGAGAAACCCCACCCTAGACCTTATCCAAACTACATTTATTTCACCATTACTTCTTAACACAGCGTGAAAGTTGAGGATCCCTAAATTCTCGACTTGCATGCTTCATGCAACATCCAATGGTTCTCTGGATCTTTGGTCCCCGATACTTCACACTTAATATATCGTTTTATGGTTAATTTTTGTCCTAATTTATTAGGAATGATGAAAGAAAGATCAGATTTAATATTTGGTAAATGCCAAATAAAAGAGTTGATAAAATGGACATCCAAGATGCATTTACTAGGTAATATCTAATCTCTCTTATCGGTAGACCCTACTCTACGATTTATCTAAGTAAAGGAGTTACTTGTCAAGTAGTTATGGTTTTAGTTTAAGTTCAATTTCTTAGGGGCAATTTGGTAACGTTTTTGTTTTTATTTTCAATTTTCAATTTATATTTACAAAAATTTTAAAAACTATCATAAAAGCTTGTTTGATATTTTTTTTTTGATTTATAATTGGTTGTCTCAATTTGTAAATTTGAGGAAAACTTGTAAACTCAAAAAATGAGTTGACATTGGTTTTTAAACAGAAAACGGAAGCTGAAAAAAACGCAGAGTAACAGTATTAGTAAGTTGGTGCCATGTTCGAAACTGTGTAGAAACAATTTTCAAGTTCCAAAATACAACGGTAATATCAAAAGTTTTCTCTCTCATTCTCTATGTTTCACTGAGAGCTTGAAGACTTGAAGATCAGGTCAGTCTCTGTCTCTCTCTCTCTTTGTCTGTCTGTCTCTCTCTCTCCTCTGTGTTTCACCGACACACCAACAGCTTCCATGGTTATTTCTTTTTTCTTTTTCTTTTTCTTTTTTTTTAAAACAACATATCTGTTGCAGATTTGTAGAGGTGTTGCAAATTTCTCAACTCAATCGATTATAGGTCAGTCTCTTCCTCTCACCCTCTACCTCTCGGTCTTTTCTCTCTCTATGTCTCTTTCTCTCTCTCTCTCTCTCTCTATATATATATATATGTGTGTGTGTGTGTGTTTCACCAAGAGCTTCCATGGATTTTTTTGGGCAATGTACTGGCCATCGAAGAACGAATTGCTCACCCTGACCGTGTGGTAGCCGCTTTTCCTGTACAAATCGATCCCCTCATCTTCCTCCTTTGACCCACTCGACGACGAACACGACATGATCAATGATCAATTCTTCAATCTTCAATCAATCTGATCTTGTTTTTCTCAGTAGTTGGGATTGGATTTGTGGATTTGGATGGGTTTGTATTGTTGTGTTTAGGTTTGAAAATGATAATAATAATACAGAAAAAGAGAGAGAGAGAGAGATGGAAATGTATATGGATGGATATATGTGTTGGTTGTATAATTTGTAAAAGCCAATCGCAGAGTGACACGTGGCACCTAAAGGGCAATTTGGAGAATTAATGCAAGTCTCCAATCAAAGACAGACACGTGGTAATTCATATTGGTAGTATTGGATCTGTGTGGCATCGGAATAGTCAAGAGGCGTGAGATGATGTAGCCTAACAGTTACCTACAATTCAAATTCAGAAAGGAAGCCTAATCGCAAAAGAAGCGTAAGTGGGAGCTAGTTGTGCAAAGCCATGACCAGAGATCATGGAAGTGTATTTCGACGATTAGAAGACTACTTCAACGGTTATTACTAAAGAGTATAAATAGCAGAGAAGACTAAACATAAAGGACCCATACTCAGATCCAGAAACCAGTCATTTACTTCATATTTTCTTTCCAGTTTTATATTTCCAATTCTTTACATTTTCAGCATTTCAATTCCTGTACTGCACTTCATTTTCTAGTAGTAGTTCTCAAGTAGTCGTTGCTGTAAATATTTTCAAGACCGGGTCATTTCATTGTAAGTTCTTATTCATTCAATGAAATTCAGTTTTTAAATTGTTTTGTACTTGTTATTTTTTACAAATTTCTCCTAAAATAAGCTACCAGTAAAAGTTCTTTTCATTGAAGCTGAAAGAACTTCAACACAATCGTCTGATAATTGGTTGGCAATTATAAATTCTGCAAGGACTTACTGATCCTTGCTAGCTTGTTCGCTTAAAATTACACAATTAACCTTTGAAAGCCAAAAAAGCCAACATATATTTTTGGCACGCCCAGTGGGACTATTAAAAATGGATAGACGTAGAGCAAGAGGAGCAAATGAACTCCTGGAAGAGGGTATGGAAGGAGAGGTAGAAGTACTTAACCCAGAGGACAATGTGATAGATGCACCTATCCCATCAGATCCTCCACAAATGGTCGAACAGACCAATACTTCAGAATATACAACATATGTCCAACACACTGGACATGGCCATGAGACTGGACCTTCGAATGTTCCTTTTACCCAACCACTGAATCCTTGGGGAGGTTTAGTAGATGTTATGAGACAACAGCTAATGTATACAATAGAAAGATAGGCAACATCCTTTTTGCATCGAATGAATTCTCATCAACCAATTGTTGTAAGACAAACTGAAGAAAATGTAAATAGTCCTCAGCAACGATTGGCTTGAGATAAACAGCCTATGCAAAATAATGGACAAGTCAATAGTCAGACTAGTAGTTACAACTATGAGAGGCCAGCACTTGTGCCTCAATCATGGTATGAAACTCTTTCGAGACTAATGGCCACTCAGAATGCACCATTCTTTACTAGCGAAACCATACAATTTGGTGGATCTGGGCCAGCCTAGGGTAATGGCATGAGGGCATTTCCAAATCCTATGTTTGAAAACATGCCTGGCATAAGGGGTTTCACCAACCCTGTGTTTGAGTTTGCACTTAAGGGGTTAGAAGGATTTCCTGCAATTGGAAGAAAAGCAACACCTGCTTCTCTTCCTGTGGTACCTTTTGCAGGACCTTTTTTCGCAGGGCAAACCCCAAGAGGCCGACCATACCTTCAACAGCAGCCGGTACAGCGGGGACAACTAGCCCTGAATGTACCCATATATGGACCAAGAAGCCCACAAGCACATGGTGTTCCTCCAAACCCTGTGTTTGTCCCTCTAGTAGTGGTTTAACCAGCACAAAATATGGTTTCAAGGGACCAAATTGCTGATATAGTTAGAGAAATGTGTAGACCTATGGCTCGAGGGGTCTAGACATCAGTGTACAGAAAACCTTACCCAGAGTGGGTGGATAGGGTACACGAATATCTTAGGGAGTTTAGAATACCAGACTTTGCCCTCTTTTATGGAAATGAAAATTAGTCAACTATAGAACACATTGCCAGGTTTACAGGCCAGTGTGGTGAGTTTACTAATAATGATTATATAAAACTGAGACTTTTTTCAAATTCTCTAACTGGGGCAGCCTTCGCATGGTGCATAAATCTTACACCTGACTTTATCCAAACTTGGCAACAAATGGAGGAGGTTTTTCATGCCCAAATTTTCCAAACAGAACCTAAAGTTTCTATGGCAAGATTAAGCCAAAGGCCTGATGAGAAGGCTGCTCAGTTTATTGCCAGATTTAAAAGGGCACGAAACAAATGCAGGGTCATGCTACCAGAGCTTGAATTTGCAAGATTGGCTCAGAATGGCTTGGAATTTAGGCATTGAAAGAAGTTTGATTCAACTGAGTTTCGAGATTTAGTAAGGTTAACCTATAAGGTGTCTAGATATGAAAATTTACTCGAGGAAGAACAAGATCGAAGTAATGCATCATATAAGACCTATTATAGGGACCCTAATTATGAAATTGATGCAATAGAGATAGTAGGAAAAGAACCTATGACTTGTGAGGCATTAATTTAGAAAGACAATATAATAGACCAGCAGTTTAAAAAGAAATACCTGTATAGGAAGTATTCTTTTGACTTAACCAAAATAGATGACATTTTTGATCATTTACTTGCAGCAAATTTCCTAAAGTTACCAAAGGAAGTCAAGATTCCTACCATTGAAGAACTTAAAGGAAAACTGTGTTGTAAATGGCACAATTCTTAATCTCATTCAACTAAAAACTGTATTGTTTTTCTAGACAAGATCCAAGAACAGATTCGAAAAGGGAGGGCAAAGTTTCCATCCAAGTCTGAGAAAGCTATGAGAATTGACACCAACTCGTTTCTAGAGATTGGAGAGGCTGCAGCCAATGTTGGCATGCCAGATTTTCAAAACTTATCCTTGAAAGAATTGGAGGAAGTTATTGTGCAAATGCATGTAGCTAGCCAGGCTGCTTTCAGAAAGAACCCAAGAAGTTCACCAATTGATGGACAAAACTCTGCAGGCCTAAAAAAAGGCTCTAGTGAAGAGATGTTTGATGATGACTCTCTCGAAGTTGCTATAGTGCAGAGGATGTGCCCTAGGTGTAGGATGTGTTACAAGTGGCTGAAAGGGCTCCCAGTTGATGGGAAACAGCATTACAAAGAAGTGCAAAGGGATCGAATAACCAACACCCATAACAAGAGGCTATACCCAACTAGTCTTAAACAACAATCATCCTTGGTAACCCCACCAGACACTAAGATGCAGTCAAAAGGAAAGAGGCCTATGTATGAAACTAGGCTACCTAATTATTACAGAGTAGACAACTAGTTTGAAAGGAAGCATGGATTCAGTGCAAGGCATGAGACCAAGACTGATAATGGGCCCCCGAAGACTGTTTCGAAGATTACTTCAAAGAGTGGAGCAGTACATCCAGTAGCCAAACCAATGGGATCGTGGGTCCCAGGAGTTCTGGATTGGTTTGTCATGCAAAATAAATCTAAGGAAATGCTTACTCAAAGAAAGGTTTTTAAAGACTAGGGAAGAATGATCAAATTTTCCTTGGTGGCTCTAAACAATTGGGTGTTGTTAAAGAATCCAAAAACAAGGGAGCCAGATGCGGTTCTTATAATTTCTAGGTTTCAAAAGATGAAGATCCAATGAAGATACACCCAATATTAGAGGGATTTGAAAGAAAATAG
Organism: Camellia sinensis; assembly: GCF_004153795.1. Classification (NCBI taxonomy): domain Eukaryota; kingdom Viridiplantae; phylum Streptophyta; class Magnoliopsida; order Ericales; family Theaceae; genus Camellia; species Camellia sinensis. The sequence goes on from NW_021024881.1 coordinate 1,584,158, forward strand.
AGAGAGCACTTCCATGGCACATGCAAAAGACCAGACAGATGGGGGGATAGGTTCGAAGCCTGCTCCCAAGATCAAGAAGAGTGCCAGTATGAAGCAGTTGGCTAAAGTTCATGCTGAACTAAGAGTCAAAGAAAAATCCGATTTAGTAGGCCTCGAGAAGGCTTTAATGGAAAGTGATGATGAAACGGATAAAAAGACTGAACTAGGCCAAGAGAGAACATTGGCTGAAGATGGAATGTTTGAGGCCTTCATGGCTGAGAAAACTTTTTTGGTTGACAAACCAACGGAGGTAGATCACTAATAGGCTGCTTTAAAGAAACCAGCTAGCATAGAGGTACCAGAGTGCAGCATGGAAGATGCTTTCAAAATAACAGAACAAGCTAGTTTGGAAGGGAAACGAATACAACCAGCAGTCTAGTTTGGCTCATTTCCTCTAGTGTCAATAAACATGGTATATATACTGCCACAAGAGTTCTGGCCTAAAGAGAGAAACCAAGAGGGTCAGGAAGATGACCCTATTCTGGTTTCTAGTGAAGATTCGCAGGCCAACGTGATTCAAGATGAGTCTGAAGTGGCCACACCAATGGAAACTGAAAAAGAAAGTGAGGAGGTGAGTATTAACCTCTTATATCCCTTCGAGTACCCTACAACATCTATGACTCAGCACGTTAAGTCTTTGTATATCAAGGCTTACTTCGATGTGATACAAATAAATAGGGTGTTAGTGGACAATGGAGCAACAGTGAACCTACTTCCGAAGTCCTCCTTGAAGAAATTGGGGAAAAGAAACCTCAGATTAATCCCAACCAGCAGAATCATTGCTGGTTTCGCTGGGGATAAGCAGATGGCTTAGGGCATTCTGCCCATCAACTTAAGTGTGGGAACTAGAGATTGCATGACAGCATTTTTTGTTATAGACAGTAATGCCAAGTATAATGTTTTAGGGATTGGATCTACACCAACAAATGTGTGTCTTCCTCTCTACATTAGAAAATAATGATAGCCCTTTGCAATGGAGAGACAAAGGAGATTAACGCAGACCCTCAACCCTTTATCGCTTGTGCTGATTTTGCAAAGGCTAAGTTATACACTGAAGGGGTGACACCACTCAGTGTATTGAGGAAAGATGATAGAACAGTCAAATGACGGTTGATGAGGAAGTAGCACACCTGAAGCACTTAGTGTAGGAGAGTGTTGATGAAGAGTTCGTCACCAAAGATGACAATAATGCCTGGTTGTAGGCAAGAAGATAAGAACCAAGAAGCTAGACCCTTGGCCTTAGTCAAGTTTTTAGTATTGGACGTAAAGTCAATAGTCCAAAAGGTGAAGGAACAAGAGAAGGAAGCCATGGTGGTTGGCTGTAATCAAGAGCAACAAAAGGCCAGGCTTTTGGCCCTTGATAAGTACTGTGCCTTGGACATCGATACGAAAGTCCAGGAAATAGAGGAAGAAGAAGCTTTATGGACAAATTTTGTCTATGAGGAAGAAAGCAAAGATGTTGAACAAGAGAAGGTGGGAGCAAAACAAAATGAAGAAGTTGCTTCAAAGGCAGAAAAAGTCAAAACAGAAGCATTAGTAAGTAGTCAAGTACAAGACCCCTTGGAAGAAGTCAATTTAGGGGAAGGTTCTACACAGCAACCCACTTATATCAGCGCTTGGTTAAGTCCTATTGACAAGAACCAGTTGTTAGTAGTCCTAAAGCAATATAAGGATTATTTTGCATGGTCTTATAATGACTGCCTAGATTGGATAGGTCATTAGTGGAACATAAGCTCTCTATGAAGCCTAAGTTCAAGCCACACAAGTAGAAATCAAGACAAATAAGCCCTGAAGTGATTTAGATAGTAAAGGAGGAGATTCTCAAGCTCCTTAAAGTTGGTTTCATTAGAATAGTCAGGTATGCTGAGTGGTTGTCTAACATTGTGCCTGTGGTTAAAAAGAATGGCAAGATGAGGGGCATCGATTTTAGAAATCTGAATTTGGCAACTCCAAAAGCTAAATACCCCATGCCTATAGTTGATCTATCGGTGGACAAGTTTAATAGGGCACAAGATTTTGTCTATAATGGATGGGCATTATGGTTACAACTAGATTTGCATTGCAGAAAAGGATGTCCACAAAACAACATTCAGGTGTTCTGGGAATATTAGCACCTTCGAATAAGTAAAAATGCCATTTACTCTAAAGAATTCTAGGACAACATGTCAGAGGGCAATGAATACTATCTTTCATGATCTTATTGGGGGATACTTAGAGTGTTACATTGATGATATTATTGCAAAGTCCCGATCTATGGAGGAACACTTGGTTCACTTGGTAGCAGTTTTTGAAAGAATGAGAAAGTTCAAGTTGAAGCTTAATCCTTTCAAATATGCTTTTGGTGTATCAGTTGGAAACTTCTTAGGATATGTAGTGCATAAGAAGGGAATACAGATTGATCAGAATAAAGCCAAAGCCATCATTGAGGCCAAACATCCATCAAGTAAGAAAGAATTACAAAAGTTCCTTGGTCAAGTTAATTTCCTTCGAAGATTTATTTCTAACACTACAGGGAAGACTAAAGCATTTTCTTCTTTGTTAAAGTTGAAAAATGAAGAGGAGTTTATTGGGACAACAAAGCATCAAGCTGTTTTCAAAGGAATTAAAGCTCACTTGGCCAGGCCTCCAGCGTTGATGTCACTAAGGAGCGATAAGCCCTTGAAGTTATACATTGCTGTAGCAGAAGATTCATTGGGAGTTTTTCTAATTCAGGACAATGAAGAAGGCAAGGAGGAAGCAGTTTATTACCTTAATAGGTTTTTAAATTTTTGTGAATATAAATACTCAGCTGTAAAAAAATTGTGTCTTGCATTGTACTTTGCAGCAATAAAATTAAGATATTATCTTTTGCCTACTATTGTTGTGGTATTTGCAACCACAGACTTGGTTAAGTATATGTTATCTAGACTTATGTTGAGAGGAAGAATTGGCAAATGGATATTAGCTCTGTCAGAATTTCATCTAGAATATGTCCCCAAAAAGGCAGTAAAAGGACAAATTTTGGCTAACTTCTTTGCAGGCCATCCATGTCAAACAAAAAGCTAAGAGATAATGGACCTTGGTATGGTCAATGTTGAGTCATGAAAAATGTGGTTCGATGGATCAAAAACCAGTGGTTTGGTTGGAATTGGTGTTATAATTAAATCACCACAGGGGGTAGAAACTACACACGGTTTCAGAGTGGATGAAACTACTTGTTCCAATAATCAAGCTGAATATGAAGCTTTAATAATGGGACTTAAGATACTTATTAGATTACAAGCTCATGTAGTTGATAGATTTGGGGATTCCCAATTGGTAATCAATCAAGTAAAAGGAATCTTCATGTGTCAAAATGCAAGCATGTTACCATATTATGTTGTTGCACTACATTTGCTCTTTTAGTTTCATATAGCCAATGTGACTTATATCCTAAGATTCAAGAACCATAAGGCCAATGATGTGGTTCAAAGGGCCTCGAATTTCAGAAGAAATGGGAATACCCAAGTGGACATAAGTCAAGCAATATATTAGAAATTAATACCACCTTTGGCTAAAAGGGGTATCATGGTAGAAGTCAACCACAATAACATAGAAGAACATGATTGGAGACATACAATCATTCAATATTTAACTGGCCTATCTTCGAAAGCCAGTAGGAAAATTAAATTACAGTCTATGCAATATAGTGTACAACAATGCTCTTTACAAAATGGGAGCAGATGGGTTGCTATTGGAATGTTTAGGGCCAAAGGAAGCATTGACTGCTATGGTTGAGGTGTATGAAGGTATTTGTGGTGCCCATCAGCCTGGTGTGAAAATGAGATGATTGCTTCGAAGGCATTCCTACTATTGGCCAACTATCCTAAAGGATTGCATAGGGTATGCAAAAAGATGTCAGCCATGCTAGAAACATGGCATGATAAGACATGTGCCAATAGCTAATTTGCATGCAATAGTGAAGCCATGGCCATTTAGAGGATGGACAATGGATATGATAGGGAAAATATAACCATCTTTTTCGAATCAGCATTGTTTCATTCTAGTGGCCACAGATTACTTCACTAAATGGGTCGAAGCTAAGTCTTATAATGCTGCAGATTAGACTGAAGTTATTGGATTTATCAAGGAACTGATCCATGGGTTTGGCATCTCACACACCATAACTGTAGATAATGGGACTATATTTGATGAAAAGATAATAAAATCTTTCGCAGCAGAGTTTGGAATTAGCCTTGTTAATTCCACCCCTTATTATACACAAGCAAATGGTCAAGCTGAGTCATCTAACAAATCCTTGAAAAAAGGAATACAACGAATTATGGAAGACAATCCTAGGGACTGACATAACTTGTTGTTAGATGTGTTGTGGGCCTATAGAACTTCTCCAAGGTCAAGTACAGGAATCACTCCTTATGCCTTAGTATATGGACATGATGCAGTGTCGCCTGTGGAAATTAATATTAAATCCTTGAGGGTAAAATGCCAGAACTAGTTAACTCCCGAGCAGTACCATCAAAACATGTTCTTAGAATTAGAAAATGTAGATGAAGCTAGAATTTTGGCATTAAATAGTATTCTTTTCCAAAAGAAGAAGGCAGCCAAAAACTATAATAAGATAGTCAGGCGCATTGGCTTTGATGAAGGTGATTTGGTATGGAAAACAATACTTCTAATAGGAAACAAAATCCATAAGTTTGGCAAATGGTCACCCAATGGGAAGGATCATACCAAATTCATAGAGTCTTGCCTGGGGGAACAAACCATTTGAGAAATCTGAATGAATATGTACATCCCAAGAAAATCAATGGCAGGTATTTGAAGTCTTACTATCCAATTGTGTAGGAAACACAATAAGTATGAGAAATGCTAAAGTAAAAGTAAATAAAAGGGCATGAAGCACTCAGATAACAAATAAGGACTTCATAAAGAATTGAGTACACGTAGCCATAAATTGGCCCAAAAATCAATACAATGTTTTAGTTGTTCCCTTACAATTGATTCTCTACTTCTAAGGGATGTGAACAATTGAATGGTTGTAGCCATGTCTTCTCTTTTGTCAGCCAGCCCCTGGTTAATAATTTGCAACTTCTTGACATTTCGATCCAAGGCTAGGTTGACTGCTACTAGCTCTTCTTCCAGTTGAGCTTTCTTCTCCAACAGTTGGGATCGAAAATGAGATGCATAAGAGTGTTGTCCTTTCAATTCTAACACTTCAGCATGGATATGGGATACAAACTCCTTGTCCTTTAGCAGTTTTTCTTCTGCAGCCTTAGCCATTTGGCAGATGTTGATGTAAAAATTTATGGTGGCTGCTGCCTGAGATAGGTGGCTTGAAAAGGCCAGATTGGATTGCTCAAAGGCCTGGCAATATTTAAGGAAACCATTCTTGATGATAGGCTTCTATAAAGCTTCAAATGGAATCCTCGAAAATGTTTGCAGTAAATCCAAACAAGTGCCTAAGTCCACTCGAGGTAAGGAGGCTTCAGCAGTAGTGGAGGAGCTCTCTAACATGAACTAGGACATGCATGTTTGCTAACTAGTTTACTGTTTGGGCATGGAATACAATGTAAGTATTTTTTTGCTTTAGCATCCAGCATGCGTGTGAATGTTGCCATAACAGTATGCTTGCCATGCGGCTAAGTGCTTACGTGAGATAAACTGCTTGAATGCCTGTGGGTGGAGGTCAAATTGCTTAAATTGGGATGATGTGTTAAAACTGCGATTTTTTTTTTTAAGCCCACTAGATAGTTGCAAAACCATCTTTTCCAAAAGCCTACTTACGAGTAGCAAACCATTTTCAAAACGAACATAAAATGTTTTATTTCCAATTTAGGCGATTCGGTCTATACTTGTTTGCCGCGTGCATAACATAGTAATGCTAGGCTAATAATTGGAATAAGAAAACATAACATTTTCAAAACTGGATATCACGGTTAGTAGAGGCCGGTCTTCGGACCGGGCGAGAGGGGGTGCTCATAGCTGACCTTCCCCGATCGTACCCAAGCTCCCGAGCCGAGACAACTCCGGTGATGACGGATATGTGGCGTTCGGCACCGAGTCAGGGTTTCCTAAATTTCCCCATTTTAAAAATATTTAGGTGGCGACTCTGTATCTGGCAAAGCAGTCCATGTTTGGCACTACTTTTTTCAAAAATCTGTTTCTCAAAACGATTTGCCAGATTTGGACTCTTTGGTTCAGATTAAGAACCGTGACACAAATCGAGTCCGAACTGTAGCATGAGGCCCACGGGCGCGTCTACAGAGACCATTTTGTGTAACCGGGCTATTGCCTTGGAAGATGTAAGCCCGTAAGGGGCATTTTATTTTATTTTTTTTATTTTCCTGGTTGAAGACTATATGTTTCACATGCTATAGATTCAGGTGTTTTCTCATCATTGAATGTATATTTGCAGGTGGAACCCTTGTTTGAACCATGGATATTTTGATATAGAGAATGGAGAATGGTTGTAATTGATGAATGTACATGGTTAATGTATTATTTATGTTGGGTTTATTCTGGGGCGTTACAACTTGGTATTAGAGCTTCCGGGTTTGAATACTTGGGGCTAACGGGGAGTGTTTGTTTTACCACTATGGGTACATTTCGCATGATTACGAAATGTTTTCTTATCTGTGATTACGAGACAACATGGTTATATGGCTATGTGGGTATGAGATTAGACTTTTGGGATGTTGTTTGCGCCGATTAGATTCCTTGAGGTCTTATTAGAAGAGTACTTGATCAATACTCCTTCTACAAAGAATTCTTGATTTCTCACAGGACAAATCTCATCACTAAAGGATAATTCGTATGTGTTTATGTGACTGCGTGCTTATGTGGAGTGAATTGGATTGCTTATGTGCTAAAATGTATATAATGGTTATAGTTTGACATGTGAGACAAGTTGTGAGCACATTTGGAATTATGTGCACAATTATCTACTTTGTTCCTTAATTAGGATGTCGGGAAGAATTCGAACAAGAGGTGGTAGGGGTGGAAGGCGAAGTCGAGGTTGCCGGGGTGTACGTCAGATACCGGTCCACAAGGTTTCGGTACAAGAAGAGGGTCTAGGCTAAGCTGACATGGCCGAACAAGTGGGGCAAGCGGAGGTGCCAGGGCTAGCTGGCCAAGCCGCAATGGAGGCTCTCGCCGGGGAGATGGCGGGGGCATTGAGGGAGTCCATGAACATACATAGGGCGGAGACCCTAGCTAAGGAGAATATTGCGGAGACAATGGTGAGCTTTCTCACGAGAGAGTTCTTGCAGGCCAAGCCGGATGAGTTCCATGGAAGGCCTGAGCCAAAGAAGGAAGACGAATGGCTAGAACAGACTGTAAAGACTTTTGAATTGCTTCATATAGAGGATAGTGAGTTAAGGGTGACTCTTGCGAGTTACTACCCCGAAGGGGATGCAGGGCAATGGTGGAAGTACGCCAAGGGTCGTATAGCACCAACATGGGAGGCATTTGTGGTAGCCTTCCTAGACAAATACCTACCTCCCACTTCTAGGCAGAGGTTGAGGCAAGATTTCAAGGACCTTAAGCAACTAAACAGGGTATTCCTAGCCATGTTTGTCTCTTCTACTCTTCTCTATCTTGGAAAATACTCAAGAGAGGAGCGAACTTGGTTCCCAAACCATCTGTGGTTGCAAGATCATTTTGAACACGATAGGACAAAGATCAATAAATGCAATGCATAACGACCACCCGTCCCTCCTATCATGAAGCAAATTTAAGAAGGGAAGTAGAGACGCTTCAAGGTTCATCAAATTATCATGAATTGATGTAAGACACACCTTGACACAATAATAGATGCCGGCATAACGTCTAGCTGTAAAGACGTTTCAAGATTCATCAAAAAATTATGGACTAATGTAAGACAAGCCTTGACACAATAAACTCCGTATAATGTCCGACCGAATTCAATGAATCATATTGGCTCTTTATGTTGCTTGATTCATTTTAAGCTCAATTTTGTTAGCCACTTTTATATTACCCTCCCTTTTCTTTAATCCATTAACTTCATGGTGATATTTACATCCACTAAGTCCGAAATGCAATAAAGGAAAATAAGTGTCGACTTAACCCCAGTAAATAAACCTTATTTTCTTCGGAGGAAATTACAAAGAAAGAGTCAAACTTATTTACAAGTTAGGGATTTTAAGTCAAGCTCAAGATGTGCAACAAGAACTAGACAAACTCAGAAGAGTGATAATGACTTAGAAAAACCCATAGTGAGCGATAATGACTTGAAATCCAAACTTGATAATAAGTGATAATGACACTTTCCTTGGCAATTTCCAAGGGTCAATTAATTCCTTAACAGTAAATACACTGATGATAAATTCTTCAGGGGAAATTAGAAAGGAAGAGTCAAACTCATTTACAAGCAATAAGGGATTTCAAGTCAAACTCAAGATGCGCAACAAGGACTAGTCAAACTCCAAAGAGTGATAATGACTTAGATAAATCCATAGTGAGCGATAATGACTTGAAATCAAAACTTGATAATAAGTGATAATGAGACTTTCCTTGGCGATTTCCAAGGGTCAATTAATCCCTTAAGAGTAGACACACTGGTGATAAAAAGAATTGAAAAATAAATGATTGTACTTTAGTATAAGAAAGTTTTTATGCCTTTGGTAATGAACCTCCTGAGAGATTAAACCATTAAGCATGAGAAAGTTTTATGCCTTTGTTAGTGAACCTCCTAAGAAATTAAACCATTAAGCATGAGAAAAGTTTCATTCTTGTACTTGAACCATAATCTTAATTTTTCACAACTTTTTTAATCAAAATAATCGAAGAATGGGGGGAGGTTGTAGAGGTGGTTATGCAAAGTTGATTAATTGGTTAATATAACACAAACATAATTTGTAAAACAAACTTATTGAAGTAAATTAAACAACCCCCAAATAACATACAAATAGTGCTGCAATTAAACTATAGAAGGTGCACAATCATAGAGAGATTAAAGCTAGTATTGATATGAGGAAGGGTGGCTAACCCCTCCCCATTTTTACAACTTCAAACCACATAGTTTAGATGTTTAAAAAAAAAGAAAAAAAAAAGAACCCCAAAACAGTCCCAAATCAGCCCCAAAACAGTGGCAAAAGTTGACGAAAACAAATGGGAAACACAAGGATTTAAGCTAGGAGTAAAGTTCAAGCAAGGGGGATTAACTCTTCCATCTTTGGGTAGCTTTGAATCACAAGTTTCAGCCCTCAAAATAGTCCAAAAATAATATGAAAACACAAGAAAGAGATGAACAAAGATTGAAATAAAAGCAAGAAAGCTTTACCTCTTGTAGAAAATGTGTTCTTGTTGTAAATCAAACTTGATTTCAAAGCACCCTAAAGTTTGAGTATGATTTTCAATTCTCAAATCAAGTTCAAGTTCAAGCTCTTGTATGATATGTACGGATGATATGAGAGCTTCAAGGTTTATGGAAGAACAAAAAGGATGATAGCTTTGATCTTTTCTACCTCTTGATATTTCTAACTCACTTGATATTGATTTGATCTCTCTAACCAAATTCCATATGTCCTTTTCAACCTCCCTACAGCAGTTTGAACCCTGCTATATATAGGCCTTGAGCAGATTTCATCAAAATATCTGGAGAATTGGGCAGCTGGTAGAACACTGCTGAATCTTTGTGAAAAGTCAAGATGTCAGGCCGGATGTTGCTATCTCTAGTCAGATATCACTTAGGTCCGGCTGGACTTCAGTGTATTTCCACTATCTCTTACTTCCAAGTTCAATACAAGTTGATACAAGGTGTAATACTGAAGTTCCGGGGTAGAAATACAGTGGGTATGGCAGGTTGGAATTTTTTAGAGCTCGAACTCATATTCTTTTATTGACAATTTAAACCACTGACTCAATGTAATCGTCACAATCGAGTGCTCGGAATCAAGCGCCTAAGTCTTACGAGCGGTCAAAATTGAGGTGTCTACAGATTGGGTTTTCGACAACACGCCCTTTGTTTGTGTATGCTAGCACACTTTCTCCTTGCCCCTAGTTTCGGGGGGTCTACCATCCGGCTAGTTGAAGTAGCCCAAGGTTTGAAAGAAGGCAAGAGTTGCATTAGTTTGGTGTTGGCCGAGACTCTAATGGGCTTAGACGCCTTTCATCAGCGAGACACAACCAAATTCGTGGGAAGTCCACCACTTCTATAGGTAATGTTTCCCATCCTTTTTAATGTGTGTTTCTCACATCACTCAGCACCCATGCTCTATTTTTCTCTCAAAGCCCTTCTCTCATTTTTTTCCTCAACACATACCTCTCTATGCTTTAATCTCTCTTTTCTTTCAACCCTTCCTAGATATGGTTCATGGACAGGTTGAAGGTAGTGGATTCTTGCCCTGCATATTCATCATGGGGCTATTTCTTTCGTCAACGGCTAGTGGATTTCTTGAACGAGGGGTGGTGGTGCCATTGGATGTGTAATAGGTCTACTGTTGACATTGTTTGGCATTGCCCCTGGTTTGATCTGCTTGAGATGAGCTACAACATGACTTGGCAACCTGGCATTCAGATGATTGGCTTGACACACTGTGTGTTCTACTTTTTGTTCCGGTTCAGGCATCAGTTCAAACACGACCAGACTTGCCCAGAAGAGGGGGTTAGAGTACCCAGCTTCATTCCCAATCTGAGGTTCATAATTAGCTCAATATCCCACTGCCTGGAGGATGAGAGAGCTTCTGGCTCCTATCCCTAGTTTCAATTGCGCACTTTCTGGCAAGTGCTTGACTTGGCTTGAAGATGAGGCACAATCCGTGCCCACTTTGGCATCAGAAGCTTCCACAAGCACAAGCGAGGGATGTAGGAACTCCTGACTCTACTATGCCCCAAGTTTATTGCTTTTATCCTACTTTTCAAGTTTTATGCACATAATAAAAAGCAACTTTGATTTACATCAAGAGCTGGAGAACTTTGTATTGAAATCAATGAAATTGTGGGCACTGGAAATTTTCCTTTGGGTCCAAAAATGGTCTAAGTTATAAAAAGATTAATTTGAACAAAATCAACTTTTATTAAAACTTTTCAAAACCATTTTCGATAAGGATCACAACTTGACACACATGGAATCTGTCCTTGAGATGTAAAACCACAAATCCGAAAATGGAAAATTGCCCCCTAACTAAATAGCAGTGTTTAAGCACTGTAGTCAGCTCTTCTCTTAGTCTTAGAGTAAGGTGTAATGCAATCGAACTTTCAGATTACGAGAAAAGAACAAGGATGCTTGATAAAACAATGGCACAGTTGATTTGGATGGTGTGTTACGGACGAGATTTTGCGAGATGAAATTTGCCGACGTAGTCCCGAAGAATGGAACATGCTTACGTAGTTGTTTTGGATTCATCGGGTATAAGTCTCATTTTTCTCTAATTTTTGTAGCCGCCTTCTGGGTTTTCAATCTTGCGACCAGTTTCTATTTTCTAATTTTTTTGTGCTTAATTTGCCTTAGGTGCTTCTGGTTTTTGGCTAGGAGCTGAGGGGGTATTTTCTGGCAACTTGTCCATATTGGATCGGTTGGGAAGATTCTAAGCCATCAGGCATAAAATAATAGGTTCACCGCCAATGTTTTGGATAATGTAAGGAACCAATCCAATTGTTGAACTGCCCAGGGTCAGGATTGGGAGCTTCAGTTGTTTTCTACAAATCCCTTCCGTAAGATCTAGCTTAACTTTCTGTTAAAGCCAGCATCCTGCAGTCATAATAACTTGACATATACAGTGTGCTTTTCAGCTTCTGTCATCAAACAGATAATTGCTTTGAAATCTGCTCTACTGCAATCGTTTTGCTATCTGGAACTCAGACAAACAGCTTATATCCATAAACCAAAGAGTACTGAGTTGCCCAGGAGATTTCGATTTGAAGTAACTGTAATGCCATCTTAGAGTCAAAACCATCTGTGTAGGTCTCAACCATGTTTCTTGCAAAATGGTTGCTGTTCTGTTGCGGCCTCAAGCAGCTCCATTGGTTTTGCGGCGATATGTAATAAACTTATTGAAAAGAGCCAGTTGTATTTTCTACAAGTCGATCACTTCTTTTCCTTGAAATGGGAGCCATTATTTGGAATGATTCGTTCGGGAAAACGAATAACGGCAAATGTGTTGTTTCGGGATGAATTGCCACATGCCGCGACTTTCAACACTGCATAAGACTGAGCTACCACCCACTTCGTGAAATAATCAATTGCACTATGAATATACTCATGCCCATTTGACCCTTTTGGGTAACTGCCCAATGACGTCCGATTCCTTAGACTGAGAGAAGGCATGGTGAAGTCTATTGTATACAAGCTTCGACAGCGAGATATCATGAAGATTATGCATGGATTTGGCATTTGGTTGGCATGCTGAACAAAACCATACAATGCCTCCTGCTATGGTAGACAATAGTAATCCTCTGCCTGAGAATCCTGCGCGGGCTAACATTACTCTACTCATGTGTGCCCACACTCTTCCATGGATGGCCTCCGTTAGGCGCTTCGACTCTTTGCATCGAAGCATAACTTGTGGCATTCAAATGACCCTGCTTAATAAACTTATCACCCGCAAGAATAAATTGAACAGGACCATCCACCGTATTGGCCCTTTTATCTTTGGCATTTTGCCTAGTGGATAAACTCTTTTCCAAGAGAAGTTCAGATATCATAATACTTGGGTTTGGATTGCACTTCATCTTTGGCGGCGATGAGTCTCGTAACGCCGGCGGTATATTCTGTCATATAATGGTCGGCTTCAATCCAGACTCCACACGGGATGTCTATCATAGAAAATAGAGGTTAATGAAGCCTCACGAACGCTATTGTTCTCTCTTAGTAGATGCGTGAAGGTAGTTTTCAAACTAGGAATCAGGAAAATGCTCCAGGGTCGAGTGATAGGTCTTCACT
>NW_021024881.1:1597126-1635817 GCF_004153795.1 Camellia sinensis
TGCCCCAGTAGATGTCCGAATTGAAGTACTGTAGCCCTAGAGAGCAAATGGCAATTTGAGTGGCCAGTTCCTGTAGGTCTCAACCATTTTCTGCAAAATGTGCTTGATGTTCTTGTTGGCGGCCTCAACAGCTCCATTCGTTTGCGCCCGATATGTAGATGACTTATGAAAAGCCACGTTGTATTTCTCTAACAAGTCGATCACTTCTTTCTTGAAATGGGAGCCATTATTTCAAATGATCTCGTTCGGGACACGATAACGGCAAATGATGTTGTTTCGGATGAACTTAGCCACATGCGCGACGTTCAACACTGCATAAGATTGAGCTTCCACCCACTTCGTGAAATAATCAATTGCCACTAGAATATACTCATGCCCATTTGACCCTTTTGGTGTAACTGCCCCAATGACGTCGATTCCTTAGACTGAGAAAGGCCATGGTGAAGTCATATTGTACAGCTTCGACAGCGAGATATTCATGAGATTTGCATGGATTTGGCATTTGTGGCATCGCTGAACAAAACCAATACAATCCTCCTCTATGGTAGACCAATAGTAACCTTGCCTGAGAATCTGCCGGGCTAACATTACTCTACTCATGTGTGCTCCACACTCTCTCCCATGGATGGCCTCCGTTAGGCGCTTCGACTCTTTTGCATCGACGCATAACTTGTGCATTCCAAGATGACCCCTCTTACATAACTTACCCCCGCAGATGATAAATTGAACAACCATCCACCGTATTGCCCTTTTATCTTTGGCATTTGCCCCTAGTGGATAAACCTCCTTTTCCAAGAAGTTCCAGATATCATAATACTTGGGGTTTGGATCTTGCACTTCATCTATTGCGGCGATAGTCTCGTACGCCGGCGTATATCTCTGTTCAATAATGGTCGGACGCATCCAGACTCCCAACGGGATGTCTACCATAGAAAATAGAGTTAATAAAGCATCAGCGAACCTATTGTTCTCTCTTAGTAGATGCGTGAAGGTCTGTTTTTCAAACCTAGGAATCAGAATGTCCAGGGTCTAGTGATAGATCTTCATCTTTTCTTCTTTGACCTTCCAGTCTCTGTTTCCTTGAGAAACAACTAGGTTCGAGTCCCCGACGACATCCAACCTTTTTGGCCCTAGTTCCAGGGGGGCCTCAGCAATACACGCCTCGTATTCTGCCTCGTTGTTAGATACTTGAAACGGAGTTTGAAGGCTAAGGGTATATGGGAATTGTTGGGCGCTATCAACAACACCCCTATCCCATAACCGTACTGGTTCGACGCTCTATGAAAGTACATTATCCAAATCTCTTCCTCGACTTGCATAATAGCTCCATCTGGGAAGAGGTATTCTACCGCTTCATCCCCTTCCTCTGGGTGATCCGCCAGGAATTTAGCTACTACTCTCCCCTTGACAGACTTGCGAGTGACATATTGTAGATCAAATTCGGAAAGGAGAAGCAACCAACGAGCTAGCCTACCTGTAAGCACTAGTTTCTCAAAGAGATATTTAATGGGATCTAATCTTGAAACCAGAATTACAGAGTGAGCTAACAAGTGGTGCCTCAACTTCCTAGTAGCCCATACCAAGGATAAGCAAGCCTTCTCTAGTGGGGTGTAACGGGTCGCATAGCCCAGCATTTTCTTGCTCAAATAGTTGATGTCTTTCTCCACGCTATCCTCAGATTCTTGAGCAAGCATGCATCCCATTGTTGTGTCTGTTACTGACAGATACAGAATCAAGGGCTTTCTCGGTTCTGGTGGCGATAACACGGGTGGATTCTGAAGGTACTGTTTGACCTGCTCAAAAGTAAATTGACATCAATCAACCCATTGGAATTTCTTTCCATTCTTTAAGAGACCAAATAGTGGTTCACAAGTCAAGGTTAATTTTGAAATAAACCATCTTATGAATTGCACTTTACCCAGAAAGCCTCGCACCTCCATTTCAGTCCTTGGTGGTGATATTTCTAGGATGGCCTTGATTTTGGAAGGATCTACCTCGATCCACCTTTGTGTGATTAAGAAACCCAGCATTTTCCCTACTGTTACACCGAAAGTGCACTTCGGTGGATTCAACCTCAATCTGTACTCTTTGATCTGTTGAAAGAATTTCTTCAAGGCGGTGTAGTGGCCCTCTCTTTTCTTGGACTTGACAATCATGTCGTCCACATACACCTCCACCTCGTTATGGATCATGTCACGCAAAATTGTGGTTGCTGTAGACGCACCCGTGGGCCTCACTACAGTTCGGACTCAATTTGTGTCACGGTCCTTAATCTGAACCAAAGAGTCCAAATCCGGCAAATCGTTTTGAGAAACAGATTTTGAAAAGAAGTGCCAAACTTGTACTGCTTTGCCAGATACAGAGTCGCCACCTAAATATTTTTTATGGGGGAATTTAGGAAACCCTGACTTGGTGCCAAAGGCCATGTGTCCGTTATCACCAAAGTTGCCTCGGCTAAGGAGCTTGGGTACGATTGGGGAAGGTCAGCTATGAGCACCCCCTCTCGCCCGATCCGAAGATCGGCCTCTACTAACCATGATATCCAGTTTTAAAAACGTTATGTGTTCTTATTCCATTTATTAGCCTAGAATTACTATGTTATGCGCGCAGCAAACAAGTATAGACCAAATTGCCTAAATTGGAACAAAACATTGCATGTTCGTTTTTGAAGATGGTTTGTTACTCGCAAGTAAGCTAAAACGCAGGTTTTGCCACCTTCGAGTGGGCTTTTAGAAAAGATGGTTGTGTCACTATCTAGTGAGCTTAAAACTCATAGTTTAATGCGTTATTCCAATTTAGGTAATTCAACCTCCATCCACAGGCATTCGAGCAGTTATATTACATAAGCAGCTGGCCTCATGGTAATCATGTTGTTATGGCAATACTCACACGCATGCGGTATGCTAAAGCATAAATGCTTACCAAGTACTCCAAGCCAAAACAAGAACACGTTAGCAATCATGCATGATCCAAGTCCATGTTTAAATGCCTAATGCAACGCATACGGAATGTCACTAGAGTAGGCTCGGCTAGTCTATAAATGACATGTGAAAATGCACAAGTAGCATGTATTCAAGTTAGATTTGAAATACTTATGCAGTTAGTATGATGCGCCGAGCCTGGTGCATGCAATACTTGATGAATGATGCACGCATGCATAGCATAAGGTATGCTAAAGTAAACATGTCCTAATACTAACCATCGAAAGCAGGTAAGTAAAAGGGAGAAAGAAGTGGGGGTTGGAAGACATACACACACCCACCCACGCTTATTACAGATTCACCCTCGCTCGGAGGGACCGAAAGAATAATACAAGTTAATTAACCGACAAACTAATTAAATATTACAGACCGAATAATTAATTAACAAATTAACTAATCTAATGAAAGCACTAAACGGCCTCGGGAAGAGGGCCCAATGCAATGCGCGCTTGCTCCGCTCAGAAAGTCACTGCCATGCACAAGTTGCCTCTGCTTTGACTGTTCTGCTTCTCTGAAGGTTGCACAACTCCCAAGGTTCCTTCTCTGAGTGTTGTAGAACACCACCGGCTGAGTGGGATCATCACCGGCCATTTTGAAGTGGTCATCGACCATCAATTGAACTCTCGGCCAAACATTCTTTGCCGGTCGGCACTAAACACTGCCGGGCGGCCAAATCTTCCTGCTCAATCTGTTTTGATAGCAGTAGAGGACAGAACTTGGCATGACAATGTATTTCAAGCAATGTATGCAACAATCACACCGCTTATCATATTCATGACTCAAAGGGATATGATTCTCGATTCTCGGACCACCAATCGCGCATTTCCATGCATGATAGTCCAAAGAATCAAGTGTGCATCTTGATATGGAATGCAATGCACATAACCAAACAAATTGAACTCAACGTCTATTATACTCACTTCAAGAGGTCAAGCATGCATACTCATGCAATGCAATCCTAAGCATGTGAACTAGCATACAACATGGCAATGCAATGCGAATATGCAAGTATGCAAGCAAACATACAGGGTGAGAACGCAATCAAGCAAAGGAGATGGACTTAAACTAATTTAGGATGGTTCGCAAGCATGCCAAAATCAGTGGTTGAAGTGCTCAAACATGAGGACCAACACACACACACACACATGCACATGTTAATGGGCCAACACTTAAACATCAAAAGGCAACTCTCAAGCACGCTTGGAAGAGACTAAACATGGACTAAGGGCATGCAATGTAAGCTCTGAGAACCATGTTAATGATGGTGCCAAACCAACTCAACCAAGACAAACATAGCATACAATTGGTCCAAGTACTTGAAGCTAGTCGAGGAGACTTAAACCACGGCTAAGCCAACCAAGCCTCACAAGGCCAAGAGGGCTTAAAACAAGTTCAAGGTAGGCCTAGACCATGCAAAGGGAACACCTAGATGGCATCTAAGTGGCTTAAAGATGGAAGCATGCAAAAGAGGCTAAACATGGAGCATACAACACAAACTTTTAAGGGATCAAAGAGGCATCAAAGGCATGCATGCAAGCATGTTATGAGAACTGAAATAACATGGTAAGTGGTTCCAAACCACTAAAAATGATGCAAGTAACGCACACTACACACTCACACACTTGAGGCTAACAATCCAAAATGCAAAGGGACTATGCAATGCATGTCTTGGTCAACCAAAACAGCCAAGGACAGACCTTAAGCATGGCAAGACAAACATAAAAGCTTCACAAAGCTAGGCCTAAACATGCTTGAATAAGGGCTCAAAGTACAGGACATGTTATGGCTAAAACAAGGCTTTACAAGGTATGTATGCTAAGCAAGCATGGTGTACCAAAACCAACATACAACAATGCTATATTATGACATAATAAGCATGAAAATCAGTCAAGGCATGGTCAATACAAACTCAAACTATATGCTCCCTCAAAAGGCTAAAAATGGTCCTTTTCAAGGACAACAAGGAGAGGGGATGGCCCTCTCCTTCCTAGGACCTCAAGGCACCATCCTCATCACTGAAATCCCTCAAGATTTCAGTGGTGAGGAGGCCCAAACACAATGGTCCCGGAGCTCAACCGAAATGGCACAAAACAAAGGCCAAATAAGCCTTAAGAGGGGTCAAACAACCCCAAAGCTTAAAACACCCTTAACAAACTATTTAGAGCACTCAAAAACAAGACTTTTCTATCTTATATGTTAAGCTCAAAAAAAGTTACAAACATGGCAAAACAAGCTATGAAAACAAGGCTTAAAAGAGGTAAAAGCTCACCTTTGAAGCACAGCAGCAAATCAACAACTTTTGGACCAAGAAAAGGCTTCAAATCACCCCAAAAATAACCTTCAAGGACTCCAGCTCAATAAAGGAAGTAGAGAACTAGGTGTTTGTATGCGAAAGTACAAAAAAATGCACTTTTGAGCACAAACAAGCCCTAAACCTTAGAGAGAGAGGCAGAAAATGTAGAGAGAGAGAGAGATTTTTTGCTCCTTAGGTTGTACATCTCCTCCTCTTCCTCTTGTATCTCTCTCCTCTTGAGAGAGCTTGATTGATATAGATATATCAATCTGCAGCCTCCTCAGAAGTCCCACGTCCAGGCATGGACTGGGGTATGGCCTGGAATGACAGCTACCAGCTGTCTACAAAAATATCTATTGAAAACCACATTTGGCCGGCCGGCCATCAAAGTGGCCGACCGGCAGTGAAATTGGCCGGCCGGCCATCACATTTGGCCGATGCCAACATAACACAGCCGGTGGCCTCAAGCCATGGCCAGTGGAGTGTGAGGATGTCCTAAAAGCCATTCCCTGCCCTCCAAAGCAAAAACACAAGTGTTTGGTGCAAAACCAGACACAAAACGGTCGAGTCGAGAGATCCTGAGGCAAGGCACGTAGCCGAGGCCTCCGGGAACTCAAGACGAACACAAACATGGATGATCACCGAGTGTTCAAGCGGTGACGTCCAAGTCTTGAGGACGGTCAAAAATAGGGTGTCTACAGTTGCCCCTCTTTGACAGAACTCGAAAGTCATAACAATGACGGGAGTGAATGTCAAAGCCCGGAGATGACCCATTTTTGACAAGGCCGAAGACTTAGACAAACATGCAAGGCAAACAAGATATGCGTCCGAAGGCAGGGGCAAAATGCAAGACAATGTACAAAGCCGAACATAACTTATGATCATGCAAAGAAAACTGTAACGAAGCATAACATGCGACAGTTTTAAGCTAGCATATACCAAACTACACTACGATGCAGAAAGGATGTAAGAGAATTATGTAATTCTCGATACGTCTCACTCAGAGAATACAATACCTGCGCGGTTCGTCTGGTTGCACTAGTCTCAAATGAACCGTACATACAATATCGTGTCTGGAAAGAAAGCAAACTTAACAGGTACAGATATCGTTAGCAATATGCAAAATCAATGCAAAATGATATGCGATATACAAAACTATGTATAGTAATGCAGATGAAAATGCAATGCAATTGAATCATAATCAAATCATGAGCGGTCCAAAACCACACAAATGTCAAATAGATTGATGGAAGTAACAAGTCCGTCGACCATAGAAAAGGTGCCACAACCCTCAAACCAACATACCAACGTGGAATAGGCGCGTACACATGCAGAACTATGAGTGATGCAGACGGACACAAGAACAAGTAATTGGGTGGAATGACATAGGTGGGGAAATGACCCGCTGAAGAAAGACCAATGATCCTAATGTTGGATGCAAAAATTACACTACAATGTAATATATATAATGGATATGGCAAGCAGCCAAACCAAATCTTGTCGAGGAAAGGCATGGACACACGCAAACCATGTCTAACATAGAACGGTCATATAGAACTATGAGTGTATAGACGTAAAAAGTATGGGCACATACCAGACCAAGCTTAACATGGAAAGGCGCAAGCCCTAGATGGAAGTGATGCGGTGAATGCATGCAAGCTACAATGCAACATATACAAATATGCAATGGAATGGAATATTTATAATGGATAAGGCACGCGGGCGAAACCATATCTTGCCTAGGAAAGGCATGTACTCAAACAAACCGCATCTAACATAGAAACAGTGCCGCAACCCTCAAACCAACATACCAGCATGGAATAGGTGCGTACACATGCAGAACTGTGCTTTGATGTGAAAAGTGTGGGCACATACCAGACCAAGCTCAACATGGAAAGGCGCAAGCCATAGGTGGGGGTGATGCAGTGAATGCATGCAAGCTACAATGCACTATTTACAATGATGCATGACATATGCATGTTTACAATGATGCATGACATATGCATTATTTATAATGATGCATGACATATGCATGTTTACAATGATGCATGACATATGCATTTTTTGTTTTTGTTTTTTAATGATGCATGACATATGCATTTTTTGTTTTTGTTTTCTTTTTTGTTTTTTTGTTTTTTTTTTTTTGTTTTTTTTGTTTGCAATGATGCATGATTTTGAAATGCGCGACAACACGCGGCTTTTGGGATGCATGACAATGCATGTTGATGTAAGTGCGTGACCACGCACGTCTTTTGATATGCATGACAATGCAGGTGAACCGGAATATGCAACCACGTGCGTCATTTGAAATGCATAACAATGCAACCAAGCGGGTTTAAGGTCTCGCCAGACCGTCAAATGCATGATTTCGAAATGCGCGACAATGCGCGGATTTTGAGATGCATGACAATGCATATTGATGTAAGTGCGTGACAACGCACGTCTTTTGATTATGCATGACAATGCATGTGATCCTGAATGCGCAACCACGCGCATCGTTTGAAATGCATGTATAATGCAACTTATCAAAAGTCGTTCGGGCACGGCATACACTGAAGAACTTGCATCTTTAAAGGATTTAAGGTCTCCTAGACCGAGCGTATTTAAGGTCTCACCAGACCGTAGCAAATGCATGAATTTTGTTATTTTTAATGCATGATTATGCATGTGTATGACAATGCAAGATGTGTGCGCAACGACGTGACAGAAATGACGCAAAATCAACGCGCGTTCACGACAGAGCGTTGCAACGTAACCCATGTGGGGCAACTTTCGAACCTTGTAAGAGATAAAAAGGATACCAAAAGGGTACACCTTGCATGAATTCGAGAGCCACGCACAGAAGACACGGTCCGAGGTTGAAACGGAGGCCGGTAGAGCTTCGGAAATGTCTTTTCTTGTACTATCTTGAACAATAAAGGTTCCAAACCACAGATCTGACCCAAACAAGGTTGTAGGATGCTCACCGGCCTAAAGGGGAAGCCACCGGCCATCCACCGGCCACCAAAAAAAACATCACCGGCCAAACATTTTGCCGGCCGGCTAAAGATGTGGCCGACCGGCCAAAAGTTGCTGAGTCGGGACAGTTTAGTCTTTTTGCCTCGGGTCTTTTACAATAGGGTTTCAATCCCTATTTCTTTCATTTTCCTTGGCCGAAAATAGTTGCTCTCTCTCTCTCTAGAGCATTTTCCCCTTTCCCATTCTCCGTTTTCCTTGATTCTCGCGCCCTTTTCGACGTTTGATTTGTGAAGTTCATCGCGTTTCAAACACTTTGAACCGAACATTTCTTCATTTCGGTGTCTCCTTTGCTATTTCCACCTCTTGGGGTTTGTTTCCCCCAAATTTTTCTTGATTTCCGTGCCTTTTCTGTACCCCGACCTTTCCGGCCATTTTTTACCCTCCCGGGGTTGACTTTTCGGTTGACTTTTCATATTCTTGCCCGATTTTCACTCGTTCGGCTAGTTTCGCACCACTTTTGACATGGTGGGTGATATTTCACGGGGCGGGACTCCCCCAGAGCATGAGATGGATCCAGAGGCCGAGCTCCTCCCCTTGAGCGTTCGCCCGTTCAACCCGGCGACCTACCGGCCGGCGATTCACATCCTACCTCCTAATGGACTGCGCCAGTTCAGGAGCTTCGAGAGGGGTGTGCCTCTAGAGCTTCTCTTGCGCAAGCCTACATCTCATTTGTCCTTCGGCGCTTCCGAGGTAACATACTTCCCTCTGCTTTACTTTTCGCAATGTAGAACACTTAGCTGCCATAACTGATTATGCTCTTTAACTGCTTAGCCCAAATGCACTGAGGCACTGTACACTGTAATCGACCGTGAACACACTTGCAACTGTTATCTGTTTGAATCTGAACGCGTGCACACGCACTGCACTCGCCCTGAACCACTCAAATACACTGACACATCAGTCACTGTAGTTCACTACGAGCACACCGGCACCCGATATCTGTTTGAATCTGGAAAATGTGCACACATGCTGTATCTACAACAAACCATGCAAACACACTGACACATCACATGTCGTAGTTCACTACCAAATCTGAATGCTTTTCAAAACTATACTTTAGCGTTTCTTCGCCATTGTCTGCTTGAAAACAGGGAGATTCCCATACCGTTCGGGGGTATGAGAATATTGCCGCTCGGGATTGGTATGCAGAGTTACCCGACGCGGTTCACCACATCGTGGACCAGGGCGGCTTCGGCGCATTTTGCAGAGGGCTTTCCAGACTGACGACGAGCAGGCCTCTCCTTGCCGCCCTAGCAGAGAGGTGGTGGGACACCACCGACTCGTTCCACCTTTCTGCCATGGGAGACATGACGATGACTCCTTATGATTTCTCGATGCTCACAGGCATCGGGGTAGGGGGTGATCCGATCCCCTTTGATACTGATATGGATAAGTGGATAGCATCTCAGATCCATCTGCTCGGCGAGGTGCCGCCTTTTGCGCGTCCCAGCTTCGTTCGATATTCCTGGTTCGAGGTCCAGTTTAGGGTCCAGCCAGCTTTGACCGAGGAGGCTCCGATGACTCAGGAGGCTGTGGAGAGATACGCACGCGGTATTCTCATGTTTCTGTTTGGGACTACCATTTTCGCCGATCGGGCGAACGCTGTGCCTCTCTGCCTGCTTAGTGCACTGGTGGATGTTAGACAGATCCTGCACTACGACAGGGGCGGCGCCGCTCTGGCCACTCTCTATGGGTACATGAGCTCAGCTTCCCGTGGCAGTGGGCAGTTGCTCGGAGGCTATTGGCGCGCTTGGGAGGTACATTTTCCTTTTTCTACTTTACATTTTCTGTACTCTGTACACTGCACACACTGTACTTTCTGTTTCATGCTGATCATAAACTGCACGCACGGCACACACATATACCCTGCTTTACACTGACTATACACTGCATACACCGTACACTCTGTTCTACACACTGCATAGTACACGGTCCTGCAATTTCTGCTTTATTCTGTGTTCTGCTTTATCTGATAACCCTTCTGGTATTTGCTCTGCAGTTGTGGGTCTACGCCTACTTTCCGAGACTCGCCCCAGTGCCAGATGTAGAGACCCCTCTCGTCGTCCCATTTTCGCGTCGCTTTGATGTGAGGTGTGTACAGAGGCTGCAGGAGACATTCATCTTTTTCCGCCGCTGCTTTGACACTATTACCCCTGCAGAGGTATGTTTTACGTGCGGTTCATTTAAGCTTCGCTTTACATTGTATTGTCAATATTAGTAGATACCAAACTACATGTCATTTACAGACCACTTGGCAGCCTTGGGCTCCATTGCCTGCGACGATTCAAGATCGGTTTGCCGAGGCAGAGGAGACTGCACGTTTTCGGATCCTGCTGGAGGGCCCGGTCTGTCGGGCTTGGTACTTGCGTGAGCGTTTCCTACGCCAGACCCTGGGCTTGCCAAAGCAGATAGTTTCGGGTCCGCCTCATACCCACATGAGGGACACCGAGAGGTTCACCGCCCAGGAGATGGCCGATTACACGATCGGCTGGGACACGGAGGGCTTTAGGGGCGAGGGAGACTACAGAGAATACGTCCAGACCTACATTATGCGGCCTCTGAGCGGTGGCCGTCGAGCTGAGAGAGAGAGACCCGCGGTGCCGGTAGCTAGGGCAGGAGCGGAGGCTGGGGCAGGAGCGTCGAGGAGGGCTCGGGTCCGCAGCAGGAGTGGAGTTCAAAGAGGGCGGGGGGCTGGTTGGCCTGCTCTTCCCACGGCGATGACATGCAGAGGGCGTGGCAGGGCGACCTACCAGATCCCTATTGCTCCCCCTCCGCCTGATCACGAGTTGGTCGGCTTCTATGACCTGCCTCCGGTATGTACTACTACATATTGCATTCTGCATAGTTAGTTGATTTCATTTGATTTGATATTCCGCAGAATATTGATGCTTCTTAATACTTTTACAGGCCTCTTCTGAGTACACTCGCCAGTCCTTGGAGCTGACCGCTTCAGTGATGGGGATGCTCCAGCAGAGGCTCGACCTTCTATCCATTTATAGCATTCTGGTATGTCCTTCTGACCACCGTCTCGAGCCATACATAGACTGTTTCACATACCCTGACACACAAAACGACACCAGACATACTGCCCTCACAGCATCTGATGCATTGTATTCTGTACTGATAAACTGCTCATGGCATTCACACACTGTACTCATACACTGCATTCTGCACCGATATTCTGTTCACAGTATTTACACACTGTGCTCATACACTGTATTCTGCACTGATACTCTGTTCACAGTGTTCACACACTGTACTCATACACTGTATTCTGCACTGATACTCTGTTCAGAATGTTCACACACTGTACACATACACTACATTCTGCACTAATACTCTGTTCACAGTGTACACATACTGTACTCATACACTGCATTCTGCACTGATATTCTGTTCACAGTACACTGATGCATTCGCTTTTTGTACTTTTCAACATCCCTTCTAGATCCCTACCGTAGGAGGTGCCCCAGCTGGACCTTCTGTTCCTACCGGAGGAGATGGGAGAGTATACCCCCGCACCAAGGCGGGACGCACCCATGTCAGGAGTAGCTCACGGGCGCCAGTTCCAGGCGATGACGAGTCTGAGGCGGAGACAGAGGCGGAGGCAGAGTCGTCATCGGAGGAGACCGGAGATGACTCGAACTCGGACTCAGATGACAGCGCTGATGATGCTCCTGGACCTTCGTCCAGGAAGAGGACGAGGACGGACCCCTAGACCCACGGCCTTTTGTCATTGATCCAGACTTTTGCTGTTTTTCTTTTCTTTTCTTTTTGTTTTGTACCTTTTGCTGGTAGCTAGAGTACCTTGTACTGACGCAGGCAGAAAAGATGATGAAATGAAACAAACTTTTTTGTCTGATAAAGTGTTGCATTTGTACATTTCATATATTGCATCGCATTACATCATGTTACATCTCAAACGAAATGAAATTGATCTGTTGTTTGAAAATTGAACACTTGCATTGTAATAATCTGATAACGAAATAGTCAACAGAAAAAACAAACCATACCAACCACTGCACATTCTGCACACTCGGCTCATACTCTACTGGGGATTAATCTGCATACAGCTCATAACGCAGCGCTTGGTTCATTTTGCACACAACAGATCCTGAACAAACAGCCCAAATCTGACAAGACGGACCATGAAGGTTGAATCTACTGAAGTTGAAGCACACTCAGATGCGATCTGAAACCCAGAAGCTTCAAAGAGGCCCAGCGTTTTCTTGTTCACACCTATCGGGGGTGGACCCTGCAGTTGTATGAAAGAACCAAATAATGTTTTTTGCACAAATGTGCAGAATGGCACAGCATTCTGAGCACAAAACAATTTTTTTTTTTTGAAAATGAGGAAAGGGTTCTCAACCGGGTATTGAGCCTACAACTAAACACAGCATACTATGACTCAATAAAAGGTACACGACCTAAACTCATCAAGTAACACTTGAAAAAGACTCAAAACAAAAGTTGAGGTAAACAAAACAAAAGACACGACACACAGACGTGTTATAAAGACAAGAGACCTCTCAGTTCGCGAGGAGCCAGTTTCTCCGGGTAGTGTTCCCCGCCGTTTCTTATTTGTGATTATCACATCCCTCTGGCACTCAAGCTTGTTTTTTTTCTTTTTTTCGCAAAACCCTTCAGCTCGCTTTTCCTCTCAACTTACACCTCTCTATTCTTTATTCTCTCATTTTTATCCCTCCCCGGGGTGTTTAATGGATGAATAGGAAGTTGTGGGTTCACGCTCAACCGTATCAGCTCGCGGCTATTCCTTCTGGTGATGCTTGGTCGATGCCCTGGATGGGGAATGAAGTATCTTGATCCATTCTAATTCGTGCTTCGTACTTGGTTCGATACCTCGTTGTTTAGAGGTTGAGAGAGCTTTCAGCTCTTTAATGACAGCTCCAATTGTGCCCTTTCTGGCGGGTAGAGTGTCCTTATGGCAAGGAATGTTAACCATGGGGTAAAGACAGAACACCTGACTCAACTGTGCCCCTAGTTCATCATTTTGACCATTTTTTGTTTTGGTTTTCTACTAAAATAATTTTGACCAGATGAGAGTTAGGTTAACATACTTCTTCGGTTTCTGATTTGAAAATCATGCAAGTCAGGCTATGAGCACTGAAAATTCTCCTTTTTGGGTCCAAGAAAATGGTCCAGTTTTGGAAAATGAAATAATTTTCGAGAAAATAGTCAACCTCAGTAAAAATTTTCAAAAACTATTTTTGCAAATAGCCAATGCTCAACGAGCGCGGAACCTACGCTTGAGATACACAATCTCTGATCTGAAGGAAAATGGAAAATTGCCCCTTGTTCGAAGGATGCTGTATGGCAACGGAAAGTTGCCCCTGGTTTGAATGGAGACTCATGGCAACGGAGAGTTGCCCCTTGTCTGGATAACGCCGTAGCATACTGTAGTCAGTCCTCATTAGTGATGATCGCAACTGAACTCTCGGATACAAAGAAGACGAAGATGGTTAAAACCAATATATGGACACAGTCACTTTGAAAGTGTTGGTGGCTGGACTTCAGGATGAAGTTGCCTACGTATCCCAAACATGGGAATCAAGCCTTACGTAGTTCGGGGTTAAGGTACACTCGGCTATTAACCTCTCCTTTTGCGCTCTAACTTTTGCCAAGGCCGCCCTTTCTGGGTTTTCAACCTTGCGAGCTTTGTTCTTCTTTTCTTTTCAATTCTTTTCATTTCTTTTCTTCTTTTTTCTTTTATTCATTTTTTTTTTGCATTTTCTCTTTTGTTCTTTTCTTTTCTTCTTTTTTTTTCGCTCTAACTTTTGCCTGGGTCGCCCTTCCGGGTTTTCGGCCCAGCGAGCCTCTCAAGGGTAAAAGTGTAGCTTTGTCCATGTTGAATGGTTTGAGATCCTGAAGTCATCTGAATCTAGGAGAACGGCTGTCATTCGCTGACGATGCAGGAGTCCATCCGATGGAGGCTAAATTTGCCCCTAGTGTTGTGGATCGGAACTCAGTGTTTTCTTCAGCAATACTTTCTTCTTTCCTCCCTCTGGGATTTGGCATTCTTGCCGATCTTCATTGATTTGTGGAATGATCCATCTTTGGCTCTTCGAGCATAATCTGACATCTTTTGCCCCTAGTTCGAGGAGTGTTCCTGATCTAGCTTCGCAAGCTTCTTTTGATCACATCTGATCTGCTTGCCCTTGGTTCGGGGATTTGCTTCAAATCTGTCCACACGAGCCTCACTTTGTGGTTGATCGTTGGACTTTTTGAATCTAAGTTCAAGGTTTGAAAGCCAGAGGTCGAGTCTCGGGGCTGAGAGCGATCCTAGGCTGCACAATCTCAAGAGTGATTCCACACAGGTCTTCACAGGACCGCGCAAAATATTTGTTGAAATCTTTCAAGAAAGTGACTAATCGCTCGAGCTAAAGATCCTTCTTAGTACTCACGCTGACAAGCATGATTTCGATCATTAAAGGCTTGGCATGACTCTCTTTCTCTCAATTTGATCAAAGTTTGCAAAACCCGAGGAATTCCTTCCTCTTTGTTTTCACCGCAGTGTTCAAAAAGTTTTGAAAAACTTAGGTCAATGCAATGATTTTTAGGGCACAAGAGAACAGATGGAATGTGACGACCCAGAATTTTTCCCTCCGCTCGAGCGGAGGATTTGACGCTCGAGCGGACTTTTGGGGCTCTCAGCAATTTTGCAGATGGCCTGAGATTCTGGGAGTGGTGGATCTCCGCTCGAGCGGAGAAGTTAACGCTCGAGCGGACTACTTTATTGGTCTGTGCGCGCTCGAGCGGTTGAAGCGACGCTCGAGCATGAGAAGTAAGATTTCCCTTGACATTGTAGTGGTGTATTTAGAATCTTCTTATTTTATTTTGGAGTATTGTTTGAGGTGGTAATATGATGGTAAAGTAAGATTGGACCAAAAACTTTAATCAGAATAGATTGTCTTCGACCAGCCGCCACTCTTTTGTCATTTTCTTTTTCTACATTTTGAATTTGGATGTCTGGTTAGAACCATTGGAAAGCTTATTTCCGGGGCTTCAATTTGGACACAAGAACGACCTAAAACGGAGTCCGGATGGGAGAGTTATACCTGTTCAAAGTTTCGAAATCTGTTCTGAAAACAGGTACGCTCGAGCGGGAATTCCTCCGCTCGAGCGGGAATTACGGGACAGCAGCTTAAAATGAGATTTTTTGGATCATTTCTCACATTTTCCTTTTCCCCTCTTCATCCCTCTCCCCTAGGTCCGAAAACCCTAGGTCCTTAATCTCCAAAACCTTCAATTTCTCTTAGTTTTGATCAAGATCGTCCATCAAAAAGTGAAGAAGCATGAAGATTATTATGTTCTACCGGTTGGAATTTCGAGATTTTGGAGGATTCTTCTCAATCCTTGCTCCTTTGTTTGATTCTTGAGGTAAGGGTTTTAATACTCTTCAATATTTGCATCCATAGATAGATTTGAGGTATTTTCATTGTATAATGGTTCAATTTTCATTAATGTTATGTATATAGAAGAAATTATGAGATTTTGGGAATTTTGGGTTTGAACATTGGGGGGTTTTAAGGTTTGTGATGTTGGGAATTAAATTGATGGGTTTAAGTGATGGATTGAGAATACTAGATGTAAAATCATTTGGAAAATTGGAATTAGGAGTGATGATTTAAGAAGTTTGATTTTTGTTAAAAATCCTCTTTTTCCTTGAAACCCTAGGTTGATTATTGATGATAACCAAAGATTTAACCCAAATTGAAAGTAGAATAATGAAATTGAGGTATTGAATTATGTATATACAAGTTTAATTGGAATTTGGTGATACTTGGAAATTATGTTTAGAATGTGCGAATGAACTTTGTTATGAGCACTGTGAATCATGTCTTAATGAGAAAGGAGATTGGGGGGAAGGGTTTGTGGATGATGTAAACTTGGCTACGGAATATTGAATTGAGTCTTAGCAATTTAATTTGAATTATGTGGAATTATATTTGGTTGTATTGAGTTGAATAATATTAAGTAGTGTGGATTGTATTAAAATGAGATTCAAGGGTTTATTTTGTATTTTGTTGAATTGCCAATAGTATTAATGAACTAAATGATGTTGTACTATGATGAATTATGTTTGAATTACGTGACTTGTGTAGGATTAGCTACAAGGACGGACTACGCACCTGAACACTGTGAGTAGTAGTACAAAAATGTACATGTTATTTATTGTTGATAATTATTGTCACTAATGCTCTATTCTTTGTAAGCGTTCTATGAATACTATAAAAATTGGAAAGTTATGTGACTCCATGTGAATTGGAAGTTATTTTGTTGTGTTACAAGTTTATAAGTTAAGCCTGTTATAAGTTTGCATATGTTATAAGTCAAGTATGTTATAAGCTCAAGAGCATTACAAGTTTAATTGTGTGGCAAATTTAAGTATATACAAGTTTAAGTAAATTTGCAAGTTCAAGTATATACAAGTTAAAGTATGTTACGAGTTTTACGTATGCTACACTCCATGTATGTTACAAGTTCACGTATGTTAGAAATTCAAGTATGTTACAAGTTTAAGTACGATACAAGCTTAAATATGTTACAAGTTTATGTATGATACAAGTTCATGCATGTTCTAAGTTACGCATGTTGCAAGTCCAAGTATGGTTTCAAGTATATTTCAAACATGTTTCAAGTATGGTTCCCAGTATATTACAAGTTCAAGTATGTTTCAGGTATGCTTCAAGTAAGTTACGAGCTCAAGTATGTTTCAGGTATATTTTAAATATGTTACAAGGGCTTTATGCCATTTTCAAGGGCTTTAATGCCAATATGAAGGGCTTTAACGCCAACAAGTTTCAAGGGCCTTAGTGCCATATGTTACAAGGGCTTTATGCCACAAGTTACAAGGGCCTCGTGCCACACGTTTCAAGGGCCTCGTGCCACCATGTTTCAAAGGCTCTATGGCCATCATGTTTATGTTGCAGGATTGGGCTTAAGGCCATATGAAATGAAAACAGGAACAGATTAACTACATGATCTTCGCATTTATTTATGCATTGTTATGTATTATGTTTAAATTGTGCATTTATGTTTCATACTATTCACTGAGCCCGGCTCACCCTCTGTTATGTCTGTTTCTGTAGGCACTCAACCTGGAGATTTAACCTGCACCTGTGGCTTTTGTTACCCAGTTGTCAAACCCTGAGTATCAAAGCTATTAGATGTTGATTGTTCAAGTTATGGAGTTTTGCTAAGTTTTAATTTGTACCCTAATTGTCTGTTAAGATCGGCGTATATGTATATGTACATAGCTATCTTCAGGTGCACGTCACTGTATATTTAACTGCATTATGTTCTGTTTGTGATCCTGGCATGGTAGTGGTAGCTCAATGGATATATTGTTATAATTATTATTATTTTTGTTTGCTATTATATACTATTAAATGCTTCCGTTCAGGCCCCATAGATTATATTCATCAGGCTTTATGTCGTTTTTCTGAGATGGTCATGCCCAAACTTTTAGGGGCGAGTTCTGGGCGTGACAAGTGGTATCAGAGCACGAGCACAATTTTTGGTTGATTTTGAACTGATAGTTACCTATCATTTATTTAGATGATTTGCAAATTGCTTAAATACAAAGTATGGAATATTTATGATACAGTTATGTCTTCCTTGTCATGGTACTATATGGACCTATGATTTGAAAACAAAATATTGGGATATGTACTTTGATTATCCTATTTTGTTAAGCGCATGACAATGACATGATATGACAAGCAATGCTTTATTTTCTGATATGTTATGTTACGAATTAAGGAATGATGATGGTTTCAGTATGTTACAAGATATGTTTTGCCATGTAGACACCCCCTTTTTGACCGACCTTAAGACTTAGACGTCACCAGTTGAGTTCTTGGTGATATTGCATAATGTGCTCGTTCAGAAGTTTCAGAGTCTTGGCTGCGAGCCCTGCCTTCGGACTTCCGAACCCTCTTCTGTGCCTTGCCTCGGTTTGCGAACCAGACTCGGTTTTCTCTGTTTCTTTTCCTGAGGGGAGGGAGAGGTCCTGTAGACCATCTCTCAGTGGCCGTGGGCTACATTTTGTGGCCATAGGCCATTTTTCCCATTTCGGAGCCTGGTTTTCGGTTTTTCGGGACCGTTGGCCGTGTGCCTCGGTTCGGGACCGCTTAACCATCTCTGTTGGCTCTAAATTTTGGCATACATCTTATTTTCTCCCTTTTGAGGGACACTGCGGTCTGAGAAACCCACTTCGTGGCCGAACGCCACTTTCGGTGTTTAACGGGCAGTTTCTAGGACCCCGAACTGCGTGTTTTGACCCCCGAACATTCGTTTTGCATTGGTTTTCGTTCATTTTTGGCAGGTACCTCTGTTTTATCACTAGGAAGGCCGTAGAAGGGTGGGAGGCCAGCAATTGTTGCAGCAACCAGTTTTTTACTCCTCCGGCGCCCTCCGACGCCCGTTTTTCGCACTTCCGGGCCAATGTTGAACACCTTGGAGCCATTTTCTTCAAACCCAAACCACATATTTGTGATGTACACACATGGGAGGACCCTAAAAGTTCATGGCCGGCCACTAATGCCACCTGACCCTTTTGAACCCTTCCTAAAAATGGCCTATTCTCTCTCCTGTTTTACAGTTTCCAAATTTCTCTCATGTTAGTATAAGTCCATGTTGCATTCTATATGCCATTTTAGCCACCTTGCATTGCATATGCCATTGTCTCGGTTTGCGTGCCCGTGTGCGCGCATTTCGAGGCACTTCATTTTCATCTACCGGCCTCTTATGTGAGTGCGGCTGAGGCTCTCTCATGTTAGTATAAGTCCATGTTACATTCTATATGCCATTATATTTGTGATGTACACACATGGGAGGACCTTAAAAAGTGGTGGCCGGCCACTATTTCAACTTGACCGTTTTGACCCCTAGCCGGCCGGCCACCTGGAGCTCCAAAAAGGGGCCGGCCATGTTCCTCTCAATATCCACTTTACAGCTGTATAGTTGTTTCCCCCAGAAAATATCCCAATCCGGGGGATATTTTGTGGGGGAAAGCTTGCCTCCTTTTCCCCCACCTTTACACCCTCCTTTTGGTCCTTATAACCAGCTGCCATTGTTTGTTAAGGGGGTTGGAAAATTTCATCTTCAAACTTGCATGCAAAAATCCCTCTCCATCTCTCTCATTTCCTTGAAAACCTTCAACCTCTACACCTCATTTTCTTCATCACCACCAAGCTCTACCACCACCACCCCATTCCAGCAGAAAGGAGAGGAATTCCAACAGCTAAGAGGCAACAAATTTGGTTCAAGAAGCAACAAAAGTATTGATCTTCAAGGGTGAGTTGCATCTTTCCCTTTTTGGCCCATTTCTTGTATCTTTTGTAAGCCATCTATGCTTTTTGCTTTGAGCTCCGGCCATAACTGAAAGTGGCCTTATTTTGAGCTCATTCTCTTGTTTCATTAAGGGCTCAACCCTGTTTGAGCCCTCCACATTGCACTTGCTTCGATATCCTCCTTAAATACCGTTTTCTTGCATGCTTTGGAATCCTATCATGATCCCATTTTTGGACGATTTACAGGCCTAAAGATGGCCTTATTTTGACCTTCTTAACATGTTTCATTAAGGGTCTTTGGCTGTTTGGTGAATATTTTTCATACTTCATGTTATAGCCTCTTTTGAGCCTTACTTTGCATTGCATTTCTAGCATGTTTGTATACTGTTTTTGGGTTTTTACAGTTCTGTAAACATGCTTATTTTTGGTCCCTCTTCAATGTTGTAGAAGGGAATTTTTCAATTTGGGCTGTGTATATACCACTTGCCTCTTTGGCCACCTTTTGGTCCGTTTTCTTGCATAAAAGCTTAGCCTTATCTATGTTTGTTTTTGAGGTTTTTACAGTTCTGTGAAAGTGCTTATTTTGGGTCCCTCTTCAACATTGTTCAAGGACCCTAACCTGTTTGGGGCCAGAGGCTATGAGCTTCTTCTTAATCTCATGTTTAGGGCCATTTCTTGCATGCTATTTTTGCCCTATCTTGGTTTGCTGTTTGGCCATGATTTGTACTGGTAAAATGCTAATTTTGGGACTGCCTAGCTTCTGTATTTACACTTCATGTCCATATTGTGCATGCATTGCATAGCTATAGGCCATTTCGGGTGCCAAAATTCATATTTCGGGGTAATAAAGAAAAAGTTTGTCTTATTTAAAAATTATAACCAAATAATTGAAAAAAATCAAATCAAATTAAATCAAACCAGACAATTTGATTTGGATCGAATTGATTTGTGATTTTTTTTCATTTTTTCCTCTACTCAATTTTGTTGCCTCCAAAGCAATCAAGGTACCAATTTGGTGGATTTAGAAAAGGGATTTCTTGCTTAACTATTCCTAAATTATGGTTAATTTTTTTTTTAATATTTTATTTCTAAACTATCAATTGAATTGATGTAATTTTTAGTGTTTCTCATTTCATTTCATAGAACATATTTAAATTTTAAAATGACTCTTTTGCTCATCAAATTAAGTTTTAATGGTTATTGATTTAGACAATTGTCTCTAATCACATTAACTCAAATTAGAAAATTTGAAAACTAAATAAATAAAATTGATAGTTTGAAAATAAAATAAATAATAATAATAATTTAAGAGAAAAGTGAAATTAGCCGATGTTATTAGCAACTTTAGATGATTATGAATTTATGCATAAAGTAGGTGACCTTTTGTTTTTAGCTAATTTATGAAAAATGATGCTTTAAGTTCACTCCCAGCTCGAAAACATCTAAGGTGGTAAGTTGTGATTTGTTGCAAATTTTTAGACCAAGGTTTGGCATGTGGAAATAGGCCTATTTTAGTTACAAAAACATAAAATAGAATTTTTAATTTAATAAAATAAAATGTCATATTCAAACTATAATTATTAAATTTTTTCTCTAACAAAAGTTAAAAAGGTCAAAAAATCTATCTTAAACGAAACTTTTTAATCTTAGATTAAAATAATTAAAAAATTAAAAAGTTAAAAAATCAACCCACACCCGAAACGAAGACTTTATACTAAAGAAATTTTTTTTAAAAAAAATTAAAACAAGAGTAATGATCCATAAATCCGCATGTATGTCAGTACGGATCTGTGTGTACAGGAAAAAGTTAGAATTTTTTTTTTTCCGTTCTTTTCCACAGTGGTCTGGTACAATATTTGAAAATTTGTTTTTATTTTTTATTTTGTTTGGACGTGTGTGGCAGTGATGGATGTCTCCATCAATCATATAAAAAATTGTTTTTAATTTTTTTTTTTGCTTTGGGCCCTTGATGTGTACTGTTTTGATATAATATTTTTATTTTTGTTTTGGCTTAACCATCCTACTTTGATTTCCAAAATTCCTTTGGGAAGGCATTTCCCTAGGTTTGTTTTGCATCACAAACCAATCTGGGACTCCAGGTACCCACGAACTTACTGACCCAGACGTTGAACCGCCTCTTTCTTCTTTCGAGGTCACCTTCGAGGCTGGCTGTGAAGACAATTGTTTGGCCCTGTCTTCACGCTTTAAGCCTGATGCAGGTTCTTGGTGATGGTGATCATTTTCTGTCCTTCGTGAAGCTGGCCCAAGGGGCCAATTCCTGGCTTTGATACCAAAACCTGAACTCTTCTCCAGCCTTCTTTCAGAATGACTGCTCTCCAACCTGTAATAGTTAGGAGATCTGGACTCATAGAAAGGCCTCTTGCCTTTAGCATACATTCTACCAACTGCAGGTTCAACCACTAATGGCTGCTGCCTGACATTAGCCGGATACGGCCTTTTGTTATAAGCATTGGTTGGTTTGGGACGCCTCTGCACATCCCTGTAATACTGCTTCCCATCGACTGGAAGGCCCTTCAACCACTTATAACTCAGTCTGCACCTGGGACACATTCGTTGCATCACGACTGCTTCTAGGGAGTCATCATCCAGTGCTTCTTCATCAGAGTCTTCCTTCTGATGTGGGAACTCTCGTCCCATGGCTGGTGGACTTCTAAGGTCTTTTTTGGTTGCTGTCTGGTTGGCCACATGCATCTGTACATTGACTTCCTCCAATTCTTTCAGAGACAAGTTCTGAAAGTCTGACATAATGACATTGGCTGCCACCTCTCCAATTTCTGGAAATGGATTGCTATCGATCCCCATGGCTTTTTCAGCTTTGGCTGGGAACTTCAAACTCCCCTTCCGAATTTGTTCTTGGATCCTGTCTCGAAAAACAACACAGTTTTTAGTCGAGTGAGACCAAGAATTATGCCATTTACAATATACTTTTCCTTTAAGTTCATCAAGAGATGGAATTTTAACCACCTGTTGGTAACTTAAGAAGTGGCCGGGGGGGCAAAACCCAATGATCAAAAATGTTCATCTGCCTTAGTTAAATCAAAAAGAAATTATTTCGCTTGGAGAATCTTTCTTTTTAAATTGCTATCCTCGCTTTGCGAACACCTACGTCCTACAAACGGCATACAAGAGATAGATGATTCCCTCTGTGATCCTGAATATTGAGCTCGAATTAGACGTATCCCATCTATATGCAGTACGTCCGTTAACATTCATGACCTCTTAGTGTGAGCACTATCCCCCAGATTCCATAACGAGTACGAGCTCGTATTTCCATACTCATATGTGCACTATTGAACCATCCTCATGCCACATTCCCACTATGTCATGACGACTCATCGTTCCGGGTGAGTCTTAAACCATCATCTTCCCCTTCATCACCCACGGTTACACGTCTTAATACGAACCTCATTCCGAAGTCTCTCAGACGTACTATGTCAATGTTGTATCTTATGATTAATGCTTCACAAATCATAGGCTCTTTTCCCACAATCTCTGCTGCAATCAATCTCATAATTAGGATCTTTGTAGTATGTCCTATATGATGCATTATTTCGATCCTGTCCTCTTCTAACTGCTTCATATCTAGATACTTTATAAGCAGTTCCACTAAATCTCTAAACTCATGTTGAATCAACTTCTTTCGAAGCTGAACTCTAGGCCATTTTGGCCAATCTTACAAATTCAGTTTCTGGCAGATTACTCGACATTTATTTCGAGCCCTCTAAATCTGGAAATACTGCAGTAGCCTTCTCTTCAGGCCTTTGACTCAATCTGGCCAGAGTCTGCATGGAACTTCTGGCCTGATTGGAAACTGGGCATGAAATGCCTCTTCCATTTTGCTGCCAAGTCTGGATGGAGCCAGATGGAAGGTATATATACCATTACAATGCTCCTCCGGTTAGAGAATTGGGAATAGTCTCAACTTTATATAGTCATGATTGGTAAATTCACCACATTGAGCGGCAAACTAGCAATATGTTCTACGTGATGGTTTTCCGTTCCCATACAAGAGGACAAAATCTGGATCCTGAAACCTCTTGATGATTTCATGTAACCTATCGACCCATTCTGGGTATGGGTTTTCTATACACAGGGTCTGGACCCCCGAGCCATTGGTCCACACAACTCCCTACTATCTCAAGTGATCTGGTCCCTAGGGACATATTTTGTGCCTGCTGAACACCACTGGGGGAACAAACACAGATTTTGGTGGACAAACTTGTGCTTGTGTCCTCTTTGTCCATAAGGTGGTACATGTTTGACTGGCTGTCCTGGTAGAGGGTGCTGTTGGGGTGTAGTAACCTCTTTGAGCTGTCCTGCGAAAAGACCACAAAGGTCCTGGAACAGTATTGTATCCCTTCCACTTGTAGGAAAACCTTCAACCCTCCGGGTATAAATTCGAATACAGATTATTGTACCCCCTGGTACCAGGTAATGGCTTCGAATGTGGATTGGAATCATTCTTATGCCATTTTCTTGTGTCGGCCAGATCCACAACTGCATGGCTTCACTGTTGACATTGAGGCATTCTGGCCTGCTACAGGCCTCGAAATGGGTTCGTACCAAGACTGAGGTGTGATCTTTCCTGAATCTGATTACAGTTTGACCATTAGAATGTCCATTAGCTTGCATAGGCTGTTTGTCTCTTAGCCAATCTTTGCTGAGGGACATTCACTCCTCTATGTGTCTTACATTCGTTGGTTGTGTGTTATTCATTCGATCCAAAAAGGATACTACCCACCTTCCATTGTGTTTATTAATTGCTGTCCCATGGCGTCTACCAAGCCGCCCACGACTTGACTGGCTGCGTGAGTAGATGGGACACTGGATGTCCAATTCCCTGGTCCTCGTCCACTTACGAACAATGGTATTTGCTCTGAGGTATTGGTCTGTTCGACCATGGGTTCCGATAGGATAGGAGTCTCCACAGGATGTTTATCACATTATCCTCTGGATTGGATATCTCCACTTCTCCTTCCACGCCTTCTTCCAAACGTTCATTTTTCTCCTTGTCTCCTACGTCTAGCCATTTTTTAAAAAGGTCCACGGGCGTGCCCAAAAATATATGTTGGCTTTTGTGGCTTTCGAAGGTTACTTCGTAATTATAAGACGTGCCAGCAAGGATCGATCAGTCCTTACAGAATTGTAGTTGCCAAACAATTATTCAGACGATTGTGTTATGGTTCTTTCGGCCTCAATAGAGGACTTTTACTGGTGGCTTACTGGTAATTTGACTTCAGAAAACTTGAACATAAGAACAATTAAAAAACTGAAAATATTTCATTAGTATGAAAAACTTACAATGATCTTAGTTCGTAGAGAATTACAGCGGCAATATACTCGAAAACTACTCCTATAAATGAAAGTGCGGCGCAGAAACTTAAAGTACAGGAATATAAAAGACAGGAAATAACACTGGACTATGTAAAGTAATCTTTAGATCTTTGCGTCTTTCTCTGAGTCCTTCCTGCTATTTATATACTCTCGAAGATAAACATCGAATTGTACTTCAAACCGTCGAACTGCTCCTCCATAGTCGCTGTCATGCTACCTTATAAGTAGTTCCACTACGTCTTCACTGCAGTTAGGGCTTCCCCTTATATTGAATTTGAAATGTGAGCAACCGTTGAAGCCACGTCACTGTACGTCTCTTTGTTGATCTGCTACTACTCAGATCTTTATAACAACCAATATTAATTGCACGTGTATGATCAGAGATCGGAGACCTACCTGGTCTCCCCATATTACCCTCACTTCGCCACGCGTCGGATTGTCACTGGCTTAGTACAAAATGTGAGCCAACAGTGATGTTGTGGTAATGGTAGTGGTGGCGGTGAGGGTTAATAGTGGCGGTGGCGGCGTCGTGGTGGTGAGGGGTTGTGGTAGTGGTGTGGTGTCGGTGTGGCGGTAGCAGTAGCGTTGATGGTGGTGGTAGTAGAAGTAGCAGTAGCGATGGTAGAGGTAGTAAAATGATTGCGGTACTTATGCGAAATAATGACAATGGTAATGAATTGTAGTGTGGTGGTGTGGAAGTGATAGTGATAGTGGTGGTGTGGTGGTGGTGGTGTGGTGGTGAGTGCGCGGCATTGATTGTGGCAGTGGTGGTAGTGGCATGATGGTGATGGTTGTAGAGGTGGTAGTAATGGTAGTGGTGGTGGCGATAGTGGTAATTGTGGTAGTGAAGGTGATAGTGGTAGTAAGTTTATAATAGTTTATATCGATACTTATGTTTAGTATTTATAAATTCAGTCAAAATTAAAAAAGTTTTATATGACTTAATTTTTTTTTGAAATTTTAACTTATATTTTAAGATGTATTTAAATTTTTAAGTGATATCAATTATAGTCATCAAACGGACTTAATTGATTATCACTTAATATATTTAGTTTTATGTACTAAATTAGGTTATCAAATATTTTCTTAATATGTCAATTATTCTTCATTTTTTCTTATAATACATGATAGAATATTGTATTAAATTAGCAATTTCAAAGCAAGTTGAGTTGGCTAAACCGAAACTATGAAAATTCAGTGCTAAGTGGTCAAACTTTAAATTCATAATTTAACATTTTCTTTATAACTTATTCATTTTTGTAATGAATATTTTCATAGAATAAGCTAAAAAATAGACTCAATAAGTTCACTTTAAGTATGCAAATTTGTCATAAGATTTCATTTCATGATATTACTTTATTATTATATGCAATTTACATATACGTATAATATGTATATATATTTTCTATAATAACTATAAATTTATTTTCCTATAAGTTTTTAAATAAATTTATGGGAAAATCACATATCAGTGAATTTTTTAAAAATTAATTACAAAATCATGAAATTTTTTATAATTTTATTTTTTAATTTTTGTAAAGTTTATTACTAATTTAAAAATCTTTTTTAAAACATCCAGTTAAATGAATTTTTTTTCTCAATTTATTATGATTTAATGTAAGTCACTTTTAAGTGTAAATTTAAAAATTAAAATTCGTCTTCCAAGAACAATTCTTAGTAAAATTTATTTTTAATAAATATTTGTTATTAATTGTGCACACACGAGTGTATTGTTAGTATTTAAAGTAATAATTCTAAAACACAGGTTTTTTTTTACAAATAATTTTTATATACGGATAGAATATATGTTATGTAATATCTTCTACTATTATGATTAATTTTGATCGTAGAATTCATTACATTTATGTTCAATGTTGGAAAAATAATAAAAAATAATACCCCATAATACCTATTCACAAACAAAAATTCCTCCATTTCCAGGTAATGAAACATCCTAGCAGTGCTTTATTTAAAGGCGAAAGATAAGATCAGACTCGATTGAGAAGAGGCCACGTATAGGCTAGTCAGCAATTGACACGTGTAAACTTCTCATGGAATGGGCGGTGGATTGGTTTCCTCCTAGACTGCATCAAATAGAAGAAGACAGCCATTCCCTTCCAAACAAACTTTTGTTTTTTCGTTTGTTTCGTTTTCGTTTTCGTTTTGTTTTTGTTTTTATTTTTGTTTTTTATGTTTCTGTTTTTGTTTCTTTTTTCTATTTTGTTTATCAAATAGAAGAAGACATTCTGGGATTTATTGCCTAATGAGTTGGCTAATTTTAAGGAGTCTTAGACGGTGTTTGATTAAAGAATTTGATGAAAAAATAAATAAATACAATACTATTTTTTATTTGGTTATCATAGAAAATATAAATAAATAAAAAAAGAAAGTGAAAAAAAAATACAATCTTACCTTTCACCTTTTGAGTTCACTTAAGCTCTTTTATTTCCTCACTTCCTACTCGACCATAGCTTGGTGTAGACATTAAAAATTTTACAAATAAAATGTTCTTGATTAATCAAAATTAAAATGGTCAAAGTCTTCCAATAGATGTGGAACCAATCAAAATTATAGACTTGAACCCATTTTAAATTATGGATCACATCAAAAGAAAATTGTTAACCCATTTTGATAATTGAGTCAATTCAAATGTGTGGGGCTTACAAAGATATTTTTGTCGAAAGTGTGATGAAATAATTCAAATTCAAATTTCAATGCAAATTATTTCCATATAGTAAGAGGCAAATTTCTCTTTTCTTGGAAATTAAAATTAAATTTTTGAGTTGCCAAAATTAACTGCTCTCCTTCTTGGGCCTATTAATATAGGCACTCATTATTGATAATAGAGACGGACATTTGGCTAAGATTTTGCAAACTGCTAAACAATTTTAAGACTCTGTCAAATTCTTTTCTTAAAATTCTCTCTAAAGCTCTTTAAACTTGAAGTGAAAGATTATTAAGTACTCTGAACTTGTGCTAATCCTTTCAAATTACAAATACAAATTTGATCTCTTCTTTCAAATGGATCATTTCAAAACTCGTTCGAAATCAAACTTTTCAAACCCTCGATCAAGTCTCTTTTCTCCAAGTTTGTCTATTCGAGGACTCGAAGAAATCCATTAACTTGTCCAGTTCAACAAGAAGTTTCTACAGCCGTTGGTTTATAACTCATCTTAGAGATTGAATCAGAGGATTTGTTCTTTTATAATAAAGCAAACCATAGAGAATTGTATCTATTTTTATTCAAATCAATAAAATTAATTATTTGTACATTTATTTCTTGTCTTAATTGAAGACACGAAATTTGTGTTTGCAAATTTTGGCACGCCTAATGGGATCTCTCTGCCTCTCATTTCTTTCTCCTATTAACTTCCCAAAATTTGTTTGATCAAGTGCAATGGCCTCCAAGAAGGTTCAAACGGCTCTGATTAACAAAAGCGCTAGCAAGAACATTGCAGTAGCAACAAGAAACAATAACACCTCTACAGGTCTGATCACTCGTAGCAAGGCCAATGCTACCATTTCTTTTGCAACTCATAGGGCTATGTCAATCGTTAATGCAACAAAGCAAACGCATGAAAAATCTCAGAAATCAGTCGTTGTTTCCACATCTAAGTCAAAGAAAAAAGAAATAGGGAGCTTGAAGCTACTCGCTTTTGTCTTAGAAGATTCACTGTCAGAAGATTTCTCTCCACATTCAACTCCCTTAGCTCTTGATGCAATGATGCAATCAGCTTTTATGTTCAACCACCTAAAACGTAAAGAGATTGCCTGCTATCAAGTTCTCCTAAGCCCAAAGGAGCCAGAGTAGTCCTCAACATCTCATAGCACATAAAATAAGCTCTATAAGGGAACAAGGTTACATTCTTCTGGGGTCGAGCAATGACTGCAAGTAGTGAAGACATCTGCTCTTCAAGTGATACGTCATCCTTGACTATAGTAGAAGAGTTCCGTCGAAGAGAACGAAGTCACATAGAGCACTTTCCGAAATGTCAAAACCAAATGATTGTTTATCCAATGATGGATTTTGCACAACAAAATAAACTGACGTTTCCAATACCAAAAGCAGCCTCCTGCCCCCATTGATTTTGCACCTTCAAACATCTCATGTAGAGAATTCTCATCAGGATTTCACACTCAGGGTTATCTTCTGCTAGTCCGAGGAATTTTGCGTCACCAAGGCACTCTCTTTCATCATGTTCAGTGGCTGTGCAAGTCATGACTATTAGCACTGCTTCGGTGGAGGAATAACTGGCAACAATGGCTCGTGCAATTGAAAATCTCATCAAGACCGTTGAAGAGAAAGATCTCTAAATCGCTTCACTAATAAACAAGTTAGAAGAACAAAATGTACTGACTTTACAACGCAAATCACATTTGTTGAAAAGGTGGACCCCGCATCCAAATCTAAACAAATCATTGGTGATGAGACTCACCATACATCTGTTGCAAATTGGGGTGTGTGCGCGGTGCAGGTCGGTACAGTTTAGGAGAAAAATAGAAATCGTACGGCGAGTGGAGGATTGATAAAAGTGTCATTACAAAAAATCGGCGGTTCGGTTGGCAAATAATTGTGGATTTGCCTTGGTGGTTCAAGGGATTGGCGGTTTATAAAAAAATATAATTTAAATTACAAAACTTGAATCAAAGAATAAAAAGATATAATTTATAAATTAACTGAAATAGTCAAAATTAAAATATTCATATAATATAACATTAAACATTAACAAACTAGTAAACTAAAAATCTAACAATTCAAACAAATTATACAATAACAATTTAACGAGACAATAAATACTAAAAAAAATAACATCATCCAATATCTAACATAGTTCTAAAAAAAGTTCTCAACAGTTAAATCTAAACATCAAAGTTCACAAACAATCCAAAAGTTCAAAAGATAATCTAATCATCAAACTCCACAATAACTTCAATCCTTCACAATTGCTTCAACCAAACTCTAAAAACTTCATTAATCTGTAGACATAAACAAAGAAAACATAAATAAATAACAAAAGCTATCATCA
Source organism: Camellia sinensis (assembly GCF_004153795.1). NCBI lineage: Eukaryota > Viridiplantae > Streptophyta > Magnoliopsida > Ericales > Theaceae > Camellia > Camellia sinensis. The sequence goes on from NW_021024881.1 coordinate 1,627,116, forward strand.
AAATCATTATAAAAAAAAAAACCAATACAGTAAAATAATATTGAAGAATAAGAATTAAGTCTAACCTAAAGAATTTCAAAACTAAACTAACTTGGAGACAAATTAGTCCTCAGCATTAATTGCTTCTTGTGTAGTAGATGATGTAAAAAATTCTGAAAAATAAAAAATATTTTTAATGTTATTCAAAATTATACAAAAGCAAAAATCAATATTGAATAATTAATTTAAAATAAACACAAATCAAAAAAGTTGCCTGACTCAATTTCTTCATATTGTTCAACATCATCCATACATTCTCTAAGGTTAATTAGAATTGATGAAGACCGTAACCAATTTTGTCCACAAATTAGAGCCTCCACCATCTTCGATGTCAAAAAACTCCTAAATGGATCAGGCACACGTCCACTGGTACTAAAAGCTAACTCAGATGCTACTATAAAAATTGGGACAATCAACACATCTCTTGCTATTAGAGAGAGAACCTTATACTTGTTGCTATTAACTCTCCACCAATTCAAAATATCAAAGTTTGGAACTCTTGGGTCTACACAATCATCAACCAAATATTTTCCCAACTCTGACTTGTTCTCCACACTTTTTTCTAACTCCTAATGGTTAATATATTGAGAGGCAAAGAGTGTCATGGGATCTTCCTCTTCATCAACTTCCATCACTTAAGGAGCTTTACTTGCATTTGAAGGTGTAACATTAGCAACACTGTTATTTTCAACATAATGATCAAATAAGCGCTCCAATGTTGCCTTCACCCTCACCACTAAAATTTTTACCTTGTCATTTTCATTCACTTTATTGAATGAAAACTTAAAATATGTTAACTTGTAGTGAGGGTCAAACACAAAGGCAACATATAACAAGAAATTGTTTTTATCAAGATTCTCTCAATATTTGTCCTATTTCAATTTCATGTTATCAGCCATGTTACTCAACACTACATCTCCACTTTTACTCAATTGAACTAATTTAGATTGCACCGATACAAGTTGATGACAAAAAACCATTAGATGTCACATGTAAAGACCCTGAACGTTGCAAAGTTACATTATAAAAAAGTCTTAAAAATTTTACAATGACTCTAGCTACCTCTCAATCTTCTTTTTTAGGATATGAAATGAATCTTTTATTTTCCCTTTGCCTCTTCCACCATCATTCTCATTTGCATCATCATTCTCCATGAAAAATAACTTGAATCGTGGGTCATCCTTTTCTAAACACTCAAAAGCTTTTTGGAATTTCTCTGCTACCTCCAACATCAAATAGGTGGAATTCCACCTTGTTAGAACATCAAGGCACAACAAACTTTTATAAGTAATCTTTTTATGCTCCACACAATTTTTAAAAGCTTGTAGCCTAGCTGAAGATGATTTACATATTTCACAGCTTTTCGAATCTTGGCAATTAAGTGGTTTTGTTCTTTTAAACCATCACAAACAATTAAATTTACTATGTGTGCACAACATCTCATATGCAAAAACTTATTTGCCAAGATAATGGAATGCCAATCTTTGGTTCTTCTCTTCAAAAATGCAATAGCACCATCATTAGAGCTTGCATTATCAACTGTAATAGTGAAAATATTATCATTCCCCCAGTCTTGCAAACATTTGTCTATTTGTTTGCCAATTGTCTCACCTTTATGATTAGGAACTATACAAAAACTAAGAATTCTTTTGTGCAAATCCCAATCATTATCAATCCAATGACCGGTGACACACATATAATTTAGATTTTGAATTGATGTCCAAGTGTCAATGGTTAAGCATACTTGTTGCTTCCTTAGAACTTTCTTCTATTTTTGCTTTTCATCAAGAAATAAGTTCAGACAATCACAAACAACAATAGTGCGAGAAGGGACATGAAACTTAGGTTGCATAACTAAACAAAAATTTCTAAATCCTTCTTTCTCCACATGCCTACAAGGTAATTCATCAATTATAATAATCTCTGTTAGTGTTTCCTTACAAAGTTTTTCATCATATCCTCTTACTTTGAGAGACCCAATCCTTCGACCATCATGTTCTTTCTTTTCTTCTTTTTTAACAAAAGAGATATTTTTTTTTTTTGGTCCAATTCCCTAATAGGAGACTTCATACATTGATGCTTAAGGTGGTTCCACATATTACTAGTCCCATCTTGTTTTCCACGAGCACCATAATCCTTACCACAATAATTACAAGCAGCCCTAGGGTTATCAAGCTCACAATCATCACGTAAGGTGAAGTGTTCCCAAATCTCAAATTTCTTTATATCTAAATTAATACTAGGGCATGGACGAGGTTTACCAGAATTTTTGGTAGGCGTTGTGGTAATGGTAAAACTAGCAACAGTAATTGATTCTACAGTTGTGTAGACCGCCCAAACTCGCTCCGCGCGACCCCCTTTCGGAGAGGGTGCGAATTGGGTTCATAGCTACTACAGTTCGGACTCCTGTCACGATTCTGAATCTAATCTTACGAAGTGAAATGTAAGACTGATAAATCACCAAAGAGTCCAAATCTGACAATTGGTTTTGAAAAAGCAATTTTGAATAAAAAAGTGCCAAACATGGACTGCTTTACCAGATTTCAGAGTCGCCACGTAAATATTTTGTTTTGGGAAATTTAGGAAACACTGACTCGTGCCTAAGGCCATGTGTCTGTCATCACTAAAGTTGCCTCGGCTCGGGAACTTGGGTACGAGAGGGGAAGGTCTTGAAATGAGCACCCCCGCTCGCCCGATCAAAGATCGGCCTCTACTAACATGATATGTTGTTTTATAAACACATGTGTTCTTATTCCAGTTTATTAGCTAATTTATTATGTGATGCACACAGCATACAAGTGTAGACTAAATCACTCAATTTGGAACAAAACATCTCATGTTTGTTCTTCGAAAATGGTTTGAAAGTGCTACTCGCAAGTAGGTTAAAATGCGGATTTGCCACCCTCAAGTGGGCTTGAAAACATGATGATTTTGCCACTCCAAGTGGGCTTAAAATGCACATTTTGATGAATTGTCCCAATTCAAGTAATGAAGCCTTCATCCACAAGTATTCATGCAGTTATAGCAATTAAGCAAATAGCCTCATGGCAAGCATGCTATCATGGCAGTCACTTACACACATGCAAGAATGCTAAAGCGAAAACACTTACAGTGTATTCCGAGCCAAAACAGAAAACTAGTTAGAAACCAATGCATGATCCTAGCTATGTTAAATGCCTAATGCAACACATGTAAAAATGCAACTAATAGGCTCGGCTATCTAAGATGGCATATGATTCGATTTGATAACATGCTTCGAACACGTATTCAAATACGTATTGAAATGCGATGCAATTTGAATGATGCGCCGAGCTCGGTGCATGCAAGATAAAGGAATGATGCATGCATGCAAGGCATGAGGATGCTAATTGAAATATGCCCCAAACTAACCATCAAAAACTGATAAGTAAAAGGGAGAAAGAAGTGGAATTAGAAGACATGCACACACACATGCACCCTTATTACAACATTTACCCTCTCGACGGAGGGTTCGAATAAAATGAAAGCTAACTAGCTAAACTAATTAAGCTAACTATTACAAACCAACTAATTAACTAACTATTCTAGTTAGTTAATTATTACAAACCAAATTGAATAACTAGCTAATCTAAGCTAATTAGAATATTACAAAGCACTTCTTTTCCAAACTTCTGGTTTTGCTGCAACAGAGAACAACAGAGCCTTTGCTGCAACAGAGAACAACAGAACCACAACAGTGTATTTACAAGAAAATGTATGTACTTCCATACTCCTTATCATATCTCAAGCTCAAAGGAGTATAACACTTGACTCTCGAGCCAACAACCAAGCATTTTCAATACATGGTGGCCAAAGGATCAAGCTTGCGCAAAACTCAATGAATGCACACATAAGACTCGAAAGGCCTCCACCCTATCATGCACAATTAAGGGGGATAGCGACCAAGAAATGAGGCACGTTTTATCACTTCGTTTCTCGTGTTTGGATTAACATTCGATCCAAACACAATGCAATGCAACACACATGCAAACAACATGCTTATCTATTAATGCTAGAGTGGCATGCACAAGGCTCTATCATGTAAGCCATGCATGTATGGCATGTTTAGAAGCTAAGGCATCTAGACTAGCAAAGAGCATAGCACTATAGGCATACAATACTAAGCCGAAATGACCAAACCAACCTCGGATAGAGGTTAAATACACCAAAACAGTGGCTAAAATATACTAAGATCAAGGCATATAACACAAGGAAAATATGCACGTTTGATGGCTCGCCAACAAGGCATGAAGACACGACTCTCAAACACATTGGAGGAGTGAAAAATGTGAGAGTGTGGCAATGACATATGCTCTAAAATTACATGCTAAGTGATGTCATATCATGCAAATAGCTCAAATAAAGCATGCAAAAGGGCTTGAAATACAAAGCTAGTCAAGGGCTTTACACTACAACCATACCAAGCAATGCTCAAATGACCTTAAGCACTCAAAACAGACCTAAGGCAGGTCAAAATGGTAGCAAAAGTATGCTAGACTTGCAACATAGATGGCAAGAAAAATATGCTCCCGTATTAGCTCACAAACAAGACATAAGGGCACAACTCTTAAACACAATGGAAGAGTGATAAACATGAGAGTATGGCAGAAGTTTATCTCTAAAATTGTATATCAAATGAAGCCATATCATGCACACATCACGAATATAGCATGCTAGGGGTCCCAAAGTGCAAGGCTAGTAAAGCCAAATACACTATAGCTATGCAAAGCCAAGCATGCATGACCAAAACCACTCAAATCAAACCTAAGGCATGCTAAATCATAGCAAAAAATGTGTTGAAGTAGGGCATACACATGCTAGATCAATAAGCTAAAACACCAAATACAATGAGCTAGTGAACAAAATTGCACTACAAGTGCAAGGAGCATGCAAGAGGAAACCAAACCAACACAAATTAGAGTTATGACATGTCAAATAATGGCTAAAAACATGCTTGAACTAAGCAAATTCAAAGCACAAAGGCATGCTACTTTGTAAGGCTACAAGTAGAATTACACTACAAGTACAAGAAGCATGCAAGAGGTGACCAAGACAGCCAAAAACAGAGTTATGGCAGGTCTGAAAAGTCACAAAAATGAGCCTAAACAAAGCCTCTAAGAAATAGAAACACATGCACTTTTGGAGGGATATCAACACATGCAAACAAGAGAAAATGAGGGGGGACCACCCCCACCCATTTGGGACCTCAAAACCACTTTTTCACCACTGAAATTCCTTTGAGTTTCACTGGTGAGAAGGCCAAAAAGAGATGGTCTCAATGGCCTTAAAAGATGGCACAAAGCAATGCAAAACAAGCCACCAAAGGGGGTAAACCACCCCTAACTCAAACAAAGCCTTAAACAATCATTTTAAACACTTCAAAACAGAAATTTTTTCAATTAAAAGCTAAGCTTAAAATAGCATGCAAAAGTGGCTAAATAAGTAATGAAAATAAAGCTTTAAAGAGGCTATTACTCACCCTTAAAGCCCAACTTCAAAACCAGCCACTTCTGAGGCAAAATCAGGTCAAAGTTACTCAAATAAGGCTCCCAAGTAACTTATCTCAATGATGGTGGTGTTCGATCAAGAGTTCCTTTGCAAATCCACCAAGAATTCCCACTTTCAAGCACTTTTAAGCACAAAAAAAAATATATATATATAGAGAGAGAGAGAGAGAGAGAGAATTCTTGAGAGAGAGTAGATTTTTTTGCTCTAAAAAATCTGAACCCTCTCTAAGGGGGAAGCACTTCCCCTTATATAGAAATGCAAGCTAAAGCTTGCTCAAATCCCTCCCTATGCATTCTGTGCCTAACAGCTGGCACCAAAAATATCTGCGGAAAGTGCAGAAAGGCCGCCGACCAGTTAAGGTGGTTGGCCGACCACCAAAATTAGCCGACCGACCACCCAATGTGGTTGACAGGGACAAAAGCTGGTCGACAGGGGGGAAAGGTGGTCTACACAAAGAGTAGAAGATGGTGGCAGACTGCCGACCACTTAATGTAATAACCCGACCCTCGTACATGATTCTGGTATATTTTCAGTCCCTTATTTTGCGCTTTTAAATGCTTATGGTGAAATTTTATGTGAAATTAAGTTTAATTAAGTGCATCCTATGATTATGGAAGCATATATGTCTGTGGGGGCCGAGTATTGGGAGTCGTAGAGATTCTGGATAGTCGAACCTGGGAGAGTCGAAATTCGTGGCACTCGGCATCGGCTCGCAAGCTCGAATCCAACTTTACTAAGCCAAATAGTCGATTAAGCAAGGGGCCGAGTAAAGAGCGGTCTACTACAAAATGTGCCGAATATGGAGTTGGAAATGGACCTAATTCCGAGGCCCATGGAAGAAAAGATATAAATAGAAGAACATCAGCCAGAAAGAGGTATAGGGAAAAGGTTCGATTTCTTCGGCAAGAGGAGAGTCAAATCCTAACCTTACACCCCATTTTGGACCAAAGTTATTTTGGATGATTTTTAGACCTTAAAACCCTCTCTTTTAAAATATTTTTGAAAATGAAGTTTCTACGATGTTCCGACGCTCACATTTTGTTAAATGTCGCACTTTTTGGTAAACCGAGCAAGGACAAAGTGGAAATGAATGAAAGAGAGATGAAATCTTTGAAAATTCCTTCAAAACGCCTTGTTTACGGGTTTAGAGTTGAAGAAAAGAAGAGAAGAGGGAAGAAACCCAGTTGGAGGAGAAAATGGGTATGAACCGTTAAAAGAGAGTCGAGCAGCCCTCACTGAATCGGGCCTATTCATTTGCATACTTGGATTTCAGCTATGAGGCCACCATCGTTGGAAATCTTACTTCCGGGGCTTCATTTTTCACTCAAGAATCTCCTAAAGCCAAGTCCAGGTGGGGGAGATATGGTTGGTTGAAGTAGGGCATCAATCTGGTTGGACCGAAACTGCGCGGCTTCACCAAAACAGGCATAACTTTTTGCACAGTTGGAATTTTGATGCAAGGCTGGTTCCATTGGAAAGTTAACTTCTAGGGCTTCAATTTGGACACTAGATGACCACTTTTTAGCCTTTCCAACCATTGGCCGACCACTTTTCTTTTCGAGAGACCATTTTTTGTCCTGAAAAACCAAAAAGAGTAGCTGGCCGACCAGAAAAAGTGGCTGGCCGACCACTTTCTCATGAAAAGTGGTCAGCCGAGCAGTAAAAGTAGTCGACCGACCACTTTAACTGGCCGGCAGCCTTCCTGCATATTCTACAGGTGTTGTGGATGCCAGCTGTACCAGTTGGAGGGCACAGACTGTATCCTCCATACACGTGTATGGAGGGATTTATCCAAGCTTCTATCTTCTCCAAGAAGCTTTGGCTTTGGTTTTTCTATAAGAGAGAGCCTTCCTCTCCATTCCACAGGTTCTGAAATTTGCTAAGAGTGATAGATACATCTCCCTCTCTATATTCTTCTCTCCCTCTATATTTTGTGCCTTAAAGAGTGTTATTCCTTCACTTTTGCACTACAACTCCTAGCCACACACCACCATATTTGAATTAAGATCGTTGGAGGAGGTTTTTGGGTCATAAGAGTTGGTTTGGGGCTAGAGGAATTGCTGTTGTTGCAGTGCTTCAACGGTAACCTTCTTTTCTCCCATTTTTAGCTCTATTTTGATTACTCTCTTAGCCATATTTTCATGCTTCTCTTGGCTTAACTTTAAACTACAAAAATCTTTATTTTTTAGTACTTAACATGTTTGTTTAACGCTCTTTGGGTGTTGGGGGTGTTCTACCCCCTTTTGTGCCTTGTTTGGTCTTGTTTTGTGCCATGCCTTGAGGCCTTTGAATTAGTCTTTTCTTGGCCTTTTAACCACTGAAATCTAGTGAATTTTCATTGGTTGGCATGTGGTTTTGAGGTCCTAAATCAGAGAGGGGTGACCCTCTCTCTTTTTGTCTTGTTTACTTGCATTTTTGGCCTATCAAAGGAGCATACACCTTCATACTTTCAAGGCTTGGCTCAAGCACTTTTTGATGACTTTTAGGGCCTGCTTAGATTCTCTCCATGGTTGGTTTGGTCACCCTTGGCATGCTTCTCATATGTGTAGTGTAATCCCATTTGTGGCTCATCAAAATAGCATGTGAATCTAACATGTATTAGCTCCATTTCAGTGGATTTTTGGTCATCATTTGGCATGTCATGGCTCTATTTATGGCTGGTTTAATAGCCTCTTGCATGCTTCATATGCTTGTAGTGTAAATCTTGTTCACTAGCTTTGAATGCATGATGTTTTGGCTCACCATTCTAGCATATTTTGGCCATGCTCCAAAATGATTTTGTTCATATTTTGGGCTTTCTTAGCTCTATTTCGAGGCCCCTTGGTCAAATGATGCTTGCCATGCATGCTTGTAGTGTAATAGCCTTCACTAGCTTTTAATGCCTGAACCCTTCAACAAGATCGGCATTTACTAATCATGATATGAATCTTACTTTGCATTTTATGTTCTTGTTCCGGTTATTAATCTAGCATTGCTATGTGATGCGCACATACAAGTATAGACTAACTTGCAAAAAATGGAATACTTGAGTCATGTTTGTTTTCTGAAAAGAGTTTGAATTTGCCACTTGAAAAGTGGGCTTAAATGTGCATGGCTCAAATTATTCCAATTCAAGCAATTAGCCTTCATCCACAAGC
>NW_021024881.1:1636881-1685144 GCF_004153795.1 Camellia sinensis
ATGTTACCTCTAATTACTGATGGATCTTCATTACCTTCCTCTTGGAGGGCAAAAACTCTGCCTGTGCCTTTTTGATTACCGGTTGGTCCAACCTTTCGGTTTCCTCCTGACTTGTTCGTCCATGGCCTTTGCCCGCCAATAACTTGAGCATTTGCGCTTGAACCCCCTGCTTGATTTCCCATCCCAGAAAGTTGGGGACATTCCGACTTCTTGTGCCCTATCTGATGACAGTGAAAGCATTGAATTTGTGTAATAGGCTTGGTTTGTAAACTTATTTTCTAGCTTTGCTGTTGCGACTGTTGCGACAGTCTGGTGTATGGTGTCCGCACCACATTTCTTCGGTCATTTCTTCTTGGCCCTACAAAGGACTGACCCCCTTTCTTCGTTTTCATCATCCAAATCCTTTTTTAGTCTGCCCACTCTCTTTCTGCATCCAATGCCGTATCTACCACATCAGCAAATGTAGGGAGGCGCAAGGGTAACACTTTACCTCTAATAATAGGGTCTAAACCCCACTCGAATTTTCGTGTTTTCTCTTCCTCATCTGCGACATATCGGGCTGCATATCGAGCCAGCTCTTCAAACTTGGCTACATACTGAGTCACTGACATCTCACCCTGTTTCAAAGTTTGAAATTGCCAAATTCGCTCTTGTCTAACTGTGTTTGGGAAATATTTTCTTAGAAACAATTCTTTGAATTGAGCCCAAGTCATGCTTGTCGTGTCCCGAGAATTTTTCATCAAAGACCACCAATGATCCGCTTCTCCTTCTAGCTGATAACTTGCCAGGGCGATCTTGTCTGTATGCACAGTAATACCCATGGTTTCCAACATCTTTTCTATTTGATGAATCCAGCTCTCAGCGACTCTCGGGTCAAGCTCACCTGTGAACACCGGCGGTCTTTGTTTTCTGAACTCAGATAACAAATATATCCGCTCATTTGGTTGCGTTCTTCTAAGCCTTCCTAATTCTTCAAGAATCTAGTTTCCGACTGGTCTTGGCAACTCCTCAGCAGGTAAAGGTCTACCGCGATGAACACCTTGATTGCGAGCTGGACGTCCTCGTCGGCGTCTAACTTGATCGTTTGCTTCCACATTGTCCGCCATCTGCCAAGTTTGTGGGTAATATAAGCTTAGGATTGTTGTGAAGGCGAAGAGGCGTTCAATAAATAGGTTAATTTAATGTAGTCCGATGTGTAATTAATTAATTTTTTTTTTCTAAATGGATGATGCAATTAAACCAAGCAGAATAAAATAAAATAACATACAATACACTAGAATAACCAACTAGATATTTTATATATACATATATAACTTCTTCTTACAAAGGTTACACTATCTAGGTTAGCGTGTAGGGTGTATACAATAAAACAAAACACACTTCAACCACACAAAACACTATTTACAAAGGTACACAAAAAGGTTCATCTCACGACTACTACAGCCCTAAGTCAAACGATTCCTCTGGGTCTTCTTCGGGATCTTCTTTAGGATCTTCCTCGGGATCCTCTGGTGGTAAAGGAGCATATGTCGGGGAGGCTAGAAACTGCTGAGCCGATGTAGGGGAGTACTCTGATGACACCTCTATAGGGAATGCAGGGGAAGCTCCGGGAAGTACTGAGACAAAAGGAACCTCTAACTCAGGATGATGAGAGCCACAGCTCTCGGGTCCAACGCGACGCGTCACAGGACGCGGATCCTCAGCGAATACCTCTTGCCTAAGCTCAGCAAAAGTCTAACCATTCCGCTCTATCTGTAGGGCAAACCTAAGCTCCCGGTATTTGCACTGGAGGCGTCGGCGTACCAACGCTCGTCTGTCTTGCTTGCGTGGTGTAGTATGAAAAATCATCCTCTGTTTTTCGAATAGCTTTCTTTATCACACGCTCCGCTCCCAATTGACATCGTCGGTTAAGTCTTTGTGGACTAACAGCTACTGCCCGTCTATTCGGGAAACGAAAAACTCCCCAGTCATCAATGCTTTCTGACGTGGAAACCATCCTATGGTAGGTAAAAAATTTTTTTTTAGTCCACCTTTAATATGATATAGTATAATGTTAACAGAATATAGTAATGTGAAAGGCAAGGATATCAAAAATCACAACTCAGCACGCGTGGGTTAAGGGTTGAACCTAGGGATCTGATACCAATTTGTCACGCCTCAAAATTTGAGACTACAAGAGAAATATATAAAGTACAACTCAAACAAAAGAGATAACCACAATATTTTAATATACACATATAAGTAGAGTTATAACATAGATAACTGATTTGAGTTCTACTAGAGGTTTACAAAACATTGTCAAACCAAAAGGTAAAAGGAGAGAGAAAACAAAAACAAACTACTAGTTCAAATTTTTCAAGTGAACCACGGCTCTAAAACTTCATCTTGATTGTCTTCGGAATAACCCTCCCCGTCGTAAGCTACTTCTTCACCTGGTATAATACGCCATGAGCTTGGAATTCCCAATAAAAACATACACACCCCTATATCTTCTATCAATCAATCAACCATACACAAAACAAATCAGGAAACATAACATACTTACGTTAAGGTTTTATGAATTAGTAGTTAGACTAGGCATCTAGAACCCCCCAAAGAGATCCTTCTACCCAACCACAAGATTAAACACCGGACTACTCAGAACTCCCCCTTTTGCTACTTTGCAGACCTTACCACCCATGCCCACCTCCTGGTTATTTACCGGTCAATGACATCGATGGACCTCAAAAGGGACGGCTAAACAAATAGGCTCGCTTACACTCCAAATCATGCCTAGGGCTCGCTTACACCCTACACATACCATACCAAAGGGCTCGCTTACACCCTGAAACCACCGTATAGAGTCAGAATACGTCCGTGTCAACCTAGGGGCTCGCTCAATACGCTTACACAAGACTTAACTCATTTGGTATTAATCCCATCATAATTCATGCCATGCATATGTATAAAATTGTTCTAAAACACTAAGATGAACGTCACCCATTGCCAGCCCCTTATTATTTCCTGTTTGTTAGATCTTTTGCTAGATAAGTTAGTCACATTCGGTAATTCAGTCATATAAAAGAGTATGAGAAAAACATACGAGAGGAAATATAGTTCATGATCATCATTCATAAGTATAGTAAGGCAAGAAAACAACATCAGAAATGCTTTGAAACACTTAGAAACAAATAACATAATAGAACACAATTTCCAGCACTGTTTGGTTCTGCAGGGCTAACAAGAACGCTTTGGTAAAAATACTTCTAGGACAAATTAGGGGCTGAAATTGCACAGAAACAATATTCAATCTGTCTAGTTTCAGTTCCAATTTTCAAAAGTTGCACAGCCCCACCAAAAATTCATCTACAAACTAAATTTGAAAACCTGTTCAGATTTGTCACCATTTGGGAAAACTAGCTTTTCTCTCAATCTACCTGACGGTTTTCACTCAAATAAAATCTGTTGAAAAGAGGACTCAGAGTTCTAAATTTTGACAGAAGAACCAACATGAGATGATTTTTCTAGAATTTTATAAAATTGCTAAAAGTGGACTGTTTTTCAAAGATTCAGCACCATATTTTTCAACAAATTATCCAAGCCCTAAAAACACACAATTAGGAGCTAATAAAATTGTCACAAGCTCTAAACACATAAAATATCCTACAATAAATTCAGATTTGAGAATTAGATAGATTTGATATTTCTTTTAAATTAGAGAAGTTACAGCAGTGCCTAATTTCATAAATTTGCAAGACAATGACACTATATCATACCCACACCTTCGCACACACCAAACAAAACCTATTTACCATTAATTTGTAACACAAGAGGCATACTAGACAATAAAATGAGATGATGAAAGGATTGGAGAAAATAAGGGAGAGGTATGTTCTTACCTTCAAGAATTCCTTATTTTTCTCTTTTTTTTTTTTTTTTCTTTCTTCTTCTCACTTCTCTACTTACCTTGAGCCAACTCTCCCTCTCTCACCCTCTTCTTGGGCTGTTGAAAAACGTGGGAATGGATTTGGACAAGTTCTCAAATTATAAAGCATAAGAGTGGCTTAATGGCTAAGGGAACTAAATATATAGATATTTGTTTTTTTTTTATTTTTTTTATTTTTGGTTTGTCATTATCCAATCAACTTTTCCACCAACATATTATATATATATATATATATATTTAAACTATGTATATATTGCTTGTCGAGTTGTGATATGAGATATCCTTGTCTCCTACATTTTTATATTCTATTAACATCATACTATATCATGTAAAAGTGGACTAAAAAAACAACAACAATTTGTTTACCTATCGTAAAATGGATTGTACGTCGGAAAACATTGATGACTGGGGAGTTTTTTGTTTCCAAAATAGACGGACAGTAACTGTCAGTCCACAAAGACTTAACCGACGATGTCAATTAGGAGCTGAGTGCGTAATAAAGAAAGCTATTTGGAAAACAGATGAGGACTTTTCATACTACACCATGCAGGAAAGACGGGCGGTGGTACGCCAGCGCCTCAAGTGCAAATACCGGGAACTTAGGTTCGCTCTACAGATGGAGCAGAATGGTCAGACTTTTGCCAAGCTTAGGCAAGAGGTATTGGCTGAGGATCCGCATCCAGTGATGCATCACGTTGGACTCGAGAGTCATGGCTCTCATCATCCTGAGTTAGAGGTTCCTTTCGTCTCAGTACTTCTAAGAGCTTTCCTTGTATTCCCTATAGAGGTGTCATTAGAGTACTCCCCTACACCAGCTCAATAGTTTCCAGTCTCCTCAACATATGTTCTTTTACCACCTGAGGACCCGGACGAGGATCCCGAAGAAGATCCCAAAGAAGATCCCGAAGAAGTCCCAGAGGAATCATTTGACTTAGGGTTGTAGAAGTCGTGGGATGAACCTTTTTGCGTACTTTTGCAAATATTGTTTTGTGTGGTTGAAGCATGTTTTGTTTTGGTGTATACACGCTACATGCTAACCAAAATAGTGTAACCTTTTTGTAAAAAGTTGTTATATATATGGAATATCTAGTTGGTTATTCTAGTGTATGTTATTTTATTTTAATTTGCTGCGTTAATTGCATTGTCCCATTAGAAAAATTACACCTTAGACCCCATTAAATTAGCCTACTTATTAAACACCTCTTCGCCTTCACAACAACCTTAAGCTTATATTACCCAGATACTTAGCAGATGGCGGACAATATGAAAGCAAACGATTTAGTAAGACGCCGACAAGGACGTCTAGCTCGCAATCAAGGCATTAATCGTAGTGGACCTATACCTGCTGAGGAGTTACCAAGACCAGTCGAAAACCAGATTCTTAAAGAGTTAGGAAGGCTTAGAAGAATGCAACCAAATGAGTGGATTTATTTGTTATCTGAGTTCAGAAAGCAAAGATCGCCGGTGTTCACAGGTGAACCTGACCCGAGAGTCGCCGAGAGCTGGATCCATCAAATAGAAAAGATATTGGAAACCATAGGTATTACTGTGCATACAGACAAGATTGCCTTGGCAAGTTACCAACTAGAAGGAGAAGCGAATCATTGGTGGTCCTTGATGAAAAATTCTCGGGACACGACAAACATGACTTGGGCTCAGTTTAAAGAATTGTTTCTAAGAAAGTAATTCCCAAATATAGTTAGGTAGGAGCGAATTTGGCAATTTCAAACTTTGAAACAGGGAGAGATGACAGTGACTCAGTATGTGGCCAAGTTTGAAAAGCTGGCTCAGAGAGCAAAAACTCTGCCAACGGCTTTTTGATTGTTGGTTGGTCCAACCTTTCAGTTTCCTCCTATTGCCCCTCCTGACTTGTTCGTCCATGACCTTTGTCCGCCAATAACTTGAGCATTCGCGCCCGAATCCCCTGCTTGATTTCCTATCCCAGTAAGTTGGGGACATTTTGACTTCTTGTGCCCTATCGGATGACAGTGAAAGCATTGAATTTGTGTAATAGGCTTGGTTTGTAAACTTCCTTTCTGGATTTGTTGTTGCGGCTATTGCGATGGTCTGGTGTATGGTGTCTGTACGACATTCGTCAGTAATTAGTGGTAACATTGTACTCTATAATTCTTGGGTTCACGTTCTATTCGATACTGGTGCATCACATTCTTTTATATCAACACCATGTGTTAAATCGTTAGGTTTTGAATGTGAACCTTTAGAAACTACTTTATGTGTTGCATCACCCTTGGGAGGAAGTATTAGGGTAGGGTTAATCTGTCGAGGTTGTGAATTAGAAGTCTCAGGGTTACACTTGAGTTGCGATCTTCGGGTCATGAACATGCCTGATTTTGACATAATCTTGGGTATGGATTGGTTATCCGCCCACCGAGCAATGATTGATTGCTTCTAGAAGAAGGTGACGATTTGCACACCTAGTGGGATGTGTTTCCAATTTAAGGGGGATAGAGAGGATTCCCTGAGCACGACAAATCGTAAAATGCAGTGGCATTGACAATTTGCTGGATGGTTAGCAAGTTTGATCATTAATGAAAAAGCCCGATTGGAATTAAATCTTTCGCGTGTAGTTTGTGAATACGTTGATGTTTTTCTTGAAGAATTTCCAGGATTATCGTCGCATCGTGATGTAGATTGTAGAATCGAGTTACAAGCAGGTACTGCACCAATATCCCTAACGCCCTACCGTATGGCTCCTGTCGAACTTCGAGAATTAAAGACGCAACTGCAAGAATTACTGGAAAAGGGATTTATCCGACCAAGTACCTCACCGTGGGGAGCACCAATTTTATTTGCAAAGAAAAAAGATGGAACAATAAGATTGTGCATAGATTATTGACAACTCAATCGAGTGACGATCAAGAACCGATATCCACTTCTACGGATTGATGACCTATTTGACCAGTTTCGAGGTTCAACGTGCTATTCAAAGATTGATCCTAGATCTGGCTATCACCAATTGCGGGTCGCCGATGATGATATACCAAAAACTGTTTTCCGCACCCGATATGGCCATTACGAATTTGTGGTAATGCCCTTTGGATTAACCAATGCACCAGCCGTGTTCATGAGCTTGATGAATAAGATTTTTACTCCGTACTTGAACCAATTCGTGGTGGTGTTTATTGATGACATTCTAGTCTATTCATCGTCTGAAGAAGAACACGAGCAACACTTGAGAGTGGTTCTCCAGGTTTTAAAAGACAACCAGCTGTACGCGAAGGTAAGTAAATGTGAGTTCTGGTTGAAGGAAGTCAGATTTTTGGGACACGTTGTGTCTGAGCACGGGATTGCAGTAGACCTGGCCAAGGTAGAAGCAATATTAGATTGGAAACAGCCAACCTCAATATTCGAAGTTCGCAGTTTCTTAGGGTTGGCCGACTATTACCGACAGTTTATTCAAGACTTTTCCAAACTGGCCAAGCCGGTGACTCGTCTAACGCAAAAAAAGGTAAAATACAATTGGAACAAAGCATGTGAACAATTCTTTCAAGAACTCAAGAGGAGATTGACTAGTGCCCCAATACTCATCATTCCAGAGCGAGACGTAGGATATACGGTATATTGCGACGCGTCTAAGGATAGGCTAGGCTGTGTGTTAATGCAAAAAGGGAAAGTGGTGGCTTACGACTCAAGGCAACTGAAACCGCATGAAAGGAATTATCCGACACACGCTCTAGAGTTGGCAGCAATGGTTTTTGCGTTAAAGCAATGGTGTCATTATTTGTATGGAGAACAATTTGAGATTTTCACAGATCATAAGAGCTTGAAGTGTTTGTTCACGCAGAAGGACTTAAACATAAGACAAAGACAGTGGCTAAAATATCTTGAAGATTACCATTTTACTCTATCGTACCATCCTGGCAAAGCTAACGTGGTGGCGGATGCCCTAAGCCGCAAGAACTGAGGAATTATTACTAGCTTGGCACTCAAGAAATGGAACATGGTCGGAACACTTAATGAGTTCGGGGTACAGATGAAAGCTCAGGACGAGAAGGTATACCTTGGCGCTCAAATCGCTGCACCCAAATTACTGAACGAGGTAATAGAGTGACAGAAGTATGATCATGAGGTGGCGTTTATAAAAACGCGAGTAGCATCCAGCGATCCTATACTTGATTGGACGATTCATTCAAATGGAAGTTTGAGACATCAGGGCAGAGTGTTTGTACCATAAGATGAGTCGCTTAGAGAAAAAGTTTTGAAGGAGTTCCATCATGCGGTGTTCGCAGTGCACCCAGGAGGAACGAAAATGTACCAAGACTTAAAACGCCAATATTGGTGGAGCGGAATAAAGAAAGATGTGGCTCAATTTGTAGCCAGATGCCTTACGTGTCAACAAGTAAAGGCAAAAACACCAACGACCTGGAGGGATGCTTCAAACCTTGCCAATCTCAGAATGGAAATAAGAGCATGTAACAATGGACTTCGTAACTGGACTACCCAGGTCACCTAGAGGACATGATGCTACATGGGTTATAGTTGATCGTTTGACGAAAACTGCACACTTCTTGCCATATAAAATCTCCGACACTTTGACATCGCTGAGTCATCTCTACATTAAAGAAATTGTTCTACTACACGGAATTCCTGTATCAATTGTGTCAGACCGAGACCTGCATTTCGCCTCCCGATTTTGGGGAAGCCTACAAGAAGGATTGGGGACCGAATTATGCTTTAGTACCGTTTTCTATCCTTAAACTGACGGACAGTCAGAACGCACCATTCAGACTTTGGAGGACATGTTGAGAGCTTGTGTGTTGGATTTTAAAAGGAGTTGGGAGCGACACCTACTGCTGGTGGAGTTCATATACAACAACAGTTTCCAGGCTAGCAGTGGCAGGGCTCCATTCGAAGCACTGTACGATCGACCTTGCAGATCACCAGTTTGTTGGACTGAAGTTGGAGAAGTGAGTCTATTGGGCCCAGAGATCGTGTAAGAAACTACAGAAAAGGTGAAACTTATTCGACAAAGATTAGTGGCAGCTCAAGATCGTCAGAAGAGTTATACAGATAAAAGGAGAAGACTACTAACCTTCGCTGTCGGTGATTATGTTTTCTTGAAAATTCAGCCCTGCCGAGGAATCATTCGTTTTGAAAAGAAAGGAAAATTATCACCTCGATGTATTGGACCCTTCGAGATACTTCAAAAGATTGAAGAGGTTGCGTACAAATTGGCTATACCTCCACAATTGGCTGGAGTACATGATGTTTTCCATGTATCTATGATGTGGAAGTACATAATGCACCCTTCTCACACCATCAACTGGAAAGAAATCCAACTCAATGAAGACGCTACCTTTGAGAAGGGACTAGTAGCAATTATGGACAGACAAGAAAAGAACTTGCGAGAAAAGACAATTCACTTTCTTAAGATACTCTGGTGTCACCATGGTATTGAATAGTTCACCTGGGAACGTGAAGACACGATGCGGGCAAATTATCCACAACTATTTGAGACGTAATGTATGATTTCATTTCAAGAACAAAATTTATTTAAGGGGGATAGGTTGTAGAGACCCTAATTTTTTTGTAATTACACTTGAAACCCTGAGCCTTAGGTTAATAGCATTTTAACCCTAGTTCCGTAAAAGTCTGCATAAGGGCCCAAATAAAGAATAATTTTTTCGTGTATTACCATATTTGGGAATACCCTAAAACTTAGTTTATTTATTTTACCTCCTAATTTCTAAATTAATTCACACATTTTATTTTTATTTCTATTTTTTGTTTTTGTTGTTCTTTTATTTATTGTTTATTTGAATAGAATATTATTATTTATTTGAATATGTACATAGGTTTTATAAATAATATTTTGGTGGAAAATTTGGTTGGATAACAACAAAAAAAAGAAAGAAATATCTAGATATTTATCTTTCCTTAGTCGTTAAGCTAGGACCCCTTATTTCCTATAATTTGAGAGCTTGCCTCAATTCACTCTCACGTTTTCAATAGCCCAAAGAGAGGGTGAGAAAGGGAGAGTGGGCTTAAGAGAAGTAGAGAAGTAAGGAAAAGGAAAAGGAAAAAAAAACAAGAAACAAAGGTGATTCAAGAAGGTGAAGGTAAGAACATACCTCTCCCTTATCTACTCCGATCCTTTCACCATCTCATCCTATTGTCTAATACGCTTCTTGTGTTACAAATTAATGGTAAATAGGGTTTTTGGTGCATGTGAAAGTGTGGGTGTGATATAGTGTCATTGTCTTGCAAATTTGTGAAATTAGGCACTGTTGCAACTTCTCTAATTTAAAAGAAACATTAAATCTATCTAATTCTCAAATCTGAATTTTACTGTAGGATATTTTGTGTGTTTAGAGCTTGGTTGAAAATATGTGATTTAAAGTTCCAAAGGTGAAGGGGCTAGCCACCCTTCTTTGGCTTGCTTACTAGGCTTATTTCCTCCCATTTTTGTTCAAGTTTTCTACCCTTTTCAAAATAATTTTCAGCACTGTTTTGTGTCATTTAGGGGTTGTTTTAAGTGTTTATTTAATTTATGCTTTGAATATTATCCTTGTGTTGTTGTAAGTCCTCATGGATTGGTGTATAGGCCCTAGCTTCTAACCCATTTGAGTTAACAGTCTTTTCTTTCATTTTTATGGCTTTCATATGCATATTTACACCATTGTAATATCCTTCTATCTCTGCAACCTCCCTCCATTCATTGTTTTTTTTATTAAAGAGTTGAATCAAACAAAAGATTACCGCTCAAGGCGTAAGAAAGAGACCCCTCATGCTAAATGGTTTAATCTTTTCGGAGGTTCATTACCAGATCATTATATCTCTCTTATGCTAAGCGTGATCTCTCATTTGATACTTCTCTTTATCGTCGGTGCATTACTTTTAAGGGACTAACTTCCCTTGGAAATCACAAAGGAAAGTCTCATTATAGCTTATTATTGAGTTTGGATTTGGAGTCATTATCGCTCATTTTGGATGAGTAGTCATTATCGCTCTTTTCAAGTTTGACTAGCCATTATCGCTCATTTTGGGTTTGACTCTAAATTCATTAATGCTTGTAAATGAGTTTGAATCTTCCTTTGTAATTTTCCCTATAGAAAAGGGCTTGAAAGCTCATTTCTCGGGTTAAATCAATGCTTGCTACTCTTTATTGCTTTTGGACTTAGTGGACGTAATCATCACTTTTGGACAAAAATAAAGAAAAGATAAGAAATGGAAAGGTAATGTAAAAGGCTAATAAAAATTGGAGTAAAAAAAGGTAAAGAAGGTAATAAAATTGGGTTAGATTCAATCGGACGTTATATTGAACTTATTGCGTCTTGAATCATTGCATACTTTTTAGTGATGTTTAATGATTCATGAAGCAATGTCTACCCCTTTCCTTGAGGTTACTCCATGATAAGGAGGAGGTATTGTCTATCTTTTGTTTAATTTATTAAACTCTTGTCCTATCTATTCTAAGATCATCATGCAACAAATTTGCGACAATTGATGATTTGTAAATCAAATTTTCTCCTCTCTTGATCATCTTCATGATAGGGAAGGGCCAAGAGGATAAACATCTCCTGGAAATACTTTGTTTTTGCTCTGTGGCCACAAGGTATCTCTTAGAAGCAGTGGCTAGCCGGCCATAATTTTGTACGGTCGACCACTTTTCAAGGCCGGCCGGCCACCTATTTTGTATAGGTAGTGGCATTTTTACAACAGAACAAAGAAGAATCTAAGGCCAAAACAGAACAATTTTCTAACTACAAACAGAGCAGATCTTGGTAGCAAACAGAGAGGTTTCCGAAGGATGTTCTCGGTTGTGCACATGCGGCTCCTCGCCTCCCATTCAAGTCCATTAAATTAGTAATTTAATATTAGTATACGTAATTAATTTGTTGGCTTCATTTGAATTTGTAATAGCTAATTAATTTAGCTTGTTCATTTGAGTTTGTAATAATTAGTTTAAATTAGGACATTCGTTCGGACCCTCTTGTGCGAGGAAAAATTTATAACGCTTGTAATATTTTGTATGTCTTCCAACCCCCATTTCTTTCTCTATTTTATTTACATGCTTACCGTGGTAGCATCATATTTTTCGTTTCATATCATTGCCATGATTTATATCCATGTTTGCATGCATTGGGTCAATTCATCATTCTAATATCATTGTCATTCCCTACTTACTTGAATACGTATGTTGCCGCATGCTTTAAGTTGATCCATATGACATGTTAAATAAATCGAACCTAGTAGTTGTATTTTATATGTGTTGCATTAGTCACTTACATATTAGAACATGCATTTTTTTAATTATTTTCTTCTCTATGGCTTGCCTCAGTTGAGTACTAAGTGAGCATTTTTTTACTTTAGCATATTGCATGTGTGTTTGTGTTGCCATATCAAGCATAATAACATGACGCTAAGTGCTTGTTTGAAATACCTCTTTGAATGCCTGTGGATGAAGACTATTTTACTTAAGTTGGGATGATCTTGATTAATGTACATATGAGCTTGCTTTTTCAAGTAGCACATATTCAAAACTCTTTTTAAACAAATATGAAATCAAAACATTCCAAAGTGGGTGACTTAGTCTATACTTGCATGCCTCGCATAGTAATGTTAGCATAATAATCAAGAACATGAGCATATACTGTCCATAAAAATCGCATCATTATTAGTAGAGGCTGATCTTTGATTGGGTGAGTGGGGTGCTTAATTCATGACCTTCCCCCTCATACCTAAGTTCCTGAGCCGAGACACTTTGGTTATGACGGACAAGTGGCCTTTAGCAAAAGTTACGGGTTTCCTAAATTTTTCAAAAATATTTAGGTGGCGATTCTAAAATCTGGCAATACAGTTCATTTTTAGCATCTCTGATGATAAATGGATTTTCTAAAGATTTTCCGGATTCGGACTCTCATTTGTGTTTTTCTATTTCACATTACACTTGTGAAAATAGATTCAGAACCACGAGAGTCCGAACTGTAGGGCTATCATAGCCGAGGAGACTAAACCACTCTGAGAAGCACGAAAAACCATCTACAACCACCACCGTCGTCAATCTACCACCACCGTCATCGATTCACACTCTATATTCTACGACTATGCTTTATATCTTCCTCGAGTTACACTCCATCGTCGCCAACTTATACTCATCACCAAAGATCCTTTAGAAAGACTTCGACAATCACGCCGGAATTTGAAATTTTTTTCCGATTAGAGATGTTTTTGCTTTTTAATTTGGTTTTGTTTGGGTTTGATTTTTAGCATTTTTTTTTTGTGGGTTTTATTTTGGATTTGTAAGATGATGATGATGATGATGATGAAAGATACAAAGATTTTTATAGAGCACACCTTTCTTTCTTATTCTCTTTGTCAATTGCTTGTAAAATAATATTTGAAGAAATTTGTGTCAGTGATAAATTTAGGGCAAATTACACAAATAGTCCCTATAGTTTGGGATTCGTGTCATTTTGGTCTCTGACTTTTCAATTGTGATGCATCTAACCCTAAATTTTGAATCTCATTCCAAATAAGGACAATTGAAGATACCATTGTTTAATTTCAAGGGCAAAATCATCAATTTAATAAAATATAAACTAATTTAACAAAAATAAATGTCAAAAAATATTTTTAATTTTTTAAAAATTATTTTTATCCACCAGTGATAAAATTATGTAAAATTGATAAAAAAAGGGCAAATAGTGCATAGCAATATGCAAAACATATAGCCAATCTCCCTTACCAAACATATCAAAGTGTTCATGCTAAATAACTCTTGCAATGAGAAACCAAACTCCCTTACCAACCCAAATCAAGATGAACCAAAACTCCCCCTCACTAAAAGCAACCACAAACACTAAAAACAGTGAACAAAAAGAAAAAATAATATGGTGGAGCAAGCAAGGAATTTCAGATTAGTACCTTAAGACACACGAGATTATCCAAGAAGCACCATTACAAGAAAACACAATGTGCGCAGCTTGTAGAAGATTCCTCATGAAAGAAAGTGATGCATTAAGTGAAAAGCATAGATCCCATGATAAAAAGTGTGTGTGTGACTCTTGGAGTTCGACAAACACTAGATTCAATCCTAGTAGTGATATGAAAGCTGGACCTCCGACAAGAGAATCTTAAGCACGACAAAGGAAAGTCAAACCACTAGGAATCAAGGGGTATTTGGTGAGTAAAGGCGGAGGCTCCCCCTCAATCAATGAATCTTTTTCCTTTTTTTCACACACTTTTTCTTTTCTTTCTTTTTCACATTTTTTCTTTTCTTTCTTGTGCATATTTTTCCTTTTCCTTTTTCTTTTTCTTTTTTCTTTTTCTTTTGCACAATCATTGGTGGCTGACACGCTCAAGAGTATGGAAACCGAACCAGAGAAGCATGGATATAATAAGGATGGCCTGGTTGGTGACTCTGAGGTAGCCTTTTCCTCATGGCTAGACTGCAAAGAATTAAGGGGAAAGCCATGGAGATGCAAAAGGATGGTAGGTGGTTAAGAGACTCAACATCACCCATGATATGCTAGTATAGGTCAATTCCTCTAGAAAAGCAAAAGCTACAATGCCAGAAGTCCATAAAAAAATAATCACTATGACGGAAGACTCCAAAATTTGCTAATCCAAGAGTGTGTACAGAATGAGACATACTAATTAAAAAACACACACTCCAAAATGAGTAATGACCACAGAAAGCACACATATATTAACATGTAATGGATATTCTCATCAAATCCAATATGCATCAAAGACCACTCAAAAATTTCAAGCTTGCAAAACCATACTAAGAAAATCTTTTTGGGATTTTTTTCCTTTTTTTTTTTTTTTCAAGAATAAAGCAAGACAAAAAAAAATGAACAAGCACACATGTTTAACACACAAAAATCCAAAAGCTAAAACAAATAAACAAATTAACACAAGTCAAGTTTTCTCGCCCAAATCTTTTTGATCTTAACAAAATTAGGTCTAACGGTCTTGGTAAATGTCGCGGTGTTGTGAACACCCTCATGAATCTTGGTGTTCCGCTTAGACATGTAAGGCTGTCTCCTAACCCAAAAAGTATTCGAATTTCTACCCTTTTGAGACACTTTCCCATGCAACTTATAACAATAAGGGCGAATATGACCATGCATACCACAATGATGACAAATAAAAACAGGGTGTACCTTCTTTTCTTTTACCTTACCAACTCTAGGGAGTTTGAGAAGTCTTTCCTCTTGTTGAATCTTTTGTCCTCCCTTTCCTTGAGTTCTTGTATCATAAGATGTGGAGGCACTCTGTTTTTGCTCTTTCTTATCTCTAAAGCCGATGCCACTCTTGTCTAAACAGATTTGTTGAGACCCAATGATATTCTCCAAAGTCTTTGATCCTTTGTTCCAAAGACCAATGGTAACCATTGCACACTTGAGCTCTTCCTCTTTCTTGATCATTAGTTCTTCCAAACCAACTTGTGACATCTCGAGAGATTCAATCTTTTCTTCATACATGGCATGGGTTTGTAGTAGCTCATTTCTCTCTATCTCACAAGTCAACAGTTTTGCATAAAGAACTTGTCGATCATCAGCTACCTTGATGGCATTAATCCTGGCCTCGGAAATCTCCTCCTTAAGTTTGACATTCTCACTTTCACATGCTTTGAGTTTCTTTGTGAGTTTGTCATTCAATTTGAATAAATTAAGAGACTCCTGATACAACTTTTCATAAGCTTGCTCAAGCTCTTCATGATCACTCTCTGAGGATTCATCATCAGTGATATTCTCAACTGACATCTTCGGAGAATCTGTTTGTCCTTCAGCTTCGGAAGCCGCCATGAAAGCCAGAAATTGTTTATGACCCTCTTCACCTTGATCTTCATTGTCACTTTCATCTTTCTCAGATTCTGATTCATCATCCCAAGTGATAGCGAGGGCTTTCTTCTTCCTCAAACGAGTAGGGCATTCTGAAGCAAAGTGGCCAAATCCTTGGCATTCATAGCATTGGAGTTTTTCAGAGTTCTCTTGTATCTGTCCTTTCTCCTTCTTGGCTATAGGATTAATTTTGAGTTTATCTTTGCCTTTAGATTTATGAGAATGAGTAGATTCCAAAAGATTAGGATTCTTTTTCAAAAAAAGATTTTTTAAATTGTTTAACAAAAGCAGCTATAATCTTGGAATCTATCTCGCAATCCTCATCAGAATCCTCTTCCACTTTATGAGCACTACTATAAGCAATAGTATCTTTTTGTTTCTTTTTGAAATTCCTATGTGCCTCATAAGTTTGGAGATTTCCAACCAACTGATCCAGCTTGAGGTTGTCAACATCTTGAGCCTCCTCAATAGCCGTAACTTTTGGTTGGAACCGATCGGGCAAGGATCTCAAAATTTTTCCCACAACTTTGGATTATGGTATTTTTTCACCTAAATTGAAGCTGAAATTTACAATGTCACTCAACTTCGCATAAAATTCATCAAAGGTCTCACTATCTTTCATGGAAAGGTTTTCGAAACTAGACGTGAGCCTTTGAAGTTTTGAACGTTTCACAGAAGGAGTGCCCTCATGAATAGTTTGTAAGATATCCCAAGCCTACACAATTAAAACCCCCAATTTCCCATTTTAGGGTTTTCATAAAAATTTGGGACTTCCTCATTTTACAAAATTTGCAGCAATTTACAGGTTGAGGAAAAAGCTAAGTATGTTGTTTAGAGATGGTCTAGCATCCGCATAATGATGCCTTGGTAGTATCCCTCCGGGTTGGGGAGTGCCAAGTGAAGCGCATCCTGATTGATCAAGGCAGCTCTTGTGACATCATGTACGTTAGATGCTACAAAGAGCTGGGCCTTCATCCTGATGACTTGGAGCAATCAAATAGCCCGATGGTCGACTTTAATGGAACGCCGACGTGGCCACTGGGCATAACAAGCTTGGAAGTACAAGCTGGCACTAAGAAAATCAGGACAGAATTCATGGTGATTGACACACCTTCACCATATAACATCATCTTGGGAAGACCATGGTTGCATGCAATAGGGGCAGTTCCCTCAACATTGCATCAACTACTGCGATTCCCAATAGAGCATGGGATTGAAGAAGTCAGAGGAGATTAACTGCAGGCAAAGAATTGCTCCATGGCAGCAATGAAATCCACCTGCAACATTCGAGAATCAGAAAAGGCAGAAATTGAAGATAAGGACGTAGAAGTCCTAGAAGACGTCGGCAAAGAACCAGCCGAGAAGAGCGAAGAAGCGCTGAAGAAAATCTTTGTCCAGGATGGAGACGAAGAACGCTTCTTTCTTTTCGGCTCAAGCTTAGCCGAAGAAGAGAAAAAAGAGTTGGAGACTTTTTTAAGAGCCAACATTGAGGTGTTCGCCTGGACACCTTACGAAATGCCTGGCATTGACCCCAAGGTCACTTGCCACAGACTGAATGTCGACAGATCGAAAAAACCTGTGATTCAACGAGCCAGAAGACCGACGTTGATGCACGTCAAAGCAGTAGAAGAAGAAATGGAAAAACTTCTGGAGGCCAGGGCCATCCGAGAAGTTCATTACCCGACATGGCTATCCAACACAGTAGTGGTAAAGAGGAAGAACGGTAAATGGCAGGTCAGCGTAGATTTTACAAGCTTGAACAAAGCTTGTCCCAAAGATTGCTTTCCTCTACCCAAGATTGACTAGTTGGTAGATGCCACATCTGGACATGGAAGGATGAGCTTCCTAGGCGCTTACAGAGGATATCACCAGATAGCCATGTACGCCCCAGACGAAGAGAAGACAACGTTTATCACCCCGAAAGGACTGTATTGTTACAAGGTAATGCCTTTTGGGTTGAAAAATGCAGGAGCAACTTACCAAAGGTTGGTAACCAAGATGTTCAAAAATCTGATTGGCCAAACAGTGGAAGTCTATATTGACGACATGGTCGTGAAGACCAAGGATCTAAGGGGTCATCTTGCCGACCTAAAAGAGGTCTTTGAGATACTCAAAACATACCGGCTCCGACTCAACGCATCAAAGTGCGCGTTTGGAGTTGGATCAGGTAAATTTTTGGGGTACCTGGTAACAAGAAAAGTCATTGAGGCCAGCCCAGATCAAATCAAGACCATCTTAGAGCTAAAAAGCCCGACGTGGGCAAAACAAGTTCAGATGCTTACTGGAAGGGCCGCAGCCCTAAAAAGGTTCATAAGCCGAAACTCAGACAAATGTAAACCTTTCTTCAACCTGGTAAATAAGGCCACAACATTCCTATGGACTGAGGAATGTGAGGCCGCCTTGGCCGACCTAAAGAGGTATCTGACCACGGCTCCAGTCCTCTCAACACCTGAACCTGGAGAAGAGCTGTTTTTGTACTTAGCCGTTTCAGAACATGCAATAAGTGCGGTATTAATTCGTGAAGAAAAAGAGGAGCAAAGGGCTGTTTACTATGTAAGCAAAACCTTAGCCGATGCAGAAACAAGGTATCTACCTTTGGAAAAATTGGCGCTAGCTTTGGTAATGGCTTCAAAGAAGCTGAGCCATTACTTTCAAGCGCAAAAGATTATAGTGCTGACAGAACACCCACTAAAGTCCTTGTTACAACAAAGAGACTTAACTGGAAGAATAGCAAGATGGGCAGTGTCCTTGGGCCAATATGACCTGGAGTTCAGGTCGAGAACAGCAATTAAGGGCCAAGTTTTGGCCGACTTCGTGGCCGAATTCACGCCGGAATCGATCGAACATCAGGCTCCGTTGAGCCGAGATGAACGATGTCCAAGCAAGTAAGGAGAAGCCCAGCCAAAGACAAAAGAACAAGGAAAAGAAAAACTAAGACCCTGCAGCATTTACATCGGCGACTCCTTTCGCCTGTTTGTCGATAGAAGTTCAAACCGGCAAGGAGCGGGGGCAAGAGTAGTGTTAATATCTCCTGATGGGGAGATATTGGAACAATCTATTCGATTGGGGTTCAAGGCCTCAAACAATGAGGCAGAATACGAAGCACTGATTGCAGGACTGAAACTAGCAGTGGCAGCAGAGGCAGATGAGGTAATAATTTTTTGTGATTCCCAACTTATAGTAAATCAAACAACAGGAGAGTTTGCAACCCGAGATGATAGGATGTCGGCATACTCAAAGGAGGTCATCAGACTGACAAACTTGTTTCGTAATTGTCGACTTCTTCAAGTCAGCTGAGATGATAACAACTACGCTGACGCGTTGGCCAACTTGGCAAGCTCAATGCAAACTGGAAAAATAAGAACAATAATGATTGACTATCTGTCAAACCCAAGCATAGAACAGCCGATCACAGAGCAAGAAGCAATATGTGTGGACTTGGGTCCAAGCTGGATGGATGTAATTGTTGCATTCCTGAAAGAGGGAAAGCTACCAGAAGACCATAAGGAGGCACACAAGATCAGATTAAAATCGGCAAGATTCAGCCTGACAGCAGATGGACATCTCTACAGAAGGTCCTTTGCAGGACCGTTTTTAAGGTGCGTACATCCTTTACAGGTTGAAGATTTTCTATACGAGATTCATGAAGGGATTTGTGGAAGCCACACTGGGGGCAGATCACTAGCTCACAGGGCCATTACCCAGGGGTATTGGTGGCCCTACATGCAAAAAGATGCAGTAACCTACGTAAAGAAGTGTGAACAATGCCAAAGGTTCGCACCTCTGATACACCAGCCAGCTGCTGACCTGAACCCTGTATCCAGTCCATGGCCATTTGCCCAATGGGGCATGGATCTCATCGGACAGTTGCCCCAAGCAACTGGGCAAAGGAAGTACTTGCTGGTAGCAACCGATTACTTCACAAAGTGGATAGAAGCAGAACCTCTTGTCAAAATCCGAGATGTGGACGTCAAGAATTTCATATGGAGAAACATCTGTAGCAATTTACAACTTGGAGTCAAGCTGATTCCTTATCTTCACTTGTTGAAATTTGTAGCAATTTACAACTTGGAGTCAAGCTGATTCCTTATCTTCACTTGTTGAAATTTGTAGCAATTTACAACTTGGAGTCAAGCTGATTCCTTATCTTCACTTGTTGAAATTTGTAGCAATTTACAACTTGGAGTCAAGCTGATTCCTTATCTTCACTTGTTGAAATTTGTAGCAATTTACAACTTGGAGTCAAGCTGATTCCTTATCTTCACTTGTTGAAATTTGTAGCAATTTACAACTTGGAGTCAAGCTGATTCCTTATCTTCACTTGTTGAAATTTGTAGCAATTTACAACTTGGAGTCAAGCTGATTCCTTATCTTCACTTGTTGAAATTTGTAGCAATTTACAACTTGGAGTCAAGCTGATTCCTTATCTTCACTTGTTGAAATTTGTAGCAATTTACAACTTGGAGTCAAGCTGATTCCTTATCTTCACTTGTTGAAATTTGTAGCAATTTACAACTTGGAGTCAAGCTGATTCCTTATCTTCACTTGTTGAAATTTGTAGCAATTTACAACTTGGAGTCAAGCTGATTCCTTATCTTCACTTGTTGAAATTTGTAGCAATTTACAAGTTAGAATTAAGTTGATTCCTTGTCTTCACTTATTGAAATTTGTAGCAATTTACAAGTTGGAGTCAAGCTGATTCCTTGTTTTCACTTGTTGAAATTTGTAGCAATTTACAACTTGGAGTCAAGCTGATTCCTTATCTTCACTTGTTGAAATTTGTAGCAATTTACAAGTCGAAGTTAAACCGAGATAATTCCTTAATTCACTTGTTGAAATTTGTAGCAATTTACAAGTTAGAATTAAGTTGATTCCTTGTCTTCACTTATTGAAATTTGTAGCAATTTACAAGTTGGAGTCAAGCTGATTCCTTGTTTTCACTTGTTGAAATTTGTAGCAATTTACAAGTCGAAGTTAAGCCGAGATTATTCCTTAATTCACCTGTTAAAATTTGTAGCAATTTACAAGTTGGAATTAAGCAGATTCCTTATCTTCACTTGTTGAAATTTGTAGCAATTTACAAGTAGGAGTTAAGCTGATTCCCTATCTTCACTTGTTGAAATTTGTAGCAATTTACAAGTTGAAGATAAACCAAGATTACTATTTCTCTTCACTTGTTGAAATTTACAGCAATTTACAAAGTCGAAGTAAAGCCGAGGTTATAGTTTGCAACTTACAGCAATTTACACGTTGAGGTAAAAACTAAGTACATTGTTTAAACACTTGTTGAAATTTGTAGCAATTTACAAGATTGATCACTGTTATAACTTAAGAAAAATTTACAGTATATAACACTTGTTGAAATTTGTAGCAATTTACAAGTAGGTTAGACCGAGATCACTATTTAGATACTTATTGAAACTTGAGAAGAAGCTGCAAAGTTAATATTGAATAGTATATGTTAAACACTTGTTGGAATTTATCAAGAGTTTTCAGGTCTGTATCTTGCTGAAGTAAAAGTTGTTGCACCCGAGGTATGTAACCCCGAGGAGATTGCACAAAGGTAGCAAAAT
This sequence comes from Camellia sinensis, assembly GCF_004153795.1. Taxonomy (NCBI): domain Eukaryota; kingdom Viridiplantae; phylum Streptophyta; class Magnoliopsida; order Ericales; family Theaceae; genus Camellia; species Camellia sinensis. Next base: position 1,658,193 of record NW_021024881.1, read on the forward strand.
ATTCTAAGTACCGAACCATGCAGAAGCAATCAACAGAAAATTACAAAGATTGAAACATCTATAGAAAAAACAGTTGCAGTTACATATAGAAGAAGGCACTACGGCCTACCAGAAGTAAATTGTTTTTACAGGAAAAGGCACTTCGGTCATACAAAGAAACTTATATTGTCCACAAAAGAAAACAAGTACAAAAGACAGGAAAGATTATGACTTTTCGGCTTCAGAAAGGATTTGGGTCTGGACCTCGTCCGATTCTTGAAGAAATACCTCGGCAGGTTCCTGAGGAACTACTTCGGCAGCCTTTTCTGCAGCCAGCTCGGCATCGATTTCAGTAAGTGTTTTAGTAAGACTCCTTTCAGCCAGAAGGAGGTCGGAAGATAACGTCCCAATATCAACTTCCTTGGGTACCTCCTCAACCTCCTCATCCTGGGTTAAGTCCAGGATGGGCTCAATTCGAGAAGGAGACCTGACCCCAGCATCATCCTTGGCTTTCTTCATCAAAGCCTCAGCATCATGATCATCTTCATCCTCAGGCTCAGACCCAGATTCTTCTTCGGCTTGACTTGGTGGAGGAGTAGGAAATGGGAGAGGAATAGCGTCGGCATTACGGAAAGGCGAGTCAGCAGGGAGATCAAGTCTTTTTAGCAGAGACATCCAACCAAGGGAAAATCCCCTGTTGCATGCTTGCCTGACTTGAAACTTGTACTCCTCAGTACGTCGGCCATGCCCTGCGCATAAGCCTTTTCATCAGCTTCTTTGGTTTCAGCCTTTTTCGTGGCCAAGGCCTCCTGAAGTTCCTTCTCGGCTTGGGTCGCCTTTTCCTCGGCTTCATTTTTCTGCGCTTTAGCTACTTTCTTTATAGCTTCAGCAGCCTCGGCCTTTTCTTCGGCCAAAGTTTGGGCTTTAGTGGCAGCCTCGGCCTGGTCTTCCAATTTCTTCTTTTTTGCTTGAAGACCCTTATTGATCTTCTGGAGGGCAGAATACTCCTTCTGCAAGTCAGTTAACTTCTCCCTGTTCTCAAAAGATTGCATGGAGAAGGAGTGGGCATGCTGAACAGCCTGAAAGAACACAAAAGCGAGAAGTTATTACAAGAGTTTTGCAAAACAATGAGGAAAAGACAGGTTACCAAGTGAAGACACTTACTTGAACACAGTGTTGAAGCATGAAAGCGTAATTTTCATACTCACTCATTCCAGTATTCTTTTCCAGATCACCTGGGAGAAGAAGAGCTGTACTGAGGGCAACGCCGACATTAATGTCGTCGGCGCTATCAGTAGCCATGACCGGCTTGTCCTCCAGGGTAATCTCGGGCGTCCAGGGGACGTTTGGCACTTTGGATTTTGAAGTCGTTGCAGAGGAGGACCTCGGCCTCTTTGACTTTGAAGATTCTGATGGCTGGGTCTCTGCGTACCTCTTCCCAATAGAGGGTTGGGATTTGCTGCTTTCAGCCAGCTTGGAGATGGGCAGGGTATCTTCAGCCTCGACTACACTTGCCTTGGCCTTGGGCTGAGCCTTTTTGATTCTTTTTGGCTTTGGTGGGGGCATGGATTGAGCTGGAACAGCATCAACATCAGCTGGGAGGTCGGCTAAAAGATCTACTGCAATAGGCTTCGGGCGACCCATCTCAGCCATCTTGACAAGTCGATGCCGACGTTTTCTTTCTGGAATTGGGACTAAGTATGGGGCTGAAGTAGATGGCAGATCGACTGGGTCATAAGTGGATCCTTCGTTTGCTCGTGATGTGGAAGCAATGGGAGGAGTTGTGGCAGAAGGTGGAGAAAGACTCTTTTTCTTCCTTTTTGGGACGTCGGGTAGTGTGGATTTGTATGTCGGAATAAAATTCAGTAACAGGGGAGCCTTGCGCTTATGGATTGAAAGATCAAGGAGCTTCTTTAAATCTTTTCCTGGGAAGTACAATTGGCGAAAGTTTTTTGGTGGCTAATGAAGATCTGCAGAACAAACAGACATTAGAAACAGACAAAGTTTTAAAGACTTAGAAATAACTAAGTATTAATAATGGGCTCTTACCCTTGCCTTCTTTAACTGTTCGAGGAAGAGGGTAGAGATGAACATCTTCGTCTGGGCCAAATTCCCAATTTCCCGAAGCAATGACAAAGTCATCCCCGGCTCCCTTGTTGGAATCCGGGAGGTCGGCTACAATTTTGAACTCGGTAGACCTCGGCTTGAGGTAGTAGACATAACCTCTTTCCTTCAGGTTAAGGGGGCACATGGTATAACAAAATTGGATATCAGCAAGGGTGATCCTAACGTTCTCTTGCCTAGCCAAGGCTATGATACCATTAATCACTCGATAAGAGTTGATGGTAAGTTGCATAGGGTTCAACCTATAGTAGTGGAGAACCTCGCGAAAGAGGGGATTGAGTAGAAGCCGGAGTCCACATTCAGTAAAGGCTACAATAGGAAAGGGCATCGTATGATCTGTGGGCATGATGGAATCATCATCCCCAGCTAGCCTAAGGTGAACATCGGCTGGGATGGAGAACTCCTGCCTAAAGTATTCGAGTTTTGTTGGGGTATTTACCCGATGTCTCCACATACCCATAGCGTCGGCCTAAAGTCAGAGGGCTAGGTCTCAGCAAGAAGGTGTTCTTAAAAAGTTATTGGAACCTCGGTAACAACCTAGGTAAGTATTGATACGGTTTGTTTCAGTTTTCCCTAAATTAAAGGTTCTACAAACAAATCCCAAGCCTAAGAACTATGAAGATCAAAATCAAAGGCACAGATCTGGAAAGGAAAAACAGAAAACAAAGAACAAATGCGAAGTTTCAGAAACAAGAACAGAAATGGGCTATCAAGAACACGATGAAAACAAAGGGTTAAGGGCCAAGAACAGTGGTGAAACAGTGCAAAGTGTTCATGGCATGTGAAAAATCATGAAATAAGACGCATTCAGGAGAATAATTCACTAATAATGCTTAAACAGAATAGTAATGGCAAGAAACTTCAGAAACAATCAAGAATTAGAAAAAGAGGGTAAGGGGGCCAGTTGCTTACCAAATAAAATGAAGTCGGAGCGATATTCGCCGAGATCAGACGACAGTTGTAACAGTGGCAAAAGCTTCGCGGGAATGGAAGAATAAAAACGATCGCAGAGTTTGGGGCTTAGAGCAATGGCAGATTCGAAGAAAGCTAGAGCTTTTAAAGAGAGAAAAAGCAAGAAATCAGAAATGCAAAAAGTGAAAAAAGGAAAAGGGAAAGAAAAGTTTTATCAAAAAAACCTGAAACGGCGGAAAAAGCAGGGCATTTATTACGCCTGGAGCAACGCACACGTCAGACGGCGTAAACGAGTGAAAGACAGCTTTCAGGCGCGTCACAGACACGGGCCAATGAAGACAAAGCACGTGAAAGAAACGGTTAGATGTGCATGACAGCTTAAAATAAAATTTATAAGAAATTATAACAATTATTGATATAATATATACATATATATTTTTGTATGCGGAGGAATTACTAAAATTTCTATGTGAATCACATGTGTCTTTTTTCAATCCAAAATACTAACAACAGTGACAACCACCTTAAATGAGAACCTAGGGGGCAGTTGTGGGGATATATTTCTTGGGTACCAACATGTGGCATGGCGACGCCGACGTGTTTGGCCGAGGTGCCACGTATTGTGGAAATTACGCCGAGGTGGTCTCGGAGTTACCGAGGTTATCTCCGAAGATATCGGAATCCGAGATAAAGCGGATAAGGGACAAGAGTCCTAGGACAAAGAGGGGACTTAGCCAAGATAAGGATAAAGCTCTTAGGGAGTTTATCTTTATCTCTTGAGAAATCCTAAGTAAGCACTAAATTGAAGTCTATAGAAGTCATGCTTCTAGTAGGACTTGGATTGAGTTAACTATAAAAGAGAGGCACCCCCATGGGTCTAAGGTACACTGTTTTATACTCAAGCTTGTGAGTTTAACTCTTGATTATCTTTTAGAGATATACTGACTTGATCGTCGGAGTGCCCCCGGGTGGAAGAGCCACCGCCGGAGCCCTTTCTTTCTGTTACAGGTTACTAAAGCCATCTATTCTGCCGGTGCTCTCCAGCTGATTACTAGACGGGCAGTGTGGTAAGAAAATTAAAAAATAAAGAGGGTCCAGAAATCCTTTAGTCAGTTACGTAATTAATTAGGATAGAATCTTTTTGGTTCGAGTTTGAATGTAATTGGTGTTTCCTTAGTTGTTGCGTCTCTCGCATTATTGATTATATACATTAGGGGTGAGCAGCGGATATATCGATCCGTCAAAACCGATCGAACTGAACCGAATCGAACCGATCCACCGCATTTTGGACGGATGCGTGATGATGAGCGGACGGTTGCGTATTGATTTTCTCCAATTCGCCAATCTGGTGGACAGATGGCGGATTTGAGATTCCTTTGGCCGCAACCGAACCGCCAAACCGCGAGCACCCCTAGTAATTTATAAGATTTTGTGTTTTTAGTTTGTCTAAATATTCTGTTTGTGTTTTTAATTAAAAAATAATTTAAATATTCTGTTGAAAAAAAGTTTTCAACTTGAATATTTTTTTTGAATTGAAAAAAATAAACGTAATATTTATTTATGTTTTTTGGTTTTTAAATCTATCTCTAAAAGTAATAAATAGAAAATATGATATATGCTGGTAGATTTTTGTTTTTAAAAATAGATATAGGTGTAACAATACAGAGATATACAATCTCTACTACTGCTCTGTTTATGGTTTGAATTATTTTTATATTTTAACACATATTTTATTACTTTATGTGGATGAGTCATGCTATAATTGTAATATATGGATGACGCATGCAGTGATTGTGATATTTTAAAGTTTTAAACTTTTTTGCTTTGGATGAAGCATACAATGATTGTAATGTTTTTTTAAATCATTAACTGTAATACTTTCTTTTTTTTTTTTTTTTGAGGAAGTACACAAGTTGAATTATGTTAAAAGTTTATAAAATTTTAAACTGCCAAACCGATTCGCATCCATCCGCCAAATCGCCAATCCGCTCAATCTACATCTGCCGGATTGGCGGACGGATGCGGAGTAATTTTCTTCAATCCGCCAATTTAGCAGATGGATAACAGATTGGAGATTCCGTAACCGCAACCAACCCGCGCCCACCCCTAATATACATGTACTCTTACAAATGAAGAGAGCCCAAAACCCTTTCGTCAACTATGCTAATTGACTAATTTTTATGTTGTTCTGTACTCAAAACGACGTCGTTTTGGCCATTTTTATGTTGTTCTGTACTCAAAACGACGTCGTTTTGGCCATTTGAGCCACAAAATTTGAGCTACGTAGCATTGTCGTCAATCAAAAGAGAATCTTTCTGGTCAAAACTTAAATTTGATTGGTTTTTTTTGAATTGTAATGTATCTTAAGAAAATTTATTAATTAACTAAAACCCAAATAAGAAAAAGTGCTATATTACGGATTGGGTTTCACTTCAAATGGCAAAACTTAAGATGAGAGGAGACAATATATAAATGCAAACAATTGCTTTGAAATTGATATACAAAATCATTCTTACCATCAGCTCTTATAGTTAGGTCTTTGAAATCTCTTTGCAACGACAGTCGATTCAACATAGATTTTTACATCAACATCATCACTCCACCAAAGCATACAGGTATGCCATTTTTCTAAACCATTTTTAGTTCTAATGGCTTTACCTTTAAGTGTTGTAATGAAATTTTGCTCACCTTTTCATATCCAAGTTATCTCTCAAAAATATTTACAATACTCCAAGAAAGCTTGAATATTAGTTTAATTAGCATTCTTGCATATTATTAATTTATGATTATTCTTGATAACACATATCATATATTAAATATAAAATGTCAAATTTAAGGAATTAACATGTTTTAGGTTTCTACTCTAGCTATATGTCAACAATAATTTTTTTTTTTTAGAACATGAAAATATTTATATTTAAAAACAACATATATAAATAAGACCTCAAAGGGCAATACAAGCCATACAATAAAACGAACAAAAAAATAATAATAATAACAAAAAATAACAAATCTGCTAAAAGAATCAGTTACAATTCAAGAAAATCACTGATCTTCTCAAAGATGGCTCTGGAAAGCAAGATCTGCTTGAAAGCTCGTCATCCTCATTGCCGCTACCCAACTCTGCTACCGCCGCCTCCGTACTTTGGACACCACTAGAAGCTAGAGTTGAGGAGGAAGTACACCCACAATGGTATGAGAGAAGGCTTGAAAAAGGAAGAAACCATTGTGGGTATTGAAAATCTAAATATCTATGTTGAAATCGGAGGAGAAACTCTCAAAACTCTTATTTTAGACATAAAAAGTTTATATACACTTTAGAAGTGTAAAAGGGGTCACCAGAGTATCGCTGGAACACTATCGGAAATCTCCTAAAGAGAGAAGCTCTAATCTCTCTCTGGACTCAAGTGTCACTAGTACATTTAAGACTGAAAACATGAAACTCATTAAATTAATGATGTGCGACATATCAAATATTATCTAATCTCCGTAACATTATTGATTATTGAAAAATCTAGAAATCCCCTAGATGTAGATTTGTGATTATGTATCAATTTTAAACAGAATATAACAATCCCAATCAAACAATCAAGACAAAGAGACAAAACGATTTAACGTGGAAAAAACCACAATTGGACACCTCCAACTGTGATAAAAAACCGCGAGAATTCCTTGGCTCGAGCGAGCAAGCCCTAGCTCGAGCGAGAATTCCTTGGCTCGAGCGAGCAAGCCCTAGCTCGAGCGAGAATTCCTTGGCTCGAGCGAGCAAGCCCTAGCTCGAGCGAGAATTCCTTGGCTCGAGCGAGCAAGCCCTAGCTCGAGCGAGAATTCCTTGGCTCGAGCGAGCAAGCCCTAGCTCGAGCGAGAATTCCTTGGCTCGAGCGAGCAAGCCCTAGCTCGAGCGAGAATTCCTTGGCTCGAGCGAGCAAGCCCTAGCTCGAGCGAGAATTCCTTGGCTCGAGCGAGCAAGCCCTAGCTCGAGCGAGAATTCCTTGGCTCGAGCGAGCAAGCCCTAGCTCGAGCGAGAATTCCTTGGCTCGAGCGAGCAAGCCCTAGCTCGAGCGAGAATTCCTTGGCTCGAGCGAGCAAGCCCTAGCTCGAGCGAGAATTCCTTGGCTCGAGCGAGCAAGCCCTAGCTCGAGCGAGAATTCCTTGGCTCGAGCGAGCAAGCCCTAGCTCGAGCGAGAATTCCTTGGCTCGAGCGAGCAAGCCCTAGCTCGAGCGAGAATTCCTTGGCTCGAGCGAGCAAGCCCTAGCTCGAGCGAGAATTCCTTGGCTCGAGCGAGCAAGCCCTAGCTCGAGCGAGAATTCCTTGGCTCGAGCGAGCAACGACGGACATGCAATTTTGAATGCAATTTTGCATTTTGCTTCGGCCGCGAGCTCAGCTCGACCCCCGTAATAATCAGCGAAGTGGCAATCTTGAAAGTATTAGCATCACAAACTTCTCTGCATGGTTCGATTCGGGTTTGGATTCGCATCTAATAAACTCATAGCCTCACTGAAATAAAAAGGAGTTTTGTCAAACGGGGTTGTCAAGAATAAAGAGAATCCAAAAATGCTTTAGTCAGTTAGTTTAATTAATTAGAAGGGATTACTTTTTATTCAAACTTAAATTTGATTGGCTTTATGTGAGCTGTTGCAAATCTTGAAAAAAAATTATTAATTAATTAAATCCAAAATAAGAAAAAAAATGTTATATTATGAATTAAGTTTCACTTCAAATGGCGAAACTTAAGATGATAGGGGACAATATATAAATGCAAACAATTACCTTGGAATTGTTGTACTAACCCATTCCTACCATCAACTTTATAATTAGGTGCTTTGAAATCTCTTTGCAATGACAATCAACATCATCACACCGCCAAAGCATAAAAGGTAAACCATTTTTCTAAACCATTTTTAGTTCTAATAGCTTTTACCTGTAAGTGTTGTAATGAAATTTGGCTCTCTGTTTCATATCCAAGTTCTCTCTGAAAAATATGTTCATTACTCCAAGAAAGCTTGGATATTAGTTTAATTAGCATTCTTGCATATTATTAATTTTTTATTATTCCTGATAATATATATTAAATATAAAATTTCAAATTAAAAGGAATTAACATGTTTTGGGTTTCTAACTATATGTCAACAATATTATGATGATTAGATTTGTGTACCAAATTTCAAAAATCATAATGTGTCACCAATATATTGATATAAGACCAAAAATATGTGACTCATTAAACTTAGGGGTGGGCATCATGTCATATCCGTGTCATATTTGTGATGTGCCATCTCGGATTCGTGTCAAAATTATCTCAACACTAACTCAGTCCGTTTATTATTTCATATTATCATGTCTATCATTTTCGATCTATGCCTGGTTTATTTCGTGTTAACATGTCATAGCAAAAAATTTCAGTATTAACTAATAATATCAAATGTATGAAAAAAATTAAAAATTTCTTCACAAGTTAAATTTAATGAAACTAATTTCTATTAAATAAAATCATTTATAAAAATATTTGATTTCAACTTAATTTTATTTTCTTAATTTATAAATATTATATTATATTATATTATATTATTATATTTTTTTTACTAGATTAACTCCAATAATAGACAAAAAATATATTAAGTTCAATTAAAAGTATAAACAAAACCTATATTAAACTTAAAATCTTATTTTACATATATTTTTTAATAAATTGAAGGCAATTACGTAAGAGATTACAAAATGTCATGATTCTTTTTAGTAGAATAATACTATTAAAATGTGTAACTAATTTTTTATTATACGGGTTATTTGTGTCAATTTTGTGTTATACAGATTTGACACTAATCTGACCTGTATTAATATTCGTGTTATTGAGTCGTGTTATATATGTGCTTGTGCCAGGAAACCGTCAACTCTAACCCGCTAATTTCGTGCACGATTCGTGTCGTGTTGTTGTATCGCGTCGCAAATTCCCACTCTATTTAAACCACGTCGCAAATTCCCACCCTATTTAAACCAATCCATAACATTGTTGATTATATATATATATATATCCTTAAATAATGAAGAGGGTCCAAAATCGTTTTAGTTAGTTACGCTAACTAATTAGAAGAGAATCTTTCTGATTAAAACTTAATTTGATTAGTATTCTGTGAGTTGTTGCAAATCTCGAAAAAAAAATTATTAATTAATTAAACCCAAAACAAGAAAAAGCGTTATATTATGCATTTGGTTTCACCTCAAATTGTGAAGTTTAAGATGAAATGTGACAATATATAAATGCAAAGAATTGCTTTAAGATTGATGCACTAACTCATTCTTACCATCAACTCTTATAGTTAGGCCTTTTGAAATCTCTTTCCAAAGTAAGTCGATTCAACATAGATCTTTACATCGACATCATCACTCCGTCAAAGCATAAAGGTATGCCATTTTGTATACCATTTTTAGTTCTAATGACTTTACTTTTAACGTTGTAATGAAATTTGTTTACCTTTTGTGTATCTCTAAGTTATCTCTCAAAAATTTGTTCATTGCTCCTATAAATCTTAATTATTAAGACGTTTCGATTGTAATTTTTGTTAAGAAAATGTAAAGTTTTTAGATTTTTTTTTTCTCACACACGAGTGTAAAATTGATATATATATATATATATATACTAGAAGACCTAAGCACACTAACGTGTGCAATTGAATTACTCTGGAGATTATGGATGAGAGTGGGGAGAAACTGAACATAGCAGTTTTTATTGGTTACGTACTTTTGCATTTTAATCCTTTAAGTAAATGCTAGGCAAATTTAAAATCTTTAGAGAAAATCTAATATTATTGGGGTTATTATCCAAAATCAAAATTATGTGACATAGTTCATACCAATTGTACGAGAAGGAAATAATCTTCTCGTATAATCCTGTTGATCAAGTCCGCGCTTTTCCAAACGTTGCCGCTTTACTCCCTGAAAACACAAACGTGAGCTAACCGACGGGTGTGTGTCGGATACCTCTCTGATGCCTAAGTCAGCAAAATAGACAAAAGACACAAAAGCTCTGTGAATTCAGGAATCAAAGTTGTGTTACCTCTCCATAGGTGATGTTATGAGCTTTTATAGGTTCCGTGTGGCACAATCCTAGTAGGACTTTTACTCTTCCATATAGAATCCTCCTAGGAATCACATTCTTGAAAGATAATGCTTATCCCTCAACACCCCCTTACTGCTTAAACCAAGTGAGATGGTTTTACCATGGTCGGGTCCCAATATAACCGAGATAGCATGGCCATGCTAAAGCCGCAGAGTAGACCGAGCTCCACCTAGCTCGGTTCTTCCTTTCACTGCGTGTACCTTGGTTTCTTCTGTACAAACCATACTAATCCATAGTGTGTTTAGGCCGTGCTAACGAATGGTTAGGTCTGACCAAGCTAACTGCATTATGCCACGACCAGGCTAACTCTGAGTGTGGTGACCAGGCTATCCGTAAATCTCTCCTGGACCGGGATAACAATAAGGCTTTCTAAGACCGGGCTAACTCTAAGACTCTCTTGGACTGGGTTAACACCAAAGCCCTTTTACTCTGCCCTTCTTACTATGGCCCACAGCGGCCCATTACCCAGGTCGGCCCAATTTATATAAATTACCCTCTCAATTGCCCCTTAATTCCATCTGTATAGCATGATAAGGATTACCTTTTTACCAGCCGAGCTAAAAAAAGATTTAGCCTACTAACCGAGCTAAATTCTTTAGCTTTACAGCCGAGCTAAATTCACACCGGGCTCTATCTGTCCGGTCAAAACGTCTCTTCAATCGCAGCAACTGAATCGCTTCTCATTCCAAGGACACGTGGCACACTCTGATTGGCCTAATGCAGCTATCACGTCGTCTTCGTATCTCGTAAAATTTTGAACAGTCCCGCTCTTTTTGTCCTTCCCTCTACACAAAACAAACCCTTTTGTTTTTGGATCTTTCACGTCACTTGCACTATTCTCCTTCTCTCTCTCCCGTTTCTGATCTTCCATTGCTCCTCAAACTTGCAACTGCAAAGCTCGTGAATCCCTCCAGTGCCGTTTCCAACTTCCAGTTCCTTCCTCTTCATCTGGTAAGCTACACAGATCTGTTCTATTTTTCTTGTTTTCGCACTTGTTTAATCTACAACACATTGTTTGTGTTTTTGCAAAACACATGTTTTCCAATTTTTGTTTTGCCTTGTGTTTGCTGGGAAAAAACCTTGTAAGAACCATTTGTATTTACAAAATAATCTGCAGAACATTGCATTTGATCCAAAATCACCATGTAACTGAACTAAGAAATTGTTTGTAGTTGATGTCAGTCTGGCCAGACTAACCAACCAAACTAACACTTCGCGCTATACTTGTAGTTTCAACAAGTCAAACCATCTTTTGATTTAATTTAGCCAAGCTATCGAACCGTACTAGGTCTGCGCAATAGTGTGCTTGTATGCCTTAACCATGACCGAGCTACAGCTTAGGGCTAAACCAGCCCTCTTAGTTCGGACCGAACTAAGAACGCTGCCCCTAGAGGCTCGACCGGGCTAAAAACCGCCTACTCGAACCGAGCTAAGATCCGTAGAATTTCATCTAGCCGTGCTAGGTCTTCAATTATCTTGCCTTTGTTTCTTTTAGCACAATCCAATCGATCTGTGCTTAACACCTTTGTTTTTCACTTTGCAAACTTAGGCTGTCCAGGCACTCCTTTGAGCGCTCGACCGAGCTACTTAGCATCACTCTTTGACCGAGCTAACACTCCAGTTTAATTTATTCATAATTTTAAATCATAAATGGGAAAGTATAGGTTCTTAATGAGCTCACCAGGGGCCATAGTCGAATTCCGAAAAGATTACAATATACCTGATGATGTACACCTCTCCTTAGCCGCACTAAATGCCACACCTTAGGGAAACCCAGGCTTTGTTCCATTTACCTTTCTGTCCATAGTAGAAACCGAACTAAGATTTCCTGTACAGCCTCTTCTCTGCGAATTCCTTAGGCAGACCAACCTTTGTCTAACCCAACTTTCCACCAACTCTTACCGTATAATAAATGACATTGCTGAGTTAAACCGCCGGGCTGGCCTTAACCTTGGTCTAGTCGAGCTTTTCCACCAATACTCTACAGGCTCCGCCGAAGATCGATGGGTCTATTATTTAAGAATAAGACGCCGACGTGAAAAAATAATAAAGGATACCCCAGATAAAGACATAAATGATGATGACTTCCTCTGGGTATCTGGAAATTTTGAGGACCAACAGGCCCAGATCTCTGATGACAGAATAAATTGGAACAAGGGTGTAGCCGGTAGAGTTACCTCGGCTTCATACTACGCCTTTCTTTACTTCGGTTTTTCCATCTTAAACCGCTCTAACTGTTGTCTTCTTTTATGCAGATTTGAACTTCCTCAAGTCCCAATACAGCTACCCCAACTTGAACTTACTTCACGCCGCCCTGCGATATCCCAACCGAAGTTGGACCGAGCTATTGGACTTTCAGCCGACCTACCGATATAGTGGCAAACGGAAGACCAAGGTAACTGACTTCTTATTGGAAGCCTCTCTTGAACTGGACCCAAACTTGCCCCAAATCAGATTGATCCCTTTAACCACTGAGCAAGAGATGGCCAAAAAACGAGTTGTGAGGGCCCTTTTGACCGAAACAAACCAAGCCGAGGTACCACCAACAAGCCAACCCCAAAAGACCATGGTGGCCTTACCGACGCATCAACCCTCTTCATCTCGTCCAAACAAGCGTGCTCGGACTTCCACGACCGAGCCACGCCTTGTTGATGAAGAGGATACCATTCCTCCACCAAGCCCTCCACCAAGCCCACAACTGAAGCGGTCTGACCGAGCTAACTCTTCCAAGTGGGCTCCAAAAATCACTTTTCAGAACTGTGCTATACGGGATACTGACTCAGTGGTCGTTGAAAAGGACCACCTAATGGCATTCAATCTGGCCAAGAGTGTTTGCCTTCCACCTGACATGGAGCACCATGACCACCTAACCGAGCTGAAGGCCTTTCGCTCGTCCACGAAATCCATGGTGCTGGTAAGTAGCTCACTTGCTTATCTTTCAAATTCTTACCAACTTTCTGCTCGATCGTATTTAAAAAAGGTTCTTTCCATCCTTTTGTAGGCCATACAGAAGAACCATATCGCTCATAAGTGAGTGTTGGAGCTTCAGAAAACAACAAGGTAGGCTATGGCCGAAGTAACTGAAAAAACCGCCGAGCTAGAAGAAGCCAGGAAGCAGCTGGCCGAGCTACGAACCGAGAATGGTCGTCTGACTGGTCTTGTTAGCTCGGCTGAGGTGGACAAACAAAAGGCTGCAGCCGTGATAAAAGACAAATATTTACGTGAGCTGGCCAAGCTTGAAGGGAAAAAGGATGCCGAAATAACCAAGCTTGAAAAGAAGCTAGAGGATGCGGAGAACCTCGGTTTCAAGGAAGAGGAGGCTCTTTACATTAAACAATGCGAGGCAGCCAAAGACTTATTCTTTAAATGCGGATGGAGGGCGGCCGTGGCACAGCTCGGTCATGGGCCAGAGACCGAGGTCTTCAACCCTTCTTCGTATTTTATCCCGGGTTCGATGACGGAGTACGCTGCTGACATTCAGCAGCAATTTCTTCAGGCTGAGGATGACGAAGAAGAGACCGAGCCAAACAATACCCCGGTTGTTAATGAACCTACTATTTAATCAGTTTAGTTGGAGCCACTGGTTGAAGATCTGACGACCGAACTACCAGATGAGACCAGGCTACCAGATGAGACCGAGCTCCGTGTTGATCTTGACGCCGAAATAGATGACCTTTTTGCTTAATCTCTGTATTTTTCGTCCTTTTGCTTTTGGATAAGAAGTTGTAACCGGGTTGAGCTCTCACCTCGTGTATTCAATTTGCACTTAATGAAATCCTCGTTTCTTCTAACTGTTATCTTGGTTTACTTCCATGTTGGTACTTGCTTTCTAACTGTAATCTGATTGAAGTATAACCTTCTCTTGCTGAGATACTTTATCCCGGTCTGTAGCTTTCCAATCTATCAAGCCATAGTTGCCAACCTCTTCAGCCTAGATTATTATCTCGACTGAAGAACAATAAGTGTTGGTTTTTCCAGCCAATCACTCGTCAGCCTAGATCCCTATCTCTATTGAAGAGTACAAAGTGTTAGTTTTTTCAGCCAACCACTCTTCAGCCTGAATCCTTATCTCGGCTGAAGAGGACTAAGTGTTGGTTTTTCCAGCCAACCACTCTTCAGCCTGAATCCTTATCTCGGCTGAAGAGGACTAAGTGTTTGGTTTTTCAAGCCAAACTTCCTACAGCCTGGATCCTTATCCTGGGCTTAGGGGGGTGTTGGTTATTCCAGCCAATCTCTAAGTTGGTTTTTTCAGCCAATCTAGAGTAAAGTGTTTTGTTTTTCCAGCCAAACATCCTGCAGCCTGGATCCTTATCCTAGGCTTAGGAGGGGTGTTGGTTATTCCAGCCAACCTCTAAGTTGGTTTTTCCAGCCGACCTAGAGTAAAGTGTTTGGTTTTTCCAACCAAACGTTATTCAGCCTGGATCCTTATCCTAGGCTTAGGAGGGGTGTCGGTTATTCCAGCCAACCTCTAAGTTGGTTTTTCCAACCAACCTAGAGTAAAGTGTTTGGTTTTTCCAGCCAAACGTCCTGCAGCCTAGATCCTTATCCTGGGCTTAGGAGGGGTGTTGGTTATTCCAGCCAACCTCTAAGTTGGTTTTTCCAGCCAACCTAGAGTAAAGTGTTTGGTTTTTCCAGCCAAACGTCCTGCAGCCTGGATCCTTATCCTAGGCTTAGGAGGGGCGCACAGTTGGTTATTCCGGCCAATTATGCTTTCAATTTTTCTAACTCACTAAAATAATTTTTTACAGAGGAAACAACTATACTGAAAAGAAACTGCTTGTTTTATTGAGAAAGGAAAAAACTACAAATACTTGGAAGAAAAGCTAAAAATAAAATAACTTGAGATTGACAGTGTTCTACGGCCTTGGAATGGCTTTGCTGTCTTCATCTTCCAAGTGGTATGCCCCTTTTCCTGCTAATCCAACCACTTTGTATGGTCCTTCCCAATTGGGCCCTAGCTTGCTATCTCCGGGTACCAAAGTGTTTCCCATTACTTTGCAAAGTACCCAATCTCCAATCTTGAACTGTCTTGGATACACTGTCTTGTTGTATTTCCTTGATAACTCTTGTTGGTATGAGGCGATGTGAACCAGTGCTCTTTCTCTTCTTTCTTCCACAAGGTCGAGCTCCAAGGTGATGACTTCTCCATTTAGGTCTGGATCAAAATTTTCACTTCTGATTGTAGGGAGGCCGACTTCCAATGGGATTATTGCTTCCATGCCATAGGCCAAGGAAAAAGGTGTTTCCCTAGTAGATCGTCGATGTGTGGTACAGTAAGCCCATAAAACATGAGGGAGCTCTTCAGCCCACTTGCCCTTTGCTTTTTCTAGCCTTTTCTTCAATCCATCCAAGACAACTTTGTTTGATACTTCTGCTTGGCCGTTTGCTTGGGGGTAAGCTGGTGTAGAATTGTAGAACTCTATCTTGTACTCTTCACAAAAGCCTCTAAAAATTTTACCGTCGAACTGGGTGCCATTTATGTATTTGTTGAATGCTCATGATTCAAATACTTTGTTAGTATGAATGATTCTTTTAATTACAGATTATATTGAATGGATTGGATGGAATATTTGTCTTCAATTACAGGTTTATTTTGTTGGATGTTGGTGGCCAAAATGTTGGCAACTAACATGTTTGGTCGTGGAATGTGACTTTTGGCAGCTAATCTATTGGTCGTGGATTGTGACTTTTGGCGACTAACATCTTTGGTCGTGGAATGTGACAATTGGCGACTAACATGTTTGGTCGGGAATATGTCACTTTTCGTGACTAAAGTTTGTAAGATATTATTAAAGAAAAATATTTTTGTGTTTAGAAAGATAGTTGAGTTTTTTTTGTATGCTTGTTTCAGAAAAAGTAAAATGAGTATAGGATTTGATGTGATATTTTGTTTAGATTTTTCTTTTTTTTTTGTAACTAATTTGTCTTTTAGTAAAAAAAATCCAAAAAATCCTTCCCAAACACCGAATTTAAGATTTTGGGTTCAAAATTTATTTACACGATATATAATAATTTTTTTATTTTAATATATATAAAGTTATCACATGTCATAAGAATTAGAAAATTTCACTAAACCAATTTAAGTTTTCACTAAATAATAGTATTAATATATACATGTATAATAAAATTAAATAAAAGAAAATGAGTTTTTACCATAAATTTTATTTTAAATTTTTTTAGCAATAATCTCATACTTTGATTTTTGACACCACAAATGTAGGTGTTGTTTGGGAATTTGGCTATTTCAATTGACTTTTCAACTATTTTATTTAGTCTTGTTTAAGAATAAGTAATTTTAGTTGGTTATTTGATTTTTTAACTTTTTAGTCTGGTAAAAAGAAAGCCATGGTTTGGATGATAGTTTGGTTTTTGTTTTTTTTGTTTTTTTGTAGTTAATTTGATAATTGTGGAAGAAAAAAATAAAATAATTATAGGTTGAATATGACATTTTGTCTTATTAATTATTTTAACATATTTTATCTTTATTAACTATTTTAGTCAAATAGTCTCTAGCCAAACAAGGCCTTTATGAAATAGAAAAAAGTTACGTTTTTATGATTTGCGAATTTTTTTTATCAACCATGCTAGAGGGCCACAATTTTTGTGGTCACAATGGCTCAAAACTGCCAAAACGACGTCATTTTTGATGCAAAACATGCCAAAACGATATCATTTTGATAATATTAAATCATTGTGACCACAAAAATTGTGACCCTCAAATATTTTTTTTTTTTATAGTTTAATAGATTATTATGAGAGAGAGAAAGTTGATTGATTCACGTGTAGGTTGCGGCACTTGAACAGATAGTTTGGTTTTACAAATAATCTTTACACTCTCATCTCTCTAATTTGCACAGATAAAAAAAATTAACAGATATATACAAAAAAAAAAAGAGTAGAGAAATTTGAACAAATAGATTTAATTTGGACACAAAATTTAGCTAGATAAAAATTAAAACAAGAACTTAAACAGATAGAATTTCACACCGACCATATTTCAATAAATAATAAAAATTGGACAAATATTTGAACAAATAAAGGGAAAAAATTAAACAGATGGTCAAAATAATTCAACAGATAGGTAAGGGGTAAAATTAGAAATAAAATATCCTTCAAAACAATAAAATGACTTCTTACCAAACTATTTCACAAATGATGGGCGTTCGGATCCTCTAGAGTAACTCTCTAGAGTGATCCTCTAGAGTGGATGATCCGACGGTTCAGAATCGTCCTTACCAAAACGACGTCGTTTTGGTGAGGATTTTCAAAAAAAAAAAAAAAAAACATTTTTTTGCCAATTTCAAAATTCCCCCCAGCTGAAGAATGTCATTCCAGCGGGAAGAAGCATACCTGCGAAAGAAGGAGAGAGGGAAGAAGAGGCAAAGAGGCTGCTCCGTCGTGCATCCCGTCGGGAGAGGGAAGAAAAGTTACAGAACAGGTCGCCCCCGCCGTGCATCCCGTCGGAATATCATTCCAGCGGGAAGAAGCAAACCTCCTTTTATCTCTCTGTTTTTCTCTCTCAATTTTCTGTCCAGTTTCTCGGAAAATTACAGAAGATCTGGAGCTCGCGATTGAGGTTTGTAAATTGTTGTCTGACTTCGATTTTCTATCTTTTTTGTGTAGAGATTTTCAATGCTTGCTTCCACACACACACACCTGCCCTTTTTGGTATTTTGTTATGATATAAATCAATCTATGCAGTCACGATTCTTTTGTTATCAAATCTATTTATTCATTTGTCTCAATACACTTCAACAGTATAGTTTTATATCTCGAGAATTTTGTTTCTCAAAATGTCCAAGAAATGATGCAGTTGAGAGTATATTGGGACAAAAAAATACTGAGACTTGGGAACATGGGATTTGAAGTGGATTTGGCTTTGATTTCTCTACTTCTTCGTGAAGATTTGTTTGTTTCATTTCCATATTACAGAGAAAAGGCTTGTTCAGAGCTCTGTAATCGGGACAAATTCCAATTTTTTTACCATATTTTGATTATCAATCCTCGTAATTAACTCAATTTTTGTTGGACAGGTACATTTCCAGGAGATGTTGAAGCAGTTTTTAGATGACATCTGAACTAGGAGATCAGTTTATGGGTTTGCGAGATCGGAATCGGATATGAATCCCGACGATTCAAGCTTTGAAATGTTCTCGATTTCTTAGAAATCAACTTATCAATTTGAATATTCATAATCTCAAGACCTAAAAAATCGAAGCTTCCTCTGAATTCACTTTTTAAATCTGCTATCAATTTCGCCATATTCCTTTAATTCATTCACGCTGTTGTGAAGACAAACCCAAGTATAAAAAGGTATTTCAAAAAATCAGAATAAAATCAAGTTCGATTTTGCAATTTAGCTGATGATTTGATGTTCTCTGCTATTGCAGTTTCATTTGGCTTTGATTTCTTTGCTTCTTCATGAAGATTTGTTTGTTTCATTTCCATATTACAGAGAAAAGGCTTGTTCGGAGCTCTGCTATTGCAGTTTCACAGAATTTGGAATCAGTTTCAGAGAATTTGGAATCAGTTATTTTTCTTCAAGCAAGTTGCATCTTGTTTTTCTGTTTCAGGTATAGCTGTTTCAAAATTTGATTTTCATGTTGTAATGTTTTTGGGTTCGTTGTTGGTTTAATTTTTTTGGATTCCTATCTATGTTGTTGGGAATAGTAAATTTCTCACTTTCCTCCCCTCACCCAGAATCTGAGATTTTCCCCAATCTCCTCCTCCTCCTCCTTTGTTTGGCAGCCGATAAAATAATGCTTACTGAAGATAAGAGATTGAGAGTTGAATTTATTTGAAAAATGGAATTTCTGTTTCTTTCCCATTTTTGTCACTCATCAGTTCCTCAATCTCAACGCTGAAGAATAAACTAAAATTAAAGCTATTGTGCTTGTTTTTCCTTTTGTCAATTATTAATTTAGGAAGTGTCTATTGTGCTTGTTTTTCCTTTTGTCAATTTGGTTTCTAATTAAATGTGAGGAAGAAGAAGAAACTTAAAATGTTTATTATTATAGTATTTTCTATTTAAGGCCCATGGAAATACAAATTAAAGTAAGCATATGATTAGTTTTTTTAGTTTTGTTGCACTAATTTTCCTTTGAACTCTTAGTTAGCAAACATGGGATTTCAATTTATAGAAAATGACTAGTTAGAAATATGGAAAGGTAGCTGATGCTTTACTAGTGAATTTATCTGCTTCATTTCTTATTTGGCCTGATATGGTCTAGTAATTATTGATCATAAGAGTGTAAAAATTATTAATTAGTAGAATTGTTCCTTGTTTCTTTATATATATTCAGGTGGTACGTTTGTTATTCGTTAATTATCTTATTCGGTTTGTATACAGTTTTTATGCTAATATGGAGCACTTCTTAATTTTTTAAGTGACTTGGCACATTCAAATGGAACCTAACAATCAATCTAATCATGGATGCACATGCATGGATGAATATGCATATACTTTCATACATAGGCAAGATTCTTGGCCTTAGCCCACCCTATTTGTTAGTATCTCTTTTATTTTTTTTATAATTTCAGAAACAAAATAGTGAAGAGTTTGAAAACAAATTTTGAAAAGTCAAAATAACTTTTTGGCATTTTCTAAAAGGTAAGTTGTTTTTAGAAATTTTTTATTTGTTTTGGGAAATAGTTCATTAAGTAAATTTTGCATGTTTTCGAAAACTAAAAATAGAATTGAACCAGAAAAGTCTCCTAAGAGGGAGCCAAACTCCTTTTCATTTATCATAAATTCTTAACAATAATAATATATATTCAATAAAATTATCCAGAAAAGTATCCAGAAAAATAGATCTATGGCTACAGTTATTCTTGGTGTGACCCAGATTTCACAAACTTTAAATTTAAACTGTACACCTCACTTTTGGGATAATTTTCGAAACAAAAATTCATAATAAATATCATTTTCTAATTCTTAATGATGAAAAAAATATACACTTAAAATGCAATAGTATTTTCAAGAACTTTTCCTAAAACTTGTAATTGAAACCACAATAACCACTCAAGCTTTGAGCTTTTTCATATTGCTTCCATTTCCTATTTGTGTTCCCCTTGTTTCACATTAGATTTTGTTTTCTGGCTTGCCAAACACAATGGTACCCTGTAAGTATTACTATATTGCCAGAAGTAATCTGTCCAGAAGTAATCTGTCTTCAATACCCTCCTAGCACCAACCCTCCTAGCACCAACCCCCTTTGAAAGAATCAATTCCTAAGGTAAGAACACTTGAAGCATCATTATCAACTTCAGTAGCTTCTAATAAGTTCTCATAATTCAATTCAATTGAATAAAAGGAGTACATGCACATTTTGTAGGTTGACAACATCTTGTAGGTTGATAGGTTTCCCAACACTATAAGCTTCTCCCAATACAAGAAACACAACTTTGGGAGAAAAATAAAGTTTTTATGCAGAGCATTTAAATACAAAGGAGGAAATCAAAGACTTAATACTGCAGTGGACACTAAAAAGGACCAATAAAAATGCTGAGGTTTAACAGAATCAGTAGAGAGAAATTTAAAACATACAACCAATGTTCTATATATATTCTAGAACTTGGCAAAAGCAAGAGAATGTTATGAGTCTAGAAAAAGGTTTAAAAAATCAGAATTTAGCAAACAACATTTCCAAAATCATGATTACACATTGTTCAGGAATTCTGAAAACATCCCAAAATGAAAGACAATAGAATAGGGATTCCCAGTGTGAAAATACAACAACAAATAATAAAAATGAAAATAATGTCCAATTATTAAATAAAGCTTTCCTCCAAAAGGATGTGAGAACTGTGAATATAGAGTGTAATTAAGGACTCTCACTTTTAACTTTTCGTACATGACTATGTTTAACCAAGTGTTTATATGACTATGGAGGTATTAAAATTACATAATTTTAGTAGTGGATTGAGTGCATTATTTATTATCATTCTTTTCTTTTCTTATCTTTTTTTTGTTTTTTTTGTCCTATTTTGAGAAGTGGGAAGCAGAAATCTTTTACAATAATTACACAAGGATTCAAATACATAAAGGATCTTTTATATGAGAAATTGATTGGTAGGTTTTTTGTTTTGCATATGTTAAGTGATTAGCTACATACATCTACATATAGTCCTAATTATACTTCCTTTGCAGCCTCAGCCCTTTTGAACCAAATTATCTGTCAATGAATTGTACTAGCTTGTGACACAGAGCACAAGTTGTGTGATTTGTGCTATCAATCTGTTAGTTATGTATACTCAAGTAGAGGAATAGGCTCTACAAAAATCAAGTAGAATGTGTAAGTTTTGACATTTCTGAATTCTTGAGAAATAAAACAGCAGCCTTTAATTATTGAGAAAGAAATCTGTTTTGATTTTTTATGCAGACAAATCAGCAGCCTTTAATTGTTGACATTTCAGAAATATGTTGGTATTTTTAATGCAGAAAAATAATGGCTTCATCTTCCATTCACAATACGAACTTAAGATTCAAGGCAAGGTTTTGTAATTGTGGAAGAATAGTTTCCGTGCGTGTTGTACAAACCAATGCGAATGGAAATCAAGGGCGTGTCTATTTTGTTTGCCCAAGAAAATATGTAAGTACCTGTTATATAAATGAATATGTTACTTTTTACAAATTTCATTTGTCGTTTATTGATTAACTTATTATTGTCCATTGTAGACTACGAACGAACACTGCAATTACTTCAAATGGTTCGCAAATGATGACGACGACGACGACGACGACATTACCTCATTAATCCGTGCCAATGATGGACCTCCGACAGATGCAAGAACAGAAGAAATTAATGATCTGAGGAGAAGGGTTGAAAGAATTGAGAAGATTTTCAAGGCAATGACTTATGTTATTGTATTTTGTGTATTTTGGTACTTTATCATGTAAATGACTAAGTTCTTAGGTTTTGGAATTTTTATTTGGTGCTTCAAAATCTGATGGTTTGCAAAAACAAGTGTGTAACATGTTTGATGGAGATGAAATGTTGAATGAACAGTTTCTGAAATCTATTAGTTCAAGTTGAATGTTATATAACAGGTTTCTGAAATGTTGTGTCATGTTGAATGTTGAAATGTTGAATAATGTTGAAATGTTGAAAATGTTGTATAACAGGTTTCTGAAATCTATTGAAAATGTTGAATGTTGTATAACAGTGTGTATTATATGTGATGGTTTGAGGAAAACAGGCATATTGATTAACAGGTTGAACATGAGCTATTGAAATATGTTCAATGAACAAGTTTGTCTATGAGGTTTTATGTGCAGAATGGGTATCTACAGAAGACATGATTCTCATTTCGTCGTTCTGTTTTTATATTACCTACTTCCATAGATCATTGCGCAAAACAACCATTAAATCACCCAAAAAATCAAATACAAAGCAAATGTAACCTACAAGAGTTGACAACATACTGCATATATGATTCCAATGCAAAATTATGATGCTGATAACATAATAAAATGAACAAATGAGTTCCAGAACAATTCCCCATAGGTCAAATGAACAAATCCCCATACATAATGAAATGAGTTCCATAACACACAGCAAGGTCGAAAACAAAAAGCTATCAACTTTGCTTATATTGAACCCAAATTTCAGCATAAATTCAGCATTATTCTGCAAGAGTGTGCAGCAATTTCAGCATTATTCAGCATAAATTCTGCACTATTCTGCAAGAGTGTGCAGCAAATTCAGCATTATTCAGCATAAATTCTGCACTATTCTGCAATACTGTGCATCAATTTCAGCATTATTCAGCATAAATTCATCAATATTTTGCATAAATTCAGCATTATGCAGCAACATTTCAACATTTCAGCATTTCAAAATTTCAGCAAATAACTTCAGTAACATTTCATGAACTCAGACAGCAACATTTCTGCATTATTCAACCAACATTTGAACATAAATTGCAGCAAAATTTAAGCAACAATTGAACCCAAATTTTTAGCAACAGTTTAATGAATATTACATATCCAACCAAAAATTCACAAAAATTCCCAAAACAAAATAACGCTAAGATGTTGGCGTGTGATCCACATCCCCATGCCCACGGCCACGCCCACGACCACGACCATGACCATATAGTACCTACAAAAAAAATAAAATAACATTACATCAAAGGAACCATAAAATAAAATGAAACTTTACATGAATGAATGACAAAATAAAAGAGGGAAGGTGAAAAAAAAATTACTTCACTACATGCGGGACTATTTGAAGCTTGCGAGTGATAACTATTTGCATTGTTCAGCAATGCTTGATAGGTTCCATGGACGGAATACATCGATGGCATTGAAAAATGCATATTGTGATGAAGATAACTTGGCTGCAACAATAACAAACACATATCAATCTAAAATGATAATAATCAGCTACAAATCCGTACTAAAACTTTTTATTAAACTAACTTACATCATAGGCGGGATACATAAATTGAGACGGAGAAGCTCTAACTTGAGGAACACTCGGCGAGAATGGAGGAAGTTGAGGAACACTTGAAAATAAAGGAGCCGACTGAGGAATTAAGGGAGGTGCTTCAGGAGCACTTGCCGAAAATAAGGGAGGAGTTTGACGAGTAACAGACATGGAAGTTTGAGAAGCATTATGTGAACTTGTTTTATTTTTCTTTGCCAACGCAAGCTCCAAACCACCTTTTGTCCGCCGTCGTCCCTTGCTAGTGCACTCTTTTCTCTTGAGTCCTTTTGCTTGGACTACATTTTTATCCGCTACACCATCCACTTCAAAGCTTTCGGGGCATGTGTTGGGGGGGCTTTCTTGTTGAATAGTATCTGAACAAGGCATATTGAATTTTGCGCTTAACATGGTTTCAATGTCTGCAATTAATTCATCCGCTTTCTCAACCGTCAAATTATATGTTTCCTCACTTTCAGAAGCTCTACACGCTACTGATCTGAATATTGCCATCAATGACCTATAACGTGAAGTTTGATGCAATCTTACATCAACCTGAATATCATGCCCACACCTATCTTTCACATTTTCAGATCTTGCTTTTTTAGTCCATCTCTTCAGAATATACTGTGAAGGAATCTCTTTCAATTTGAGTCTTTCTCTAAGGATCTTCAAACAATGACTACACAAAATGCCCTTCATTTCAAACTTCCTACAATTGCAAGTGACCGAATCATCACACTCTTGCCTCACCTTCCTCACCTTTATACCATCACTATCAAGAACCGTATAAACGGTACTCTCACCATCATTTTCAATTTCTTCAATGTTGACTTCAAGGGACTTGACATACTCATCCTGAAATTCTTCAAAAATTTTATTTGTGTAAACAGCTGCAGCTTGCTCCATAATCTTCACTTTAATATTCACCCTGGGCAACTTTTGGCATAGAGCATATTCAGCTTGTAACTCTTTGTACCTTTTCTCAGACAGAACTCGATCAAAATGCATGAAAAATTGCATTAAGTTATGATCAGACCGAATGAAATCCTTCAAGAAAGCATTAAAGAATTCACTAAGTTGGGTGCTACTCATATCCACACCCCATGCATTTTTAACATATGGCCAACCCCATTTTTCCTTGACCCCAAATGTTAACTTCAACCAATGATTATCTATTACTTCATACTTGTCAAGCATTTCCTCCCATTTTAACATAAACTCTTCCTCATCCTCAATGTCGTACATAAACGTGTATAAAACACTCTTCACCCCCTTATCCTTCATCGACTTATCCTTGAAGATAGAATTTGCATGCCTTAATGCATTTTGCATCAAATGCCAAGTGCAAAGGCGGTGGGTTGTGTTAGGCATGACAATAGGTATGGCCTTAGCCATTGCAGCATCCTGATCCGTAAAAATTGTTTTTGGAGCCTTACTTGACATTGCCTCCAAGAATCTTCTAAAAAGCCATACAAAAGAATCGGCGGTCTCATCATACATCAAAGCTGCACCAAATACCACAGTTTCCCTATGATGGTTCAATCCAACAAAAGACGCAAATGGTCTATGTGCACTATTTAACTTGTAAGTAGTGTCGAAAGTGACAACATCACCAAATTGCCCATAATCCATGATCATCTGAGCATCGGCCCAAAATATGTTCGTAATCTGCTCCTCGTTATCTAATTGGACCGAGTAAAAAAAAGATGGATTCTCCAATGATTTGTCACGAAAATATTGCAAAATGCTACCTGCCTCCCCATATGCTAAACTGTTTTGCCTCTTCGTTCTCAAATAATTTTTTTGGTCAAGTTTTGTAAACCCAAGCGACTCCCTTCCACCAACTTCATTACCCATGAGCTCAAATGCAGCATTAAGACGGATTCCAGATCTTTCGGCTAAATCTATTTCGGTTGCCTGTGATGAAGATATCTTCCTTTGGGATGGTAACATATGCGTACATTCTGCTGGTACGAAGATATGATTATGTTGTTCAACAAAATCACTAACAAAAAATTTCTACATATTCCTATCCCACTTAATGACAAGTCGGGCTTGACAACCAGACCTCACTTCCTGCCTAGGATTTTTTGTTAATGAATCTCGCTTGTCGACAACCCGAAATCCCTCCTTATTACAAACAAATTGCCTTGAAGTGATTTGCCCGTCGAACCACAAGAACCCATAACCCCTTCTAATACTAAAGCCCAACCTTCCTCCATAAGTATTATAGAAATCATATGCTTCTTGTTCTGTATCAAACGTCATGCGAACTCTAGGCTTCCAATCACACTCACCCCCGTCATTCTCATGATTGTTAGGTTCCATTTGAATGTGCCAAGTCACTTAAAAATAAAAAAGTGCTCAATATTAGCATAAAAACTGTAAATTATGTTTGCAAAATATTACAAACTAAATAAGATAATCAAGGAATAACAGAAATTAGATAATCAAGGCAAACAAAAAAAAAAATAGAAATTAACAAGAACCAAATGCCAAGTGCAATAATAAAAAAAAAAACATGTTCTAAACATATGTAATAAAAAAAAAAAAGAAAGATAATCAAGGCATGCTAAGTGCAATAATAAAAAAACTTGTTCTAAACATATGTAGACTGAAATTTTGAAAACCTGTTCTAAACATATGTTGATTGAAATTTTGAATTTAACTACTTAATAGACCCATACAAAAAAAAAGGGGGGATTATTTTTCATTTCATCCAGGAAACACCTAAACTATCTATAAATCTATATTATATATATATATATATATATATAATCACAATGAATATTTGTTCTAAATAATCAAATTCTCCAAGGATTGTTCTAAATCTATATACATATCTAAACTATTGTCTCTCTCTCTATATATATATAATGTATAATGTGTATATATATATATCTATTATCACAGGGATTGAGCAATATTCAGCACAACACAGATGAGACAAAAAAAATTTATGTTCTCAACCGTAGGGCTATCTAATAAACACTCTCATTCTTGCTCCTAATAGGAAAGGCTTTATGACCATATGATGCATTTTCGGATTAGGGTCCAGTTATGATATTGTACAGAAATTTCGCACATGACTAGAACGCGACTACAATCTTGATTTTAATCTTCCAATTTTCACGCAATGTTTGCAAGACAAAAATGATGAACTAATCTAGCGGGTGTATGTAAACAAAGCCCGTCTAATGCCCAAATTATAACTGGACCAAATGTCATTATATGTTTATATACCCAACTGCAACCAGTAACCCGAAATTTCGCACATGACAGAAGCTCGTCTCATTCTTGTTCTGTACCAAATGTCTAAAATTACAAAGATATGATTATACGTTTTAATTCTAAAACTCAAGTCAATAAACTGCTTTTGTTTGGTTTTG